>JAQPPZ010000709.1:0-375000 GCA_028583015.1 Wollemia nobilis | reverse complement strand
GGTGGTGCCCAATTCAAAATGGCTTCAACTTTATTAGGATCCACTACGATCCCTTCCGTTGAAATAATGTGTCCTAAGTATTGCACTTTTGGAATATAGAATTCACACTTAGTTAGGTTCCCATACAACTGAATTTTTCTTAATAGATCTAGAACTATCCTAAGATGTTCATCATGCTCTACCTTGTTTCTAGAATATATTAAAATATCATCCAAAAATACCAGTACAAATCTATCCAAATACTTCCTAAATACACTATTCATCAAATTCATAAATATCATTGGAGCATTTGTTAAACCAAAAGGTAAAACTACAAACTCGTAATATCCATAACAAGTATTGAAGGTTGTCTTATGTGTATCGTCCTCATGGATTCTTAATTGGTGATATCCTAATTTCAAAATAGTTTTTTAAAAGAGTGAGGCATCCTTGAGTTGATTGAAGAGATCTTCAATTCTTGGTAGAGGATATCTATTCTTGATAGTTGTCTTGTTCAATATTTTATAATCTATGCATAATCTCAAGGAACTGTCCTTCTTCTTTACAAATAGAACCATACACCCCATGGTGATACATTTGGTTTGATCAATCCTTTCTCTAGTAACCCTTGCAATTGCACCTTTAAATCTTGCATTTATATGGGATTAATTTTGTAAGGAGCTCTATGTATGGGTTCTATTCCAAGTTGAAGCTCAATAGTAAATTCAAATTCCCGTTTAGGGGGTAATCCAGGTAAATCTTTTGGAAATACATCCCTAAATTCCTAAAGCATTAGGTTTTTCTCAAACACCTCTTCCTTATTCTCTTCATTAATTTTATTTATCTTAATAACATAGACCATTCCTCCTTTATTTATGGTCTTATTTAGTTGCATTTCTAACAAAATCTAAGGTTTAAAATCCCCCTGTAGTCTATACATCCTACAAACAAGAGCCCTATCATATGTGTACTCAATTCATCTATCCTGAAAGTTGAGTACTGCCTTATATACTTGTAGCCAATCCATTCCTAGGATTATATCAAAAGCATGCAAAGGTTCTATAGACAAACATCCTACTATTATTCCACTAGGTAAGGCAATTTCTACAATAGGGTAACGCTGATTAATGGAGTAGGTTTATCTTGAATCATACTTGGCCTTCCACCCATGAGCCAAGATTCCTAGTCTTTCTAAAATATCTTTAGCTAAACTAGTGGATATAAAACTATCTGTATTACCACTATCAATAAATATTTTAACATTCCTACCAAAAATTTTACCTTTAACCACTAGTGGTGTGGCTTGACCATCAATATTTTGGTTTCCTATAGCTACGTAAATCTTATGTGTGGGCTCTCTAGGTGCAGTTTCTTTGTACATTGGTTCCTTTCCTTTATAACTTATTTTTATTTTCCTTGGACAATTAGAAGCATAGTGTGGTCTTTCTACAAAGACAATATCCATATTTTGGTCTTGAATGTTCTTTCAGCTTTTATCCCTCTTCTGCACTTTATGTAGATGGATAATTAGTCTGTCCCTATAATAATTTGGTGTTACCTTTGTTGTTTTTTCAGTTCTTCACCATGAAACTTTTTCTAAACTTTCCTTTCTTCTTGTCATTTCCTCAATATTGTTGAGAGTAGTTCTTGTATGCCTTTTTCTCTTCCCATTTTACAAAACCTACAATATTTCTCTTTCTTAGTGCCTCTTTACCCTCTTCATCTAATATTTTGTAATAGAATATGGGTTTGAGATATATTTTACCCTTCATGGCTAAATCATAGGCCTTTTGCAGAGTTGCAGGTTCTTGTATATCCACTTCTTATCCAATCCTAGGATCTGCTCCTAGTATAAAATTTTGAATCTTCATTTTCATGTTATAAGCAGGCACATACTTCATTAGTTTAATAATATTTTCAAAATATTTTTCATTGTCCTAGTTCCTTGCCTGAGTCTAGTGAATTCCTCAAATTTTTGAGAATAAAAGTGTTTCATGAGAAATCTATATTTGAAAGCCTTTACAAATTCTATCCATTTTAGATCAATTATTGCCTCAAGATCTAATTCATCACTATAGGTTTCCCACCAAGCTAAACCATCACCTTGCAAATGTAGTGTGGCATAAGATGTTCGAGTGCCTAAGGAAAAATTCTTCATGTTGCAATAGACCTCTATCTCTTTCAACCATACCTCAGCCTTATCCCCATCTTCCTCTCCATTAAATTTAGAAGATATTAGATGTTTCATTTCCTTTCCTAACTCATATTTCAATCACACTCTAGTCTGATGTGTCTTAGTAAGAGGTTCATTTGGATGACTCACTTTAGGATTTTTTGTTGGTGCTTCCCGATTCAACATGGCATCTGGTAGCTATTTTTGGATTTCTACCTATTCTTAGAGTAAATCCACTATCTTAGTAAGATTATCATTTCTAGGTTCTTCTCTTCTATCAGTAGGGTTCCCCGAATCTACTTTTGGATTTCTATCCTCCACATTAGTCTATATTTTTTGTTTTATTGATGGGACAACACTTCCTCTTCTTCTCTTTGGTGGCACTATCCCTAGCCACACAAAAAATAAATAGTAAGAATTCATTAGCAATTAGTCCTTCAAATTTCTCTTCTTTCTAATAACTGTTTACCCAAACGAGATGTTTCATTTCCTTTCTTAACTCAGCTTTCAATTGAACTCTAGTCTGATGTGCCTTAGTAAGAGGTTCATTTGGATGACTCACTTTAGGATTTTCTATTGATGCTGCTTGATTCAACATGGCATCCAATATCTATTTTTAGATTTCTACCTATTCTCAGAGTAAATCCATTATCTCAGTAAGACTCTCATTTCTAGGTTATTCTCTTCCATCAGTAGGGTTCCTCGAATCCACTTATCAATTTCTATCCTCCACATTAGTCTATCTTACATGTCTTGCCTATGGGACAACACTTCCTCTTCTTCTCTTTGGTGGTATTGTCCTTGGCCACACACAAAAGAAATATTAAGAATTCGTTAGAAATTAGTCCTTCAAATTTCTCTTCTTTCTAATAACTTTTTACCCAAATATCTCAAGTAACTTGGTAGATCTACTCCTAATGGGCATACTATTGGTAGGATTCAATTCCTCCATAAGTATGTTCTCTTATTACCTATCAAGACTAATTTCTACGTAGTGAACCTACCCCACTATGAACCATGCTCTAATACAAAATGTCACTACCCAATAAATTTTCCATCCAACCAAAACTAATTTAAGCCAAGAGTTTTTTTTAAGAG
This sequence comes from Wollemia nobilis, assembly GCA_028583015.1. Taxonomy (NCBI): domain Eukaryota; kingdom Viridiplantae; phylum Streptophyta; class Pinopsida; order Araucariales; family Araucariaceae; genus Wollemia; species Wollemia nobilis. The sequence goes on along the minus strand of JAQPPZ010000709.1, from coordinate 371,750 downwards.
TTAAAGTATATAACATATATATACAACTCCACTAACCCTTCTTCAAACTCTCTTTCACTAACAACTCATTGAAAACTCTCAACGGTCATACACTAGGGATTATCAACCTATCCTTTATCCAAATTCCATGACTTCGCTTTCAAGAGCATCCATCCCTACTTTCCACATGTCACTTTGAAAAAGTACTAGATGCAAATTTCCTTTTTACTAACTATCTTGTCCTTTCCACAAGATAGTTGTCACTTCCCCTTTCGATCCTTTGAAAGGTGGAATCCTATTATTTACTCTCCCCACATTTTCTTTAGCGAGGGAGCTTCTAGGGATAAGCCAAATATTCCTCTCTACACAATTCCTTTTGTGTAGGAGCCACAATTAATTTAGTGTAAGAGTTTTAGTGTCGCATCTAACCCCTACTAGACTATACACAATTCCTTTAGTGTATAAGTACTTCTCAATATGTCAATCCAATCTATCTAATTCATATAATGTTCTTTGTTTAGTAATAAGGTTATTCTACCACCTTTTTTTTTAAACACTACACTTAAAAACCTCTTAATCGGTTAAGGGACAAAAAGTTAGCCAAAACATCTATCTGTTCGACTAATACCTAAGTGCTCTACATAGACTAACATACAACAATCTCTAATTGATGTCCTCTAAGATGCATCCATTCTATTGTAGTTATCTCTCTTCTCAAAGTCATGAGGATACTCATTATCATTCCTTGATTTAAATTTAAACTAAGGTTAAAACACCCCCACTATAACCAGTGCACTTAACCTAACATATGCAATCCTTTGCAAGGCTCACTTGAGTCATATCGATAATGCTTGAAATCAAACCCATCAAGGTGAATAGATAAAATAGTCTCTATTGGAAATAAATCTAGTAAAAAGACCAAAAATGAGTAAAAAAGGTGTAAAAATTTGTTTCAACCATAAGCTTTGGATCTTACCCCTTTTTTCTCCTTGAACGGCAATTGACTGGACAGGTAAGTTTGGCTTGGACGGTAGCCGACTGGGCAGGATTGGATGGCAAGGGCATCAAGGTGAACCAACTCAATTTCCTTTTTCCCTTTCCTCCCTATTTCTTCTATTTCCCTAACTTCCCTATATTCCCTAAGTTTGGTTAATACTATGAGTATATATTCCAATGTAACTGAGGTTTCTGAAGGTTGAATATAATATTGATTATCTAATTTTTGCTCCTAACTTCTCTCAAATCACATTTGGTATCAGAGTCAAAGGCGAGGGAGGCTCGAGGACTGAGAGCCAAAGCCAAGGACAACACGATAATTGAGGCAAAGGAAGCCCGAGGATCAAAGCAAGAGAAACCGATAGAGAACAGCTTGTAGCTAGACCAAGGTGGGGCCCGTAGCTTGAAGCTCAAGACTAGAGAAGCCCGAAGGCATGCATATTGAGGTAAACACCAGAGCAGGCCATCACAGCAACCAGAGGAGATAGGAGCGATGCAGAAGGATCGATCACAGAGCGACACGTGGCGATAGGAGGACAAGTCAGGAGCTGACGCAGATAGACAAAGAGGCACAAGGAGCTGACGTGGATAGGCATATGGCACGTGAAGGGAGGAGAAACATGGCAAAAAAATGTGGGCGAATAGAAGGCAAAAGGGGCAATCAAGTGATTGCCTAAAGGTAATTGAGAAGCATACTGCTTCTCTATGTTTTCTAAAGTACAAAATCCCCTCCACATAACGAATGTGGGATTATTATTATTTTTTGAATTTGTTTGCATGGTTAACGAGATAAAGGAGGCAAGCCTCCTTTGGATTCCTATCGGACCACGCAGCTTGACTGGCTCAAGGAGCCAGCCATAAGTTGCTCGACCCCATGTAGGTTGTGGGTTCAAAACCCAGCGATAGTGAAATTCCTTTTTGTTTGAAATTGCCACAAAACTCCATAATAAATATATGACCTTCCTCCTCCATACCCAGTCATGGGCGTAGCTCAATCGGTGAAGGCAGATTGTTTGTGAATCGCATGTCCTGGGTTCGAATCCCGCGAGGACAAGTTTTATTAGTTTTTTTTTTTTAAAAGCTAAAAAGGGTTTGAATTAGGCTTTATAAGGAAGTTGGACTTCCTTAGCTCACGGTAGGTGAGCTACTGTCATGGCAAACACACACGTTGTAAGGCCCAAGGCCATCATATGTCAAGGGTTCAAAACCCTTTGCCCTCATTTCTATAGTTGAACTTTTTTTAAAATTATTATATTAAAAATATTTATATTATATTTAATAAATTAAAACTTAATTGTTTTTAAAAAAAAAATTAAAAGCAATTATTTTATTTTTATTAAATAAGAAATATAATTTTTTTTTATTATAAAAAAAATGGGACATTGCCTAGGAGGCAATTCATTGTAAAAGCAAAGTTTTTTATTCAAGGAATCATAAAGAGTGTGTAATAAGCCTAAGAGGCTTAGTTTTTTTTTGTAAAAGAGACAAAGGATCAAATTGTAAAATTGTAACAAGGCATTGATGATAAGACCAAATGGTTGTTATCATGCCTTATGTGCAATTTTAGCACAAGAAGGTGCAGAGATTTTTGATAACAAAGTCAGAGGTTATGGACTCAACATTGTGTTTAGTCAACTTCAAAATGCAGTGATAGCACATCAAAGGCATCCTGACTCAGGGTACGAGGCAGACTTTGAAGATAACTCATTCAAGAGTAAATTTGAACAATCAAAATTAGTACAAGCTGAAGCACAAGAATCATAGTATACACACTACAGTAATTCAGTAGAAATCCTAGAACCAGAATCATCGAAAATCATACAAATAAGTGACGATGAAGAAGAAGTGGCAGATAACTTTGTAACTCAAGAGATCGCATCCCCACATCAAGAGGACCAAGCAGTCCATGATAGATTAGAACAAGTCAAATTTGACTTAAATTTGTAATCTCTTCCTTCTTCCTTCTTCTTATTTCCTTCTTTTAGCAAAAATACTTTATTGTAACCATGAAATAAAGAGAGTTTTTTGGTAACTATGGCCTCACACAATAGCTTACCTATACCAAAATTTAATGGAATTTAACGGTTATGACTATGAGTATTGGTCTATAAATATGAAGACCTTGCTCATAGGTAAAGGTTTGTGGGACATCATAGAAGAGGGCTACACAGAACCTTCAGACTGGACAACACTAAGTTCCGCAGACAAGAAAACACGAAAAGAAGAACAAAAGAGCAACTCTTCTGCTCTTTCTCATCTCCAAGCTGCATTGGAGAAAAGCATATTTTCCAAAATTGTTGCCTATACAACTACACAAGCTACATGGAAAGAATTGAGTGATGGATTCCAGGATAGTAATCAAGTGAAGTAGGTAAGGCTTCAAACATTGAAGCAAGATTTTGAAAATCTCCGAATGAAAGATAATGAAAAATTCGATGATTATTGTGTTAGAGTAAAAGCAATTGTAGATAAAATGGTTACACTAGGTGAAGAAATCAAGCCTGAGATAATTGTAACAAAAGTGTTAAGAACACTTACACAAAAATAGAACCATATTGCCATAATAATAGAAGAATCTAAAGATCTTTCCCTTTTAACATTTGATGCATTGATCGGATCATTAATGTCACATGAAGAGAGGTTTCCTAAAACTCCTTCAACCAGCTATGGAGGCGATGATAAGGCCTTCACTTCCAATAAAAATAATGGAATAGGATGGGGAAGAGGTCAAGGTCGAGGTAAGCAAAGAGGTAGAGGCAAATGCACCTACAGAGGAGGCAATTCCAATAGAGGAGGCAACCAGAACAAAGGAGGCAATTCCAATAGAGGAGACAACTCATACAGAGGAGGCAACCAACAAATATGTGGAAATCAGAATCAAGGTGTAAATCAAGGACAAAGTGGCAATCAAGGGTGAGGAAGTGACAAGTCCAAATTAGCTTGTTTCAACTATGGCAAGCTAGGTCACTTCGCTCGTGACTGCTGGTCAAAATATTCACAAGACAACAACAGTCAATATGGAAATTATGGAGAAGAAGATGATGCTTCTAATATTTTTCTATCATATGGACAATCAGATCAGAATTTAAATGACACATGGATTCTAGATACTGGTTGCTCAAACCATATGAGTGGCAAAGAAAAACTATTTGCTACTCTAGATTCCACTTATAAATCCCAAATCAAATTAGGGGATAGCAAAGCATTGCAAGTAGAGGGCATTGGAGCCATGGCGGTTCCAACCAAAGAAGGACTAAAGAAAGTGAGTGACATCTATTACACTCCAAAGCTCCAACACAATTTGCTCAGTGTTGGACAAATGATGGAGAACAATTACAAGCTTGTATTTGATGAAGGACAATGTATTATTTTTGATAAAAATAATTGTAATTGTGTCATCACCCAAGTCCCCATGACCAATAACAGGTTATTCCCTCTTAAATTTGGTGATCCATGGGGAGATCAATTTGCACATGTAGCAATAACAAATCCAAATATGCTGTGGCACTTGCGATATGGTCACCTTAATTTTTCTAGCTTGAAATTGCTCACTTCTCAAGCTATGGTGACAGGACTTCCAAAAATCAACGATCAATAGGAGGTTTGTGAAGGATGTGCTTTGGGAAAGCACTCCAGATCAAAGTTTTCAAGAGGACAAATGTGGAGAGCCATCTATCCACTTTAGTTAGTACATTCAGACATTTGTGGTCTGATGCAAACACAAAGTCTCAAAAATAATTATTATTTTCTCACTTTCATAGATGACTTCTCTAGGATGTGCTAGATTTATTTCTTAAAGCACAAAGATGAAGCATTTGATTGCTTCATAGATTTTAGAAACAATGTAGAGAATCAAAGTGGGAATTATGTAAAGTGTCTTTGAACAGATCGAGGAGGTGAATACTCCTCAAAAGAATTTTCAAACTATTATAAAGCAAGTGGGATCAAAAGGCAATTCACCATAGCCTATACCCCACAACATAATGGTGTGGTCAAAATAAATAACCGCACCCTAGTTGAGATGGTGATATCGATGCTTTAGATAAAGCATCTCACTAATATGTACTAGGCTGATGCTATAAAAACAAGTGTATATATTCTAAATAGAAGTCCAACTTCTAGTTTAGATGGCATCACTCCTTATGAGGTGTGGTATGCAAAGAAACCAAATGTAAAGCACTTCAAAAAATTTGGTTCTTTAGCATATGCCCACATTCCTGATGAGAAAAGGAGGAAGCTTGATCCAAAAATTCAAGCTTGTATATTTGTCGGGTATTGTGAGTCTACAAAAGCATATAGGCTCTACAATCCCAAGACTCATAAAATTATACTCTCCAGGGATGTAATTTTTGATGAAGGGGGAGAATGGGGTCATCAAATAATTTTTGTTGATGATGAGTCCCAAGATGTAAATTCTTCACAGGTACAGTAGGTGTCTCCAAAGAATAGGAAAGGCACACCACCCCCTCCAAGATCAAGCAGTTCAAGTACTTCCAAGTCCTTCTCCACAGAGATCAGTAAGTTATTCACCAATGGACATTGACTCTCCATCAAGACACAGAAGAACTTTACAACATCATCCATCCTTTCAGATGCTGGATCAAAATTTCTAGAGAAGATTCACTAGAAGCCAAGCTAGTGAAATGAATACAGTTTTGCAACAACTTGAAAATTTACAATTGTATGGGGATGATGACTCCCAAGAACCTAGAGGAGATGAAGTCAATTATGCTTTATTGACTAATGCATAGCTAGATCCAGCTAGCTATGAGAAGGCATGTACTCAAAATATATGGCAAGAAGCCATGAAAGAGGAAATAACCTCTATAAAAAATAATGATACATGGGAGCTAGTAAAGCTACCCAAAGGTAAAAAATGTGTTGGATGTAAATGGGTCTCCAAGACCAAGTAAAATTTTGATGGAAGAATTGAGAGGTATAATGCGATACTAGTAGAAAAATGTTTTACTTAGAAATATGGCATTGACTATGAAGAAATCTTTGCTCCTGTTGCAAGACAAGAGATAATCAGATCAGTTCTTTCCTTAGCAGCCCATAAAGGATGGAATGTTCAACACATGGATGTAAAGAGTGCTTTTCTGAATGGATACTTGATAGAAGAGGTGTATGTTCAACAACCTCAAGGTTTCCAAGAACAGGGAAAAGAGAACCTTGTTTACAAATTGAAGAAAGCACTTTATGGCCTCAATCAAGCACCAAGAGCTTGGTACTCACGCATTGATGGGTATTTTAGTGAGTATGGATTCACAAGAAGCAAAAGTGAACCAACTCTATACTACCTAAAGCATGGAGTAGACATTCTCATAGTTTGTTTGTATGTGGATGATCTAATATTTATGGATAGTAACAATAAAATGAATATGGAGTTCAAAAAATCCATGATGAAGAAGTTCGAGATGAAAGATCTTAGTCTAATGTGATACTTCCTAGGCATGGAAGTGCATCAATAAAACAAAGGTATCTTCATATGTCAACACAAGTATGCTCGAGATATGATCAAGAAATTTGCCATGGAGCAGTGCAAATCATTTGCAACTCCAACTGGACATGGGATCCAATTGAGCAAGGACGACGGAGCATCAAAGGTTACATGACCACTTACAGAAGCATGGTTGGGAGTCTGATGTTTCTCACCAACACAAGGCTCGATATTTAATATGTTGTTTATCTAGTCTCAAGGTTTATGAGTAGTCCTTCTGAGTTGCATCTACAAGCAACTAAAATAATATTGAGTGTAGCACCCTAAAATTGGCGTAGTAAACCTTAGCAAATAATTAAAATTACCTTAGTAATAATTCAAAATTTAAATTTTAACCCCGAACCGCCTGTTAAACCGCTTTCCTCATTTTTTGTGCCATTTTTAGGATTTGTTGTGACCGTTGGACGATATCGTCGCCGATCAGACGATATCGCCTCAGATCGAATGAATTCGTCTAGAGAAGAACGTCCAGACGATTTCGTCCCAAAACTAATTTTTCATAATTAGCTTTTGTTTCAACGACGTCTCTAACCGGGGCAAAAGCGTGTCTGCGCGGTTAGAGACTTCCCCTGTTGGAGATCTCCCAAATTGGGATGATCTCCAACCTCCCAACCTCCTTCCTATGCCTATTTAATCTTAGGCCCTCCCCTTGACATTCCCCTGGCTGAAATTTTCTGTAACACGAGTTTTATTTGCATTAGAGTATCTTAAATTACTATTTGCCTTCGTATTTTTCCAAGTTTGTTTGCAGGAACTTCATTATTTTTAGCTGGAGCAAGCTCAGATCATCGTAGACGATCCTGTACGATCTCGGACGATCACGCCACAATTCAAGATGATTATGTATTTTGTAGACGATTTCGACTACAGCCAACGTCGGGGGCAATCAGTGCCCTGAGTTTGCATTCTCTGCCCATTATCTACTGTTTTGCTTTGCATTAGTTAGACTTATTACTATTCTGCATCTTGGAGTTCACCCATGTAGCTTAAATGCATAATAAAGTCATAATTGTCATTAAATCATTGTAATGCACTTATATTTTTATTTTGAATTATCAGTTTAATATTATTATTATCATTCTACAACATTTTCCTCTGTTAGTATAGCTGCATTTTCTGTATTCTGTGTCTATTTCTCTGATTGCAGGTCCCTAACGAATTCGTCTGATGAATTCACTAGATCTCAGATGATCTTGTCTGATATCAGATGATCCTTTCATATCAGAGGCGATTTGGACTGCTTCAAAAATCAGAACCTCCATCGACATCCGAAATCGGTATGGATTTTCTCATCTAGCTTGTTTCTTGTATTTTCTGTTTAAATCTATTTTTTGTATTCATTTAAATTTGCATTTCATATAGAACAGTTTAGATTCATTTGGCCAAACCTAGGAATTGAATGATCAAGCATAAAAATGAACACATCAAACACACTATCAACCTAGGCGTGGAAACTGCCATTCAAAAGTTTCCTGGTGAACCCACCATCCATCAAAAATTCACCCTTATACACCTCCCCCGAGAGGCGGGACCTTCAAAGGGCCTCTCAGTCCGAGGTATTGTCCCATCCTTTTCACATCCCCTTCCGGGCACGGATCCTATAGCCTAAAGGTAAGGGTGCAAAAAATTTGGAGCGATACATTTTGGTGAACCCGACGTGAAAACTAAAAACCTTTTGAAAACAATTCAATTCAATCCAAAAAAACAAAACATAAATGCATTTAGAATCAAAGATTGCATGTCATATTTAGATGGTAGATTATAATAAAAGACGAGTTGTCACCATTAATGTTGAAAACCAATTAGCAGCTATAGAGATTACTTCTGTGCTTAGAGTACCTCAAACAAATAGGGTTCAACCTTTGTGGGACGAACTTAATAGGAGATTAGATCTCATTTCATCTAGAGCAACCGAACTTAGGCAAATCAAGAGGTTTGTCCTAGATAGAATCCTGGATCCCGATCAAGTGATTTTGTATCATGAGCTTCAGAGAGCTTGCCATAGGTGGTTAGTAGATAAAAGAGCCCTTGTGTCTTCTGAGTTGTATACCTTTGAGGAATACCTCGATAACGCAGCTGTAGTACATAAATTTTTGTCTCGTGTAGAGGACCAAGAGGTCGTTCTTACAGATAGAAAAAGATGGAATAGAGTTCCCAGAGCTGTGTTATATCGAGAATATTGCCATGAGATTTATTTTTACAAAACAAAAACTGAAATAGATAATATCACCATAGCACACTTTATTAAGTTCCTGAAAAACAATTTCCAATTTGAAGAGGAGCACTTTATGACTCCTGATGAACTTGATCCTATCAATGACATCTATAAACTATTTATAGAAAACTAAGTTATTATTTTATTATTGTTGTTTCTTGTATTTAGTGTGCTGTTTATTGTCTTTATAAAAACAAAAAAAATTAACATAAAATATATATATATATATATATATATATATATAATAACAAAAAATCAAAACATTTTCTTTTAAATATTATAGTAGGTATATAATTAAAATATATACCTCCCAAGATCTCGTTGCAAATATATTAATATATATTTGCTAAAACCTAAATTTAGACACAATGACTAGACTCAGGAATGGAAAACAAATTGAAGTAGAAGAAGATTGGTTAGGAAAAACCAATAGACCATATGCCCTTCTTGAAGAACCAATTCAAGAAGAAGTAACTTTAAACCAACAAGAAGAAGAATTTGTGGACGCAAATGAACAAAAAGAAAATGATAGAGAGGAAGGATCCTCATCTCCTAAAATAACTCCAGATGGAGCTGTTACTTTTGAAAACATGGAACATTTTTGGAAATTTCTCAATAACAATATTGGCACCCTTAATAGAGCAGTTCGTATGGATAAAGATCAAATTAGTGATACCCAAGCAACCCTAGAAGATATATATCACATACACACTAATCCTTTGTCCTTTGTTGATCAAGAGAGTGATCAAGCCGGACCGTCCAATTTGGACATGGCTGCTATAATCCAGAACATGCAACAACAATAGGTTACCCAACCACCTAGAGTGCCTGTTACCAAACCAAGGGTTATTCCTACACAAAAGAAACCTTCATTCACTGATCTATTTCGCCAAGCTATTGATCAATATACCTCAAATCAACAAAAGCCTAAAACAAAACCAAATGTTAATTTCCAACAATCTGGGATACAACATAATGCTACCACAAATCTTCTTCATAATACTCTTCCTACCAATCATTTGCATAATAGTAACATAGCATCGAATCCTTATGTTCCGCCTTCTTACGCTCACAAATCCCATGCTCATGTACCACCGAACCAATATGGTGGGCAAACTGGCAATCTGGAAGCCATGGTGAAATAGTTAACCTCCCGTATGGACCAAATAGATCCCTACCGTCCCTCGTACAATTATCGAGAGATGTGTAGTCAACCTCTAGATCCTATAGTTGTAGCACAACCATATCCCAAACACTTTCCTATGCCTGTCCTACCTATATATAAAGGAACCGAAGATCCCATAGAGCATCTTCGTATGTTTAGGATAGCATGTCATGACATATCACATGATGATTTGCTATTACTAAAAATGTTCCCGAAAAGCTTAGGCGGGATGGCATTGGAGTGGTATTATCAACTACCCACTCATTCTTTGAGAAATTTTGAAGAGACCGCTGAGTCTTTTGTGCATCAATTTAGTGCCTATATTGAAAGGCATGTAACCATTAAAGATTTGTACAACCTAAAACAAGACAAAGATGAGTGTTTTGTCGACTTCTTAGCTCGATGGAGACAGTTGATAGGAAAACTACACTTTGTGTTACCTTATCGGGAGATGTTGGATATTTTTATCAATAATTTACAAGAACAACTATCCTATGAACTATCAATCGCTACCTTGACCACCTTCGATCAAGCTATAGACTTAGCTCGAAGGGTGGAAGATGCTCTCATTAGAAGAGGTCAGCTCAAAAAGAAAGATGATGAGAAAACATCCAGAAATCAGTATAAAAATAAACAAGTTGTGGGTGACGGAGTCACTGATAGTAGAAACATTGCTAATGTTAATACTACAAAAACAATGAAGAAGTTCATATTAAAACCTCTTGATAAACCACCTCGAGAATTTACTAGATTGAATCAACCTTTATCAACCATTCTTCCCCAATTACTAGCACGAGGCTTGATCCAATTACCAGCTATCCGAGAACCCGATCCAACTATACCCGGATACAGAGCTGATTTACATTGTGATTTTCATAGAGGACCTGGACACGCTACAAACTCTTGTAAAATATTAAAACATAAAATACAAGATCTGATTGATAATAATGAGATGGAGGTGCAAGCCTTCCAACCTAAACAAAATGTTCCTAATAACGCTCAAAAGAACATTCCCCAAAATCAGAATCAGAATGCCAATCAATCATTGGACATATTTCAACATCCTTTACCAAAGCATGGTAAAGAAGTGGCTAATCAAATCGAACATCATAATGTTCCCCCTCCTACCCGATATGTAGGGACTATTAGCGGACAATTATCTGTTCAGGATCCTCAAATATTTGGTACAACTTTCTCCATGGTTACGTCCAGACCCCTATATAATACTCAAACACCGGATTTTAGTGATGTAGAATCGGATACTGAAAGTGAAATAGACATCACCTCAAATCAATCGAATAGTTCTGAAAATGAATCAGATCCGATTCAACCTATCACAGATTCTATGGTTTCGAAAGAACCATTTCCTAGAAGAGTTACTACTCGACCCTCTTCTAATCAGTTCCTTCCTAATGAACAAGCCATAAACGCTAGACCGAGACCAATTCAGCGTCCTCAACATAACATTGTAGGTACCATCGGAGTCGTTACTAGACAACAGGCTCAAAATTCTCAACAGGATCAAACTCAGAATGATGGATCAGCTCCATTTGTTTTGAAAAATCCCAATAAAGGGAATCATATGTCTAATGTTCAACCTAAGCCTCCTTACAATATTAATGAACAATTATCCAATACTACAACCAGAATTTCCCTTTTGGACTTGTTAAGATCTTCTCCTACCCATAGGGATGAGTTAATGCTTACATTAAGCCAAATGATGGTACCTCAAAATATTCAACCTGAAGCCATGTCCAATACTATCATCACTCGAGAAGTCGATTGTATTGACTTCCGAGATAGAGATATACCACAACATAGTTTACATAAGGATAATCCCTTATATATTACTGCCCTAATTGGAGATGTAGTTGTTAAACGAGTCTTGATTGATAATGGTTCATCTTTAAACATCTGCACTTTTGACTTTTACCAACGATTTGGGTTTAGAAGTGACGAGATGAAAAGAATGGATATGATTATCAAAGCCTTCAATGACGAGACACAAGAAACATGTGGAGTCATTACTATACCCTTGCAAGTTGGTCCTAGAACCCTAGATACGACCGTGTTTATTGTACATTGCCCTGCATCGTACAATATACTTTTGGGTCGCCCTTGGATCAATGCGATGCGAGCGGTTCCCTCCACTTTGCATCAGTGTGTTAAATTCGAATTTAAAAACCAGTTGGTTACCATTCATGGTGATCCTAGACCCTTTGATATGTGTGCTTTGGCAGAACCTGTTGGAGTGCAATTTTGCCCTAGCCTGTCATCCACACATCCTAATTCTTATCATCCGTCCAAACGTGTGAAACACACACCCATAACATCATCTACTCTTTCAACTACACCTATACATTTAGCTCAACCATCTTCTAAACAAACCACATTAGGACCTCGAAAAGAGCCTAAACCCACACCCAATGCTTCCTGTTTTACTCCTATATCTTCCATACCGATAGACTCATCCATCGATATCCCTATAACATCATCATCCACCACAGGCATTCTTTCCACATCAGAAGATCAAGGAAATGTTCCTTCTACCTCTTATGCTCTCACTGATGAGCTCTTACCCGATTTATCTAAAATTCTTATATCAAAGAGATCAACACTGCCATGCAGACTTCCCTCCTTTTAAATAAACTCCCACCTTCTCCTCGTACCTTGGGCCTCCCACAACCTATGGGAAGTATCTACCAAGTCGAAAGTTGTGCTTTTATTTATAAAGGATATGATTGGGGAAGAATACCCCGAAACATCAAGACACATTGTGATGGATATGCTCGATGCTATTTTGCTAATGAATATATTAAAGCTAAGCCCATAATGCTTAAATTGGGATATAAAGGGAAAGGTTTGGGACCTTTCCAAAATGGTATGAAAGAACCTTTCGAGGTAGAACCGTGGCCTGCCCGCTGTGGTGTGGGCCTATTTTCTAGTAAAGGTCAGCCCTTTCCATTTGAGGATGATGACCATCTCATATGTTATCAAGATTATCTAGATAAACAAGATTCTTTATATCCAAAGAATAATTCTTTTACTTGCAATATGCTATCCATAGCCTACCCTGAGATGATTTCCGAATCCGACGATGAGTTGGAGGGAGATATCTTCCATGATATTTCCATTGAGGAATTGTTATATAATGAATTTTATTTTGATGGCTCTATACCTAGTATAGCCCAGCTTGAGGCCTCGACTCCTCAAAACGAATTATCCAAGCTAACCTTGGAAGAATTACAAGAATTGGGTGTTTCACCCGCCCCACCTAATTTTGAGAGAGATTTACATATGGAAGTTGAAAACGTTATAAAAATTAACATTGGAACCGAACATAACCCTCACATAATTAATATTGGATCAGAATTAAGTCAAGACAAACAAGATAAATACGTTTCATTTCTTAAAGACTATGAAGATGTCTTTGCTTGGACATATGAAGACATGCCAGTTCTGGACCCTTCTGTAGTCATGCATCATCTAGTAGTCCATCCGGATGCTAAACCCGTTAAACAAAAACTTAGAAAAATGCATCCCAAAGTGGCCTTACTAGTCAAAGGAGAACTAGAAAAACTGTTGAAAGTCATTTTTATACAAGCCATTGACTATGCCGAATGGATCTCAAATGTAGTTCCAAAGTAACTCAAGAAAGAAGCCACTAAAGTTAGGGTTTGCACCGATTTCAGAGACATTAATGCCGCATGCCCTAAAGATGATTTTCCTCTTCCCAACATGGATCGATCATTGACTTTACCGCCGTAAGCGGAATGATATCCTTAATGGATGGATTTTCTCGGTTATAATCAGATCAGGATAGCTCCTGAAGATCAGGCCAAAACAACCTTTATTACCCCTTGGGGAACCTTTTGTTGGAAAGTGATGCCATTTGGCTTAAAGAATGCAGGTGCAACCTATCAACGAGCTATGACTTATATTTTTCATGACATGATGCATGATATCCTACATGATTATGTAGATGATATCATAGCTCGTTCCATCAAAGAAGATGATCATTTAAATGACTTAAGGAAAGTATTTGATCGGTTAAGGGAATATCTTATCCGACTAAATCCCGCTAAATGCATATTCGGAGTTAAGTCCGATAAATTATTAGGGGTTATAGTTTCTTTACGTGGCATTGAAATTGACCCTCTCAAGATCGTGGCTATCACAGATATGCCCGCACCCACAAATATATCAGAATTATGAAGTTTACAAGGTAAGCTTCAAGCTATTCGCCGCTTCATCGACAAGTTGGCAGACAAAACTAGACCCTTTCTTAAGCTTCTTAAGAAAGATGTCTCTTTTCATTGGGACGACGAATGCCAAGAAGCATTTGAACTCCTTAAGCAATATCTCCTCAAACCTCCAGTGCTTTCCCCACCTAGATCTGATCATCCTTTTATCTTGTACATTTTTGCTTCTGATTCTGCCTTAGGAGCTATGTTAGCTCAGCTTGATGATGAGAAGAAAGAACGTGCTAATTATTACATTAGCAGAACCCTAATCAGTTATGAAACTCGTTATACCATATTAGAGAAATTATGTCTAGCAATCATATTTTCTACACAGAAACTACGACATTATATGCTCAGTTAGAAAACCTATGTTATTGCCAAATTCGACCCTTTGCGATATCTCATGAGTCGACCGTATTTATCTGGTCGCACATCCAAGTGGGTTCTTGCGCTAAGCGAATTTGAACTCACCTTCATAGGACAAAAGTCTGTTAAAGGTCAAATCATAGCAGATCAATTAGTTGCTGCACCTTTAGAATCTACTCATCCCCTCATCATTGAGTTTCCTGATGAATGCCTTAAACTAGAGGCAGACCATTCAGAGCAATGGTCCTTATACTTTGACGGAGCCCGATGCATGAGTGGGGCTAGTGCGGGTATTATTTTAATATCTCCACAAAAACATCTTATTCCTCTGTCCTTCAAATTAACATTTGCTTGCACTAATAATACTGCTGAATATGAAGCTCTTATCCTTGGATTACGAGCTGCCTTGGCATTGAAAATCAAAAGTTTATTGGTTTTCGGTGACTCCCAACTTGTCATAAATCAAATCAATGATGTTTATCAGACTAGAGATGATAAATTACGCCCATATAAAGCATATGTTTTGCAGTTGTTGTCCTTGTTTGATAAAGTTACTTTGGAAGCTATTCCTCGAACTAGCAATCGTGCGGTCGACGCTATGGCTGCAACTGCATCTCTTTTACCCTTGGAGTTAGACGATGAATATGCTACCATCATTATTCATCGACTCCAGGAACCCGCTTCAAGAAAATCATGTTTAGAACCCTTGGATGTGTTTCTCATCAACGAAACAACTCCTGAACCATGGTATATTGATATATTTAATTTTTTGCAAAAAGGAACCTTCCCTGATGGTTGCACTAGCAACCAGCATAGGTTATTACGTAGACAAGCAAGTCGCTTTGTGATTATTGGTAATACCTTGTACAGAAGATCTTTTGAAGGCATCTTATTGAGATGTTTGAATTTAGAAGAATCCAGATCAGCTTTGAATGAAGCCCACAATGGATCTTGTGGGGGACATTTTAGTGGTAGCGCCATTGCTAAGAAACTCCTTCGGATAGGATATTTTTGGCCTACCATGGAAACTGATGCACATAATTATGTGCGACATTGCGACAAGTGCCAGAAACATGCTGACCTTGTCCATGCACCCGCACAAGAGCTGCAAGCTATTTCATCTCCTTGGCCCTTTTCAAAATGGGGCCTAGACATCATTGGAAAAATCAACCCCGTGTCATCCGATGGACACAAATTCATCATAACCGCCACTGAGTATTTCACGAAGTGGGTTGAAGCTATGCCATTAGCTTCTTGCATGGGAACACAAGTTTCCAAGTTTGTTTTTAATCAAATTATTTGTAGGTTTGGAATTCTTGCCAATCTCATTTCTGATAATGGAACTTGTTTCAAAAATAAAGATGTCAAGAAATTATGTCAAAAGTATAAAATTCAACATCGCTGGTCCACTCCCTATTATCCTCAGGGTAATGGTCAAGCATAAGCATCTAATAAAACCTTAATCAAAATTCTCAAAAAATTGGTCAATAAAACCGGTCGAGACTGGCACATTCAGTTATATCCTGCTTTGTGGGCTTATCGAACTAGTGTTCGAACCCCCACTGGAACTTCACCTTTTGTCTTGGTTTATGGTGCCGACGTCATTTTTCCCTTTGAATTAGAAGTTCCTTCTTTAGCTCTACTACTTCAAGATACCGAAGTAGGGGATGAATATCGTGTCTGGCAGATTTAGTCACTAGAACTTCTAGATGAAAAGTGCATCAATGCTTTGGAGCATCTTTGCGCCTACCAAAACAAGCTTAAGAGAGCATATCTTAAGAAAGTTCATCCTCGATCCTTTGAGATCGGTGACCTTGTCTTAAAAGAAAATAAAAAAAACACTAATGCAACTACAAACCTTAAAGGTAAATTTGAGCCCAACTGGCTTGGACCATATGTCATCACTGCTAAATTCGGATCAGGAGCATACAAATTATCTACCTTAGATGGTAAAGAACTTAAAGAACCTATGAACATCATGCATCTTAAACGTTACTATGCGTAAAAATTGGTCATTTCATCAGTGTATATATTTGTTTAAAACATTTCAAAAAACAACTATCTTGTATTTCTTTCAATTCATAAACTTAAAATATAAAAACACCAAAAACATCCAAATCATCAAAATCTTCAAAAAAAACATCTTTTATTTTTATATCTGTCAATTTGTGAAGTATTGCAGTTATATTTTTAGTTATTTTGGATAAATTAGTATTTATTTGGAATCCCGCACTTTCACATTCACATGAATAAATATCTTGATTTTATTTGTTATGATTATTAATCTCTCTTATATCAAAGTCCACATTTGAATTAAATAAAGTTTTGAGCATAGAGAACTGATCTTGTTATTTACTTGAGCCAAGTATATCTCTTCACATTAAAATGATTTCATTGCAAATTCAATATGATGCTACATAGTAGAAATGGTTTCCTGAGCGAAAAGTTTCCCCTGCTATCCTATCATGCACATGGTCTAGAATCTTTGAGAATTGACAAAAGGACAAGCTCACCCCTACCTAGAATAAAAATCCCTTGCTCTACAGCTAATCCGAGCAAGTATCCCTAGCATAGGAAGAAAAGAAAAGTTCAAGAAAAAGAGAAAAAGAAAAAGGTTATTTTGAATCATCACAACAATATTTCAGCATTATCTCAAAAATACAAAAGTACAAAAAAAAAAAAAAGAAGCAAAAGAAAAGAAACGCAAAAGCAAAATGCAATAAAATCCTTTCCCTACCCCTTGAAAAGAAAAGAAGGGTGAATGAGCTTGAATCCCTGGAATTCTCAATTATTCAAAAACTGTGAGGTAAGCCCCATAACAGGTGGTTTGTGCCCAACCCGCTTGGCCTTGGGTAAATCCTAGCATGGCGATATGTCTGTCACATTAGCGACCTTCTTTTGTACAGACCTCTATCAGCTTATGGATTAGCTAGCTCTTGATAACCTAACTTACATAGTAGTTTGGTACGGTTACATGCATATAAATCATGGTCAACGAACATTTATTTGGTCAAGGCAAATTACTTGTATCAAATTATCTTGCTCAAAATTGGTAAATGAACAATACAATCGCACACACATTTGTATTTGAGAGATTTTGTATCATTATGATAAATCAAGATCGGTAATGAATTCACATTTGCACATGAGGATTCCTTATAAATCTACATTTCTCTTTGAGATAATTTAAAATATCTCTGTAACTCTTTTCGGAATGATTTTCTCCTTTTATTTCAGAATTTTGTTTTGTATAAAAGCAATTACATACATCTTCTCACAAAATCTCAAAAATAATTTCAAACAAAATTTTCATATTATTATTTTTCTGTTTATCAAAAGTCAAAAATGCATCTTGCAATAAAACCAACAATCTATTTTCTTCTTTGGATTTCACGATGATGGTATAAGTCTATACCTATAATTCTATGCCTAGCGCAAACCATCGTTCTAATTTTCTTTTCCATGTATTTTAAAACAAAATTCATTAAAACATGTGACTTGCATCATTATGTTATACAATTATGCTTTACAAACAAACATCTATTCTATTTCATGTCATTATGTTCAAATTCAGTTTTTGCAACCATGGTATAAATTCTAAGGAATTGTTCAAAATTTTATCACACTTAGGAATTTATGCCTAGCAACAACATATTTTCATGCATACTATTTTTATGAAAATCTGAAAACAAATCATCAAACCATCATTATCTCCATCATTACAACACCAAGTCTTAAGACAGTCTCTTAAGCACTCTTTTACTTTTAACAATATTTCTATACTGGGATTAGCTTGACGACCGAGTGAGCGACGACTCCATGAAATGGTCTATAATAGCGACAATGTCCTTTGAAATTATTGTTAGAAGTCCCTTTTATTTTTTATCAAATCACACCACAACCACCAATTGTTTACATCAGATTATTTCATTTAAAATCTTACAAGATGACATCAAAATTATAATATTTCAAAACGACATAATTATATGAATCCTCAATCCAATAAGCAAATAATTCAAACATTAAAGCATCATAAAAACATATGAACAAGTCATATCATCAGAAACAAGATCATATATATATATATATATATATATCCAAAAATTATATACATCATATCAAAACTGGATTGGTATGCCACAATCTATACCTTGGCATACTCAATCCGCTCAACAATCTCTACAAAATCTATAGTCCATAGACACTTAGCCTCGAGAAGCCCTCGAGCTCTCAGCCTCATCTCCTCCCCCACCCTGACATGGAGGAGGTGGTCCCATAGAGGTCCGGGACGTATCTCGGGTCCTCGTCATCGATCGAGAGGATGTCCTCGCCGATCCCAGCTTGACTGGTTCTATAATGTTGGCCGACAGTTGTACCCTCTGGCCCTCTGGAACCAGCTAGAAGTATACACCCTGGTAGAATGCAGTTTGCATCATTGACCACACTAGATCATCCCTGCTCGCTCCTCTTCTCTGCACCCTGAGCCGTGTCGTCTCATCCTGTAGTGTCCATACCTGCATCCTCAGCTGAGTGGCCTCATCCTGTAGTGACTGCACCTGAGCTCGGAGGTGGGCAGCCTCAGCTCGAAGAGCCGCCGTCTCACTACTCTCCCCTATGTCAACACCCTTGCCCTTATCAAGCGATGGTGGTCTCTCCCCTCGCTATGAAGGGAGCCTCTCCTCCCTCTGCCCTGTCTCCCATGGCCTCTGTGGAGCCCGTGCCATCCTCTGGCATCTCTCCTATGAGATCCGCCGTTGCTCTCTCCCCTCATGACCCCATGCTGCCTCAATAGCAGCCTACCGTCGCCTCCCCATCTGGTGCACCACAGCATGTACTGGACCCTATGCCCTCGTCATCCGAGGAGGGCGGATGCCTGCGTACCAAGCATCATAGCCATCAGCAACCCCGACATCGTCACCATCCACTGGCTGGATGGGGGCATCATCCGTGTCCTGACTCTAGAATCACTGCATATCTGGAGCCCCGCTCAGTGTAGTACTATCTCGAATAGTCTGGGAGTACTCATAATCCCTGAGAGAAGGGATCCCCTACTGTAGACCGAACTGTCGTAGTACTCGATCGTAGCGGTGGAGCTCTACCTCTCCTCGCTCCATCCTCAGCCAATAGACTCGCCTGATGCGAGCCAGCTCCTGCCCATCCTCTGCCCACCCGAGGTGCTCTCGCCATGGCCTCTAGGTGATCTGGTCTGGGATGAGGTCGTCTAGCAACCTTCGAGACATCGATAGATCTATCCGCCACTGTGAACCCCTCTACAACCACCAGTAGAAAACCCGAGGTCTCTCCTAGTCAACACCTGTCAATGGGAGCCCTACCGGCCTCCGCACCGCAATGTGCTCCCAGCACCAAACCTGCAACAACGATGTCAAGACCAGACATCGACCTCCCTTGTATACGACCCCATGCAAGATCCTATACAAGTGGCAGAGTACAAAGATCCCCCATGCAAATCTATACCCATGGTCTCTCATGTCGCAGACTATGTCTGAGAGCACCCACGGTAGTCTGCACCCACTCTGGTGGCACAACAGTAAGCCACCGACAACTCCTACCAAAACCCGTGTCAGCCTAGATGCCCCAAGCATCTGCCGTAGCGACTCGATGTTCACTCTGCCCTTCTCCAGGGCGAAGCTAGGGTCTCCAGTGAGTCTCATCATCGCCTGGCCCTGATTGGCCATAGGCATCATCAACCGTCCCTATATGGGGATCCTTAGGATCCTCCATATGTCCTCTAGAGTGGGAGCCATCTCCCCTGTCGATAACCGAAAGCAGGACGACCCCGGATACCACCTCTCTGCTAGGGCTGTTAGTAGCCCTATGTCAGTCGGTACTTGTGGCATCTCTGCCACATGCTATAGACCGACCTGTGCTAGTTGGTCACGCTCTGCCTGGTCGAGAGTGGCCAAGTCATCTCTTAGTCCATCGTATTTCCATTCTCGGCTCTTTAGTACTCCCTTCTGCAAAACAAACAATAAAACAACAAAATCATTAATAACTCAAGCATGCAAATTAAACAACTTAAAATCAAGTTTAAAATGATATCGTCCACCATTGGATGATATCGTCCCACATTGGGCAAAATCGTCCTTTGTGAGGACAAAATCGTCTCTGATTTTGCAACTTGGGAATCGCCCCTTGTTGGACGAAATCGCCCCTAATTCGTCGATTTCATCGTCAGACGAAATCGACGATCTAGGGACGATTTCGATGAAATCGAGACGATTTTGTCCCGACGACGTCGACGGCCTAAAAATGGCCGTGATGCCCCAAACAATCAAATTTAAATCAAACAACTTGCATAAAGTTACATTAAACCTAATCTACTAGGATTAGATCCTTACCCGTAGCCCACGTCGGACCTCTGTCGATCGGTGTGTTGTCTCGACCATTTTTTTCTGCAGAGCTCTAGAAATCAAGAAAATGAACAGTAAAAATGAATTAGGGTTTTTCCCTATTTTTCTTAATTTTATTCAAAAACAATTAAAAACATTTTTAAAAATTTTGCTTTTTCGCGTTTTTACCTCAAACGTTCGATTTGGGTAAAAACACGGAGGGGGCACCATAGTCAGCATTCGTACGATTCGACCAAGAATCGTCGTCTAAAAAATTGAGTATATTTTTGCTTTCTCGTAAAACGGGAAAAACTCGTCTTTAACGCATTTTCTTCAGAAAATTCGCTAAAGAGGGGGCAAAATGTAGCACCCTAAAATTGGCACAGTAAACCTTAGCAAATAATTAAAATTACCTTAGTAATAATTCAAAATTTAAATTTTAACCCCAAACCACCTGTTAAACCGCTTTCCTCGTTTTTCGTGCCATTTTTAGGATTTGTTGTGACCGTTGGACGATATCGTCGCCGATCAGATGATATCGCCTCAGATCGGACGAATTCATCTGGAGAAGAACGTCTAGACGATTTCGTCCCAAAACTGATTTTTCATAATTAGCTTCTGTTTCAATGGCGTCTCTAACCGGGGCAAAAGCGTGTCTGTGCGGTTAGAGACTTCCCCGTTGGAGATCTCCCAAATTGGGATGATCTCCAACCTCCCAACCTCCTTCCTATGCCTATTTAATCTTAGGCCCTCCCCTTGACATTCCCCTGGCTGAAATTTTCTGTAACACGAGTTTTATTTGCATTAGAGTATCTTAAATTACTATTTGCCTTCGTATTTTTCCAAGTTTGTTTGCAGGAACTTCATTATTTTTAGTCGAAGCAAGCTCAGATCGTCGCAGACGATCCTGTACGATCTCGAACGATCACGCCACAATTCAAGACGATTCTGTATTTTGTAGACGATTTCGACTGTAGCCAACGTCGGGGGAAATCATTGCCTTGAGTTTGCATTCTCTGCCCATTATCTACTGTTTTGCTTTGCATTAGTTAGACTTATTACTATTCTGCATCTTGGAGTTCACCCATGTAGCTTAAATGCATAATAAAGTCATAATTGTCATTAAATCATTGTAATGCACTTATATTTTTATTTTGAATTATCAGTTTAATATTATTATTATCATTCTACAACGTTTTCCTCTGTTAGTATAGCTGCATTTTCTGTATTTTGTGTCTATTTCTCTGATTGCAGGTCCCTGACGAATTCGTCTGACGAATTCGCCAGATCTCAAACGATCTTGTCTGATATCAGACGATCCTATCATATCATAGGTGATCTGGACTGCTTCAAAAATCATAACCTCCATCAAACATCCAAAATCAGGTATGGTTTTTCTCATCTAGCTTGTTCTCTGTATTTTCTGTTTAAATCTATTTTCTGTATTCATTTAAATTTGCATTTCATATAGAACAGTTTAGATTCATTTGGCCAAACCTAGGAATTGAATGATCAAGCATAAAAATGAACACATCAAACACACTATCAACCTAGGCGTGGAAACTGCCATTCAAAATTTTCCTGGTGAACCCACCATCCGTCGAAAATTCACCCTTATACACCTCCCCCGAGAGGCGGGACCTTCAAAGGGCCTCTCGACTCGAGGTATTGTCCCATCCTTTTCACATCCCCCTTTCGGGCACGGATCCTATAGCCTGAAGGTAAGGGTGCAAAAAATTTGGAGCGATACATTGAGATATATAAAAGGTACATTGGATTTTTTGAATTCATTACCAAAAATGTAAGTTTGTAAAATTAGTTGGCTTCAATGATAGTGATTGGGGCAGCAGTATAGATGACAGGAAATCTACATCAGGGAATTATTTTAGTCTAGGATCAAGACTAATTACATGGAGTTCCAAGAAATAAACTATTGTAGCATTGTCATCAAATGAGGCTGAGTATATAGCCATCACACATGCTAGTACTCAAGCCCTATGGTTGAGAAAAGTTCTTGAAGAGATTGGAGAAATTCAAAGTGGTCCAACTCGACTGTATTGTGATAACATAAGTTTCATTCAGTTGGCATACTTTCTAGTCCACCATAGCAGATCAAAGCATTTCGATATGAAGTATCACTTCATTCGAGATATGGTGGAACAACAAATAGTTGAGCTTCAACATTGTAACACTTTGGATAATATTGCAGATTTCTTCACCAAAGGCATAGCTAAAGCTCAATATATAAAGCTGAGAAACTGTATAGTCAGTCCTCTCAACTTTAAGGGGGAGAATTTTGGAAATAAAAGTAGTAAAAAGACCAAAAAGGAGTAAAAAATGTGTAAAAATTTGTTTCAACTATAAGCTTTGGATCTTACCCCTTTTACCTCCTTGGACGGTAGTTGACTGGACAGGTAAGTTTGGCTTGGACGACAACTTACTGGGCATGATTGGACGGTAAGGGCATTGGTAGGAACCTAGGGTTCCTAGTACATAAAATGATAAATAAATAATAAATAGACCTAAAACTAAAAGAATCGCATTTTGTATTATTGGGAAGTCCCTTCAATAAATTGTATTATATTTCATATTCATGGATATTGGAATGATAAGTTCTTACAATATTTTATACCCACTCTAGGGTTATAGGTGAAAGGTTGCAATGCTTCCTAACCCTAATATTATAATAATAATATAATAATTAATTATATTAATTATTATATTATTTTATTATTATAACTATAGGATATGAAATACATTATTACTATTATTATTATTAATTAATGTTAGGATAGGACCCTAACATTCCACCCTCCTTAAAACAAGATTTGTCCTCAAAGCTTGGAATTGTAGTGTGTAAGTATATGCTCTTCAAATATTCCACCTCCTTGGGAAGCTTATTAATCTTGCGATGTTTGAACTCCACATATGTTTTGGCATTGAAGCGGAAAGGATTCTCTTCATTCACCATTCCTTTCATGAGACCGATGACTTTATCTGCAGGGGAAGTGCAGAATATCGGCCATGACATTCTCACTTTGTCCTTGCTCACCAAACTCAGTGTAGAATGCTCTTGTACTTGTTGTTACTCAATATCTCAAGCTGGTCTCTGGACGATGATGGCATTTGCAACGTAATCGACAGAAACCCAGCAACCATCCTTGAAAACTTGGAGTCCTGGCACTTCGTTGGGTACCAAAAGAGTCAAAGCACTCATGTCGATGTGGGCTTCCACCCTGAGAGCGAGCTCCGGCTGTGGATAAGGCGGGTAGTAATTTATTTTCATTTCCATTTCCATTTCCATATCTTCGTTTTCGAGTGCTTCCTTCATCGCCGACTCTGCCAACCCCATATTTATGGAAAGAGCCGATAAAAGCATATTCACTACCCCCACAAGTGCTCGTGCATATTCATCGTTCACTTCTATGTAAGAGGCAGGGTGTTTGAGCCAGCTGTTCAAATATCTAGAGAAAGGAGGCCATAGCATATAGAAATAGTAATCAATCCACTCTAGCTTTCCATCAATCTGGTGAGCCAACTTGGTGTCGTAACCCTCCATAACTCTCGTTGTCGCGTTGCTGGCGTAGGCCTCCTTTTCCTCTTGTGGAAGTTCGAAAAACTCTCTACCCACGACCTGCAGGCATTGGATGAGATCAATGGAGATTTCGTGATTAATAATTTGGAAAAGCCATCTGGTAAGCTAGCCACTTGCATTATCGGTTATGTGACCCGGGTTCAATCCCCACAATGGGTATGTATATGTATAAGAATTATTTGAATTTGGAAAAAGCCCCATTGCTAGGCTACCATTGCCAATTCTTCTCAGCATCAAAATGAACTGGTCCTTTCATTTTGTCTCACATGAATTAACAGTTTTCATTTATTTATTTTCTTATTTTAAGGAATATCATTAGGGGCTGAAGAGTCTCTGTCTCCAACTTTTCTCATGTCAAAGATTTGCTTTAAGTACTGAAGAAACTTGGTTCAAAACACACACTTGAAGGCCAGTAACCTGCTGATAGACACATCAAATCCTTATGCTTTGGAAGACTGCCAATACAATCCATCAACAATATCAACAATGTTATGTTCAATATGATCTAATTCATGCTTGATGTCTCTCTTCAATTCATGCTTTAATAAAGGGTAATTTCATTAAACCATTGCAGTATGATCTAATTTGTGCTTGATGTCTCTGTTCAATTCATGCTCTAACTCTAATAAAGGGTAAGTACATTACACCATTGCAGTAAAATGTACTCAGTATCAAAGAGTAATCACCATTGAGAGAATTTAGCTTTACCAAATGGGAAAATTCTCTGTGTTATGATATCTTCTGAAGCTTAAAGTAAAGATTTCAAATGATGAGGAGACCATGCCCATGAACTATAATTTGTGCACCGACAACACTGTGATGTTGAAAGTTTTCTGGTAAGGGATACGTCTTGCCCTTTAACAGACCGCAATTTTATTTTTTATTTTTTTGTACAGAGAAAGCAAAAACAATTTCACAAACTATATTTGACAATGCAGATTCTGGATAGGTGCAACCCTTTCCTTTCCAGGCATCCTAGTATCTCAAATAAGTATGTTGGAGACAAGTCTCACATTGTTGGAGTGCACAATTTTTTATGTGCCTTGTATTAAAATAATAATAATATCTGGTTGATCCCCTGTAAACTATGTTCTGAACTCATGCTATTTGCCATTCTCCTGTTGTGCTTACGAATGGAAAAATAACAAAATTATCTTCCAACTGGGAAGTATTTAAAATTCTTTAGCAATTCGTTTAAAATAGCTCTGTTTCATCAAGCATGAATACGCTAAGGTTTTTGTTCAGAAATAGTGCCATATGATATCAGGTCTAGTGAAGTTGGGAAAAAAAACTGCCATTAGGATCATAAATATTGTCACATAGCCTAATGTTCATAAGTCTGCACTTCAGGATTGCCTTTGACAAAACCAATTTCTATTGTCATTCTTCGAGTTGCTACTTATTGGTGGATGCTTTTGATTTATGGGAATCTATGATTACTTCTACATCAGTTCATATGTAACCAGGTGCAACCATTCAACAAGAGACATGACAGTACATGGTAGGAACCTAGATTTAGCCAAAAATTGCAGGTAGGAACCTAGATTCAATATCTCAGTATCTTGTGGAGATTAAATAATAAAAATTGTAGGTGTACTAGCTATTGGGAAGGGCATATCTTGATATCTTCTTTGAACAATGGTGGTGGCCAAGGTGGGGGTCTTGTAGATGAAAGACTCATACTGTTCAATACATTCAGTAGATAATCAAAATTTTGGATTTCTTTTATGATGGTTTTATTTTCATGGTTCTTAGCATCATCTATATTAATATCAAATGCACCAAGGTCAGCACAAATTATATCTCCAATTTTGGCAATATAAACATCCAATGCAAGTTTATGAATCTTACTTTCCGTCTCTATAAAAAAATTTGCATGTTTAGGGTTTCGATTTTTTTTCAAAAATTCAATAAGTACTTTTTGAAGTTCTATGGTTTTGGTTTCTTTCGAGAAAAAAAATTTAGGGTTTGAATTATCTTCTTCCTTTGAAATTGCAATGGGTATTTCTGAAAGTTCTTTGGTTATGGGTTCTTCCTCCTCTACCTGAGATTCCATGGCTAGGGTCTCCTCTTGCATTTCCCTTAAATATTGTATAATACGATCAAAACGTTCCATTTGTTTATTTTGTTTTCGTTCAATCATTCTTCTAATTTCTGCAATGTCATTTTTTATTCCTTTGATATTTATGTCCCATATGGTTGGATCCATACGGCTCTGATACCAGATGGTAGGAACCTAGGGTTCCTAGCACATAAAATGATAAATAAATAATAAATAGACCTAAAACTAAAAGAATCACCTTTTGTATTGTTAGGAAGTCCCTTCAATAAATTGTATTATATTTCATATTCATGGATATTGGAATGATAGGTTCTTACAATATTTTATACCCACTCTAGGGTTATAGGTGAAAGGTTGCAATGCTTCCTAACCCTAATCTTATAATAATAATATAATAATTAATTATATTAATTATTATATTATTTATTATTATATTATTTTATTATTATAACTATAGGATATGAAATACATTATTACTATTATTATTATTAATTAATGTTAGGATAGGACCCTAACAGGCATCAAGGTGAACCAACTCAATTTCCTTTTTCCCTTTCCTCCATATTTCTTCTATTTCCCTAACTTCCCTATATTCCCTAAGTTCGGTTAATACTATGAGTATATATTCCAATGTAACTGAGGTTTTCGAAGGTTGAATATAATATTTATTATCTAATTTTCGCTCCTAACTTCTCTCAAATCATAGTCTCTACTCCACAAAAACTCAAGAAAGTCATAGTCATTTTAAATAAATGCTAGCCTTAAGATATTAAATCTTAATTTACAAATCCATATTTAGTTCATTTAATTATAGTTCACACTTTGAAGTGATAGTGCATAAAGTATAATAGATAGGAGCAGAATAGATCAAATCCATCATTAACAGTAAGTACACATCATCATTAATACAACTAGTTCACATGGATATATTTTCATTAATATGAACAAATCATATCTCAAACACATTACAGATTCTATGGAACATCCTATTGTTCCTAAATGACTAGAAATCTACATAGGTGTGTCGATCCATAAGCCAGTATCTATTATAATTTAGGTGTTATTTCCCTTAATCAAGATACATTCAAGGATATAAAATGATATCATCTGCTTTCGTTCTCTAGTTATAAAAGTCCTAAACTAGTGCATGAACATTTGCATCCAAATGCTACACTAGGTTGTCTCTCTCTCTCTACTTACGTCTTCTTATTGGAATCCACCAACCATCGAGAAAAGTATACCTTATAACGGTATTAGAGATGGCTCCAACATCATAATTATATATCATGGGATGTATTCTTTCACATCCTAATAACAACCACATGGAAGATATTCCAACACTCCCATATCACACATAACTTCCTTAAAATGTGTTTAATTCCCATCCAAATTAATGCAGCAATATCACAAGTATGTAATTCTACGAAATCCATTGCCTATTTCTAGATATGCATAGAAGAATTATTTTTCTCCACTCAACAATTTAAAACATACCAAAGCCTTTCCACAAATCACTCTCTATAAGAAAATAATTTCCTTAAACCAACAACAATCAAAAATCCTTTTCCTAACAAATGGCAATAAAATAATTTAATTTCTAGTAGTGGTCATAATGCAGTTTACATTCATAACTCAATCTCATAGATTAACAAAATTACATTCACATCCAACATTCAACATCTAGAACACTCCATCGAATGACATACAAAAGAAAACTAACTCTTTTATTACAGACCATAATAGTGTAAACACATAAATCCCTTTTCCTATAGTGCAACTCACATACTTTGATGACAAGCTACAATTTCCAAAGAACTAGCACTCCAGGTTTGAATTCCATATAAGAAAACCATTAATTTTACCACAACATTCTAATGGTTTTCACACAACACACATTTCATACTATCAATCAATAAAATAGCAAATCATTCAAGGCAATTTTCAAATATTATATCCTTCCTTAAAAATAAGGCATATATATATATATATTAAAAAAACCTTTTAAATTTCCCTACAGACGTCCATACACCAGAAATAAATTATCTTATTCTTAAAAGAGAAAAATGATTGAAATATTTTCCAAACGCCTTCCAAAAGTAACACACAATGTTGATAACTATTTTCCATTAATTCACATAGTTTATTAACCAAATTATAGCAACCAAACTTCTAGAGAATACTTGGTTACTACGATGCCTTCTTTGGTCGAATTCCCAAACCAGTATTTTACAACATACTTCTCTCATCGCTACTCTCCTACCAAACTATCCCCTCTCATTCATATCCTATTCTACACCAAAAACTCTCCCACTCTCCACATGCACATGACCAACTACTTACCATTAATTTTCCCACATCGTTTGTTGGCCAACGTGGGTGAACAATCCGATCTCATAATTGTCCACTCTTATTTTACACACATCAAACCAATTCAACAAACATTCATTTTACTTTAAACTAGTGATCAATAGCACCTACAAAGCTACAGTTTCAGCCTTTAAATCATTGAACAACAAGTTAAATGTTTCTCATTCACTAGTCCCTTTTATTAAACAACAAAGCTATAAATATTTTCTAAGTATGAGTAGTAATTATTCTTTTACTACTCCATTATGTTTTTAATCACTCTTTTCTCATGACCTCTTAGCAATGTTATCAATCAACAATGGTTTACTTATTTTTCTCTTTTAAGATAGATAAAATAAGCAAATAGCTATATCCTCTTTTAATAAAAACCTTCATTTCAATTAAAGTTTTCATCAAGAAAAAGATCATTTTGCAGCAAACATATTCAAGCATGATATGTATCTCCATGAAAGGCATTTAATAAGTTACCCCAAATTCTTCATCAATTTACCCATCACATCACTTCCCATGAGGTATCATTTTCTCAGTGGTTAGTTCTTTCTGCCACCACTAAGAGAACATGTTCCTACAAAACGTATTTCCATCAACAGTACCATATTCCTTTATAAAATGTGTGATTATTTTCCAGGAAACTAAACATGAAATAATCCATTTATTTACATGAGGTATATCCTATCTCCATATTATGCATAACAAGTCATGAATAATCAATCATTCCATTGATAGAAAACCAAAATAAAAACATACATCCATTCATATGAAGTGACTTCATCCAAAGTAAAAAGTCTACCAAGGGAGGGTCATGACAACAAGTCTAACCAAACTTCATCAAGAATCCTATTTTCTTTTATTTGGTTGATTTATTATATAACAAGATTCATGAGCAACTGACCCAACTGTAACTATCTCCTCATGGTACTTTTTGCTACTACTCACATCTTACATGGCTATTCTTCTACCACACCATAGACTCTATGCCTTGGGTGGCTCATAGAAAAGTTGATGATGAAGAAAAAAATATCTTAATGATAGATTAGCCAAAATTGCAAGAAAATCATAATCCTATTACCATTTTAATAGGTAATTTTTAGCACCAGCCTTGAAGATCATTCAGTGTGATTTTTCTCACCTATCCAATCAAACCATAATTTTACTATAGTCCAAACATGTAGAAGAAGGATATTGGTATTATCTTTTATAAGACATTATTATCAAGCTATATGGCTTCATAAAAAAATTATTTCTACTGCTATATTATGTAACTGATAGTATTTTTGCACTGGAATATTTTAGACAAATTGATTAGATTAATATGAGATATGGCTCTAGAATAAATAACAAAAGTACTTATGATTACCTAATTACTTTTGGTTGCATCATTGTGACTACCAAGGGTCAAGTGGAGGAATTAGATCAAAAACTACAAGAGTTAGGGCTAAAAATAGTACCATAGATATGGAGATATGACCCTATAGACACATTTTGTGAAATTTTAAGTATAATTAACTTAGGCAAGACACCTTCACTCAAAAAGACAACCAAATAAGAGGTGGAAAAGCTAAGGAATAATCATGAAAACAACTAACTGAAATGGAATTTCATCCAATTACCAAAGTTACCACCATGGAGAGATTGGTACGAACAAGAAGAAGACTATGATCCTAAGAGAAATCTAGCACATTCCCTCTCTGATAAAAATTATTTTCATTGGTAAAAAGGACTAAATGGCTTGCACCTAAAGTAGTAGAATGGTGAATCTTTATAGTAGAGAGGAATAAAACCTCCAATTTAAAATTTAGTAGTACAATAGAAAAATAATTTTCTAGATTATATGAACATGTAGATACATGGAAGCTAAGATCAAACAAATAGGCCTTCCTATTCCTTCACCATAGAGTATAGAAAAAAAGAACAAGCCAATAATTATAGTAGAAAAGAACAAGTCGACACAACAATACGTTCTTAGAAGAAAAATAATTGAGGCAGATACTTAGCATTGGATAAAGAACATATGGAAAAAGAGTTGGTATAAATACCTAAGAAGTAATAAATCACAAAAGAACCTCATCAGCTAGATCCAGAAACCAAAATTTTTATGCCATTAGAGTTGCAACAACTTTATCCAATGGGCTCACACATATTGAGAAAAATGGGCTACAAACAAAAAGGATTAGGCAAAATTCCTACCAATCCTAAAGATATTATTGAAGTGGAACAAAAGCCTAAAGGCTTAGATTTAGGTACATACTTCCAAAGTTCCTCGACATCGAAAACCAAAGACAAAAGGACAAGGTAATTTCCATCAAAAATTCCAACAAGATCACCTATAAAATTCATGATAGACCAAAGAAATATTCAAGGAATTGGTGAATCTGCTACACCATAAAAGATAACTACAAACGGTGCACAAATGTTAAATCATCCTATTCGTAGTGATGAATCCATAAAAGAATATGTATTCCCTAAATTTCAATAATTTCCTAGGACTTGAGACCTCCTTTCCCTTGCTCAACAAAAATTTTCAAAATACAAAATGCTCACTTCTTCATCTCAATAGGTAATATAAAAGTGGAGGGCTAAGTCACCCAAAGGATCATAAGATGAAAGCAGAAAGAGATAAAATGTTCAAGAATCACCATCGCAAGCAACAATAGAGCAAAATGCAAAACAAATCCCAATGACAAAAGTAGGTACGAATATTCTTGACTCTTAAAATTCTCTTCTTTCTACTCTCATACCAAATATAATCCCCTCATCTTCTATTTAATTTACAAGAGTGGAGGCAAATATTACAAAGGTCTCTACAACATAAACCATCAACATCATGACATTTCCCACATTAATTTAAACTTAACTAGTTGCCACTACTCATCCCATTCAAGAAGATTATCCATATTTATTTTTACTCATTTAGCCATTCCTCACTATCATTCATACATCAAATCACCCCACTACCATTACCATCAATACCCTCACAAATATGGGTTGAAGATATGAATACCCTTCTTATGAAAAGATATCTTGTTTGAAGATAATACAATATCAAACCATCACTATCGAGATTCCTTCAAATGAAGAATGGGTAGGGGCCCTAGTTGTATTTGAGAAAGCAAAATAACTATTTTTGAATAATATGACGAAGAAAGTGAAAATGCTGAGGTAGGAATCCCTTCAAAAAACTCAATATTAAGACTCCTAGATAAACAATAGATACCTAATGAGCAAATAGATATACAGATCAAAGCAGCAACTGACAAACCAGTGAATTAGAAATAATAAGAAAGGAAAAATGGGTGTCTTCACACTCAAAAGGTCTGGTCAGCTAGTAATTCCATTCACATTCATATCATTCCATATGCACATCTCTATTACTTCTTTCCTTTATTATAAATACCAACTCATCTTCTTCATCGACCATGCCACTTTCTCACCATATTATGTTTTGAACATTTCATTTTCACTCCATCCCATTCCATAAATCCAACTCAAACTTCCATTTTTCTCCTCCTTGACTCCATGCCCAATGGAAATGAGCCTTCTAAGTTTATAATTTTTGCAAACAAAAATCCTTAGGATGTGTTAAAAGTGTAAGTCTAATTTAGGCCACATTGTGAAAGATATCATTTTTAACAAAAATGGTTAAGTGTACAAAATTGTCATGGGACCAAGAATGTCCTAGGGCTGCAACTCAATAAATCTCATCTTAGCTAGAGGCTATAATATCACGATATCAAGCAAAGCAACGAAAAAAATCAAAAGGTCCAAAATTTTACCCTATTTTATGATAATGTTAGAAAAAGAGTAAAAGCCCATGAGAATGAATAAGTCTAATTTATCGGCTAAGTGATAAAATAAAATCAACACAGGATAGGGTAAACTTCGAAGTTGCAATGCAACAAAAAATATTTTATCCAAATGTCTTATGGTTGTAGGATCGAACCAAAATATGAAAAGTAAAAATTACCTAAAAATACATCAAAGTTAATAAAAAGGTGAAAATAGTAGAGCGTATGCATGGGATCAGGATATGCTTGATTTATTAGAATATATTACATCATTTGGATCATGTACATGTACCTTCCTAGAAATATACTTAGGACAATAGGTTACTTTAGGTGGAATTTATCTAGTTACTTTATGAAATGTAATAAATGCACAAGTGTCAATGTGCGAGTTGTAAATGTGCAAGGTGTCTCCTTGCATAGCTAGTTGAAGTGTTGGCTAAGGAATCCATATTCCTATATAAATTACCTCATAGCTCCTTTCATATTGTATCACTTATACTCATTTAGTAAGAGGTTTTATTGTTTTTATCTCTATCTCCTGATGTAATGCTACTAAAGCTATCAGTGGTATCAGAGCTACGGTCGTTCCTAGAGAGGAATAGGGAAAGTCAT
This sequence comes from Wollemia nobilis, assembly GCA_028583015.1. Lineage (NCBI taxonomy): Eukaryota > Viridiplantae > Streptophyta > Pinopsida > Araucariales > Araucariaceae > Wollemia > Wollemia nobilis. Next base: position 338,514 of record JAQPPZ010000709.1, on the reverse strand, counting down.
TGCTAAATGTTGTGCAAAATATACGTGCCTTTGGACCTACTAATTGAAAATTCCATTGTTGTGAGATAATTTAAAGAGCTCTACAAGAATAAGGAGAAGGTTTTGATAAGCAAAAGATTTGGGATAATTGTTGCCATCCAAAAACAAGCCTAAAATGAAGAAGGTAGATGACTAGAAGGAGATCTACCAAATCTAGGAAGAATATTGCATAGAAGCAACAAGCTTGGTGAACCTAATAACCAAAATCTACATCCTCTCCAAAATAATTTTAGCTTTAAAAAGGTATGCAACTTGGGTGCAATCAAATTTATTGATTAAAATTCAAAAAATGGATCATTTGTCAGATTTGTTAAGGCACCTTATTTAGATTGAAAGTTGCAAATAGAGAAAATATTGCATTATAAGTCTTAAAAGAAGTGCAAAAAGGAAATTTATTTTTAAGTTTCATTTTCACATTAATTTAGAGTTGATTAGATTACAAATTACAACTATCTATCAACTACCTATCTCATATCTTGAAAAAGAAGACTAGATCCTACAACTGTATTTGTAGTGAAATTTGCAAGAATTTATTCCAGATTATATTTGAAAGGTTGTAGTGAAATTGTGAAGAGCATTTTTTGAGAAATTAATAGAGCAATAAGGTGAATTTATTGTTACCATTTATAGTGCATCTATTAAGCACCATTCTATTTAATTTTTTAACTAGTTTCTCTAAATTGGTTTGTGTTGTTAAAATCTGTAACACTTTAGTGAAGAACATAGGCTTATACTGAGAGGGGGGGTGAACAGTATGAAATAAAATTTTACTTTTCTTTCCCAAACAATAATATCCAATATTATCAATGGCAATATCAATAGCAGTGTTCAAAGCAATGCACAAATCATCACACACAAGAGAGACATAAATTTAATGTGGTTCACCCAATGTGGGCTACTCCACGGAGAAAATATTTATTCTAAATTTTCTCAACAAATCTCTTGGAAATAAATTTCCTATTACAATGTTTATGGACCTCTATCCAAAGGAGACACCAATCCCCTATGCTCTAATTTTTGGATCTCTCTCCATAGGGAAACTCTATCCCCTTGCTCTAGTTTGTGGATCTCTCTCCATAGGAGAACTCTTTCCCCTTTGCTCTAGTTTGTGGAACTTGATCCAGGAGAAATCTATCTCCTTAACTGATTCATGGATATCTCTCCACAAAAGAACTCTATCTCCCCATCTGGTTCATGGATCTTACTCCATAGGATAACTCTTTCCCCTTACTCTAGTTCATGGATCTCTCTCCACATGAGAAATATATATCTTCTTATCTAGTTTATGGATCTCTCTCATTAAGGAGAAATATATCCCCTCTACTCTGGCTGGTGAACTTCTAGAAGACTTTTTCCCCCACTGTTCTAGCTTGTAGATCTCTCTCCATAGGATACCTCTATCCCCACTGCTTTGGCTGATGGACCTCTATTCACTAGAGACATTTTTTCTCTCTACTCTTTCACTTCCAAAGCCTGCTCTCAAATCAATATTAAATCTGCACCAAACTCTATCCCAAGTCTAGCACAAATATACTCTAACTCTGCTCATAAATCTGCACCAAAATCTATCACAAATTTGCTCTTAATTTTGTCTCAAATATATCCCAAGCCTTAAAACAAGGTTTGAACAAATCAGAAATCAAACCTACTCTCAATTATATTTCAAGTATTTACAAGACTTGCTCAAATCTACGTTTAATTCTTCTCAAAAGACTTGCTCAAATCTGCCTTCAAGTCTTCTCAAATATTTTCTCACAAAACCTACTTTAACTATTTCCAAATCTCACATACACAACACAACTTAAACCTCTTTCAGAAAAGCTTTCTTCACACTAATAAATTCTACTTAGAATTTTTTTAACCTCTGGAACATATAGAGAATGATATGCTCTATCAAAAACTCAATATTTTTCACACTCACAAATCTTGTACTCAATCAACCAATCTCTTTCTCTTACAAAATCCCTTTCAAATCAAATCAAAACAATGTATGACTTGTTTCACAAAACTAATCTATATTTCTTGCAAATTTTCTCTCAAAGATCAATCACACTAATGCATAATTTCCCTTTGCAAATTTTATCTCAATCACTTTCATAATTGCAATCATTATTGCTCATTTTAGAAAAGGTACAATTTGCTTGCAGAGCATGTTGATTGGTTTAGAGGAGTGATTTATTCATAAAATGTGTTTATTTTATGAAAGGTTGATTAACTTGACAAGAGTAACACAAGTTAATCACTTGCAAAATTGAGTGTATCGCTCAACAAGACTAGCAAATTGCTCAACATGGTGCAAAAGTGATTCAACATGAATTTCAAGAAAAAACTTCTATAAAGCAATATTTCTGGCATTTTATGGTGCACTAAGAATTTTTGGAGCTCCGAAGTCTATTAGATATATAATTAGAGGCAGATAGCATTTGGAGATGCAATATTTTGCTCTAGTTTCCCTTAAATATTTACTTTCACTAGGAGTAATTTTTTTCACCCTAGGTAACCCAAGGGTAAAAATTTGTTCTAAGTAGGGGCCTATGGCACTCATCATAATCATCTTTTGGACACAATAATTTATAGGTACACTCTATAAAATCCATATTGTGATCTTTAACTCATGATATTGTAATAAATTGGTAATTTCTTGCATCCCATTAGAGGTATTGTCTTCATGGTTTGCTAAGTGTGTGGTGGTTGGGTATGACCCTTCTAGCTCATATTGTTATTCACTTATCAAATATATAATTAAACAAATGGGTATATATTTATTTTATTTGACTTCTCATGTGTTGATACATGCCATCCTCGCTATAATGTGACAATCATATTTGATTTCATTTCTTGCACTCAAAACTTTGTGAATTTGTGTTCCACACTTTACTATATGCATTTTAATTATGTACTTTTATTTTTTTATTTAATTTCATGCATTTCCTTCTACACATTTAGTTTCATGGAAATTACTTAGTTTATATTAGAGATTCAAATGAGAAAAATAGGAAGTCAACCTTAATCCAAAGGTGGGGGGAAGCTTATGGCAAACATGTTCAACCTTATTGAAACTCAAATTTGGGGGTGCGACATTTAAATTATAAGTTAGGCCAATTTTCTAGATAACACTACCCAATTATGCTTTTCTTTTAGCAATTGTCCATCCCATTTGTGTTTGTCCCATATTGTTGCAATAAATCTCCTATGGCAAAAAATACTATACAATTCCCCATCTTCCAAATATTTTTAAATACATTGTTATATTCCTTGATACCTTCTTGTATTAAAATAAAAACAAGATTATAACATCCTATTAATTCTCTAATAAATATTTTTGAGGGTCTTATTCATACCCCTAATATTCCTAGATATTATATTTTACCATTGCTTTTTATTTTTATTTATAAGCTTAGCCTTAATTCTTGTTAACACTAGTGATATTTATTTTTTTTTCATATTGATTCCCCTCAGAGTTTCCTTTTCTCTTTATTATTTTTTTTCTATTTATTTATGAAAGGGGTTTTAAAATGATCCCTAAACCTTCTGACAAAAGAAGAAGTCCCCTGGAGAGGGTCCTACAAGGATGACTCCTAAGAACTAAAGGGAGTAGAACAAAACATAATAAAAATAGGGGAGGACCCTAAAACTTAACATAAAAAGAAAGCAAGATTGAGAAAGGGAAGAGAGAGCAAGGCCAAAAATATCAACCAACCTCAGTAATGGGTGGGGTATCTGGAACCATTTTTTAATCATCATCCCAAATTTCTTCCTGAATTCTTCTAGCAAGGGAGCAACCTTATGAGCAAGAGAAACTCAAAATTTATACTCAAAGCATGGCATTGAGTAGATCAATGATCCCTGCATATAATAATTACTAATGATTAAGGGAACCCTTGCATAAAATATTTTCAAAGTATCTGTATGAGATAGAGATACCTCCAAATTTATTAGAGTTGAATTCCTTAGCTAACATCCACACTTCATAACTAAAAATGTTTCTCATCTGACCTAAAGTGTTCCAAAGAGAGAATCTTCCCATGAAAGAATGATATGAGGATTCAGGACTTTCCACATGGATGCTAACAAAAATTTTGTAAAGTGTCCTATGAGGCCTCTACATTCCATGAGAGGATCTTTATTTATGAATTTTTGAAGAATATATTCTTCCTTTGACTTGAATAGAGAAGAGCTTGTTTCTGAGTGTTACCTCAAGGTTGGACTCTATTAGATGGTTTTCATTTTTGGGATAGACATAAGGTGGATTGAGCTCCATTAGCATTTACACCTCTAACTCTTTTTTTTGAGGTCCTAGAGAAAAGGTTGACCTTTAGTTTTTATGTTACCAACATTTGTGAACCCCTTTTTTGATATATGGTCATGGATCGAGGAGGATTTGCTTGGAGAGAGCAATTTATATAGGGTGGGAGTTTTCAAGGGATTATTATTACCATTAACAATAATAGAGGTTAAGGGAACCTCTTCAAAGGAAAAAATATGAGAGGGGGCTTTTGGAAAAGCATAGGCCATAAGATATTTCTCAACAAGAGGGGGAAGAGACTTGGCTAAGAAAATAAAGGGAATATTCAAAAATAAAAGGGACTTAGGAAGATATTTTGGAGTGGATAAGGAAGCAATATCTTCAAATATCAAGGGTGGGACATCGATGATAGGAACCTCCAGATATGGAGGTAAAACTTCATTGGAAATAGAGTCCTCAATATTGAGAGCTTTAGATTCCAAGCACAAGAAATGGTTTTTGATAACAAAAAAAAATTTAGAGAGAAGGAAGGGAGACAAGCCTGGGTTGAGGGGACTTCATCAAAACCAAAATGGTTTCTTTTCCTTTGGATTTTTGAACCTTTGAGGCATTTGAAGGCTAGGTTTGTTTGCTATATGATTGTTTAAAGGCCTTATCTAAAATAATAGGCTTCCTAGGGTCCTTAAGATACCAAGGATTATTGGGCTCAATGGGAGGCCTCATAGAGGGACATTAAAGAGGAAGGTGTCCTAGTTTCAGGCATGAGTTTTAGATGGCCAATTTATTTTCATACTCGATAATCTGGTTCTAATTGCATATGTTCGATAAAAGCTCAATGGAGAAAGATAAATCAGAGGTTGAAGTTGTTGTTGATGTAGACTATTACATAAACCATGCAAGATTTAGCTTTGGTAGTCATATCAAAGGTTTCAATATCACCAATGGCTCTTGTGATTCCTCTAAGGATATATTCATGCCAAAATTAAATTGGTAGTCTATGAATCTTGACCCAAATCAGGGTTGTATTGATGCCTTAGGAGTTTGGGTAAAAAATAGACACCCATTTCCTTAGAAATATGCTACAATGGCTAAAGAACCATGGAAATCCAATGAGGATGCAACTTGAATCTTCAATATTGTTTAATTTTATAAAGAAAAATCCTTTGGTTATCACCACTAATTTCATATGATCTTGAGGCTTCCACTTGAAGAAGGTCCATTTCCTAATTGATTTGATATCAGGTTTGGAACAAATAAATTTCCCAATGAGGGAGAAAGCATCTTGAGAAATAGTCGAGATCATGAGCTTAGGAGGAACACTCAACATACCTTGAGTTGGGTGGAGAACATAAGAAATGTTGGAACCAAAACTTAAAATGGTATTTTTTGGAATTGTTTCAACATAAGAAAAATAGGGCCCTCCTTACAAGGAGGTAAAGGGGGATCTAAGATAGGAGGAACCACCCTAATAACCATGGCATCCAACCTTCCTACCATACTATCACTGGAGTCATGCCCATGACTCAGGATTATCCCAAAATTACCAGAAGAATTTTTGCCTTCATCTGATTCAAAATTTTGAAAATCGCTTGCCTTCTAAAAATTGCCCACCTTCATATTTGATACTTTTCTCTTTATTCTTGCTTTAAGAATCTTTCTCTATTTTATCCATTTCCACCAAATTTTTATCTTCATTAATCATTTTAATTTTACTAGACTATTTATAATAAGACTTATCATTTGTAGGTTTATGTTGCCCTAAAGACCTTATAGTGCAAGGAATAGCCTCAAAAACATAGTTTTATTTTTATTACCCTAAAACCTCTGAACTACAAGGATGGTCCTTTGTCATACTTACTTTCTTATACTTCCCATAAAATCCTAAATTGACATGAATATCGTCTATATTCCTTCTTTATTATACTAGTCTTGAAACACCATATTAGAAGGTATAAATTGTATACAACTTTCATTTTTATTAAAATATGGGGATTTCATACTACTTGAGGGAAAAGAAGGTGATTTATTTGGATTATGTTTTATCTCTTTTTCCTTCTTTGTTTTAAAAATTTTTCCACATCTTCCTTGGTACATTTAATTCCTTATAAATTTGAACTTCTAGCTTGTACTTTCTTATATTTTGTACCCTTCTTTTTTTCTACTAATGGTAGATCAAAATGAATTATGATGAACTTATCCATTCGATAATACAAAAGGGATTTCTTTATCACTTTTTTGGAGTGTAAAATCCTTCATATAATATAATATTATATTATAGTATGGTCTCATTAATTCATCTTGAAGTTTATTCTATAACTAAAACTCTCCACCTCTTCTCCATAATTTTTCACTTTGTAGTCTCTTGCCATGTGTCAAGACCCATAATATTTATTATATCAAAATGTCATACTTTCTTAATCCACTTGGTGAATGCTAAGGGGTCCCCTTGGCGAATGCCTCTTAGACTTGAAAAATAACCTTCTAGGGACCTGTTTATTAAGACCAAAAACTTGGCAAAAGAGATACAAGCATGAACAAGTTTTATCCAACTTTGGCAAAAACCAAATTTTCCCAAAACCTTTAACAAAAACTCCCATGAAACCCTATCATAATACTTTTTCATGTCTAATTTGAGGAGGAGACTAGCTCTGCAAATTTTACTAGTTAAATGAAGAATTTCATGGGCAACTATTATACTATCTAGGATTTGTCTCCCTGACACGAATCCACTTTGGTCTGAATCAATCAAGGCTAGAAGAAAATATTTTAATCTGTTAACAAGGGCCTTTATCAAAATTTTATAAACAGTGTTACATAAGTTGATGGGTCTAAAGACACCAAAGTCTTTTGCACCAACATTCTTGGGGATTATAGTTAAAAAAAGTATAATTCACTCAGAACGAGATATGATTGGTGGTTTGGACCTCCCGAAGGGCATCAATAATATCCTTCCCCATAATATGCCAATACTTTTGGAAAAAATAGGCATGATCTGCAATAGGTTCTAGTCATCATCGAAAAGTACCTTCTGCACTTTTTGGATAGTCCTCGGCCACCTATGCCGAGCATCAAGAAGCTTAACCTAAAAGAAACACATTAAGAATTAGCAAAACAAACTAGACATAAGCAAAAACAAACAAAACAAAACAAAAAATTACCTACTCATAGGTAACCAAAAACAACAATTTTTTTTTACCTACTCCTAGGTAATAAAAAACAAAACAATTTTTTTTTACCTACTCCTAGTAATAAAAAATAAAACAATTTTTTTTTACCTACTCCTAGGTAACCAAAAACAAACAAATTACCTACTCATAGGTAACTAAACAAAAAACAAAAAAAAATTACCTACTCCTAGGTAATCTAAAACAAAACAAAAAAAATTTACCTACTCCTAGGTAATAAAAAACAAAATAAATTTTTTTACCTACTCCTAGGTAAACAAAAAAAAAAACAAAAAAATTTTACCTACAAAACAAACAATTTTTTTTTTTTACCTAATCCTAGGTAATAAAAAACAAACAAAAAATTCATTACTAGCCCCGCTTAATGAAACAAAAAAAAAAAATTCATTACCAGCCCTGCTTAATGAAACAAAAAAAATAAAATAAAATAAACAAACAAAAACAAAAAATAAGGGACCACCTACCTCAGCAAACTGGGCACCGACTTCTGCTCCAGCCGAGCCACTACCACCACTTACCTCACCAAGCTCAATCTCGCTCATCTTGCCAACAAATAACAAAATGATAATTGGTAGAATGACTCTAAAAGCGACATCACACCTTTATATAGCCATTTTTGGTAGCAAAAAATGTGCGCCCACATTTTCCATGGTGCATCAAAATGTAAACTCGTGTTTTGTGCCACAAAATGTGTAAATGTGTTTTCAGAAGATAAAACGCGCAACCGCGGTTACCACCATAAAAACTACAAATCAACGATTACATAACAAAAAGGAAACAACAAAAACAAATGAAGGTCTTATAGGCTCAAGAGACAATATCAATCAAATCAACCCAAGGTTGAAATTGACGGCCACTCCGTGAGGTTACAAAACATGGTAATGATACAATCATTTTGCATTAAGGAATTGCTAACAATCACTGGGACAAACACCTAGGTGATTGGTTCCTTCAAACCACAAACATGCATGTCAATCAAATCAAATGGTACTTTTGAATGAATAGTCAACCAAACTTGGGACAATCATTTGCATAAACGATACCAAAAAAAAAAAAAATACCTTTTCATTAATTGGTTACTGAGCTTCACTATTCACCCACTTACCAATTGAGGGGGTAAACACAAAAAAAAAAATGATATATATATATATATATATATATACATATATATATTCATTCTGATATACTACAAAAACAAAAATGAGTCCATCCATCCAATAAAGTTAGATGTCATTAGTTTTTGCACCGTATTGTGCTATAAAAAATGTAGTACAAAATATGGAACAAAAAACTACAACCTAGGCCCTTACGCCCCTGCCTCTTCACCTCATATATCTCACTCTAAACCTCACAAAGAAGAGTGGGAGCCAAGGCCAACCGACGAGGATCAAATATGAGATCAAGAACAATAGGCACCTAATTCCACGGGATCCTTGATCCCATGGAATTAGGCAATAACATGTTGCTCAATATATACATCATAAAAACTGGAAGTGCCCCCAAGCTACCAGCTGTATACAGGTCCAAATAAGCAATACCACCCCTACTGTAGTCTACATCCCACATCTCACCGAACATAGGAAACAGAGCCTCCTTCTTATCGAGGCCAACCCAAACAGTAGGACCCTCAACATGAACACGAAAAATACGATAGATATCCTCAAGGGTGATAGTCAGCTTCCCTATCGAGAGCTGAAAAGTACCTCTATCTAGATCCTAGTGCTCAACAAGTACTAAAATATGATCCTCATCAGCTCGGATAGTGCCTAACCGCCCGCAACCATCTAGATCAATGGTCTGCAACAGGGTCTAGTCATCATCGAAAAGTGCCTTTCGCACTTTTCGGATAGTCCGTGGCAACCTATGCCAAGAATCAAGAAGCTTAACCTAAAAGAAACACATTAAGAATTAGAAAAACAAACTAGACATAGGCAGAAACAAACAAAACAAAACAAAATTACCTACTCATAGGTAACCAAAAACAACAAAAAAAATTTTACCTACTCCTAGGTAATAAAAAACAAAACAATTTTTTTTACCTACTCCTAGTTAATAAAAAACAAACAATTTTTTTTTTTTACCTACTCCTAGGTAACAAAAAACAAACAAATTACCTACTCATAGGTAACTAAACAAAAAACAAAAAAAATTTACCTACTCCTAGGTAATCAAAAACAAAAAAAAAAAATTACCTACTCCTAGGTAATAAAAAATAAAATAATTTTTTTTACCTACTCTTAGGTAAACAAAAACAAAACAATAAAATTTTACCTACTCCTAGGTAACAAAAAACAAACAATTTTTTTTTTTACCTACTCCTAGGTAATAAAAAACAAACAAAAAATTCATTACCAGCCCCGCTTAATGAAAACAAAAAAAAAAAATTCATTACCAGCCCTGCTTAATGAAACAAAAAAAATAAAATAAAATAAACAAACAAAAAAAAAAAAGAAGGGACCACCTACCTCAGCAAACCGGGCGTCGACTTCCGCTCCAGTCGAGCCACTACCACCACTTCCCTCACCAAGCTCCATCTCGCTCATCTTGCCAACAAATAACAAAATGACAATTGGTAGAATGACTCTAAAAGCGACATCACGCCTTTATATAGCCAATTTTGATAGCGAAAAATGTGTGCCCATGTTTTTTGTGGTGCATCAAAATGTAAACCCATGTTTTGTGCCACAAAACGCATAAACACGTTTTTAGAAGATAAAACGCGCAACCGTGGTTACCACCATAAAAATCGTAAATCAATGGTTACACAAAAAAAAAAGGAAACAACAAAAGCAAATGAAGGTCTTATAGGCTCAAGAGACAATATCAATCAAATCAACCCAAGGTTGAAATTGACGCCCACTCCGTGAGGTTACAAAACACGATAATGATACAATCATTGTGCATTAAGGAATTGCTAACAATCACCGGGACAGACACCTAGGTGATTGGTTCCTTCACACCACGAACATGCATGTCAATCAAATCAAACGGTACTTTTTAATGAATAGTCAACCAAACTTGGGGCAATCATTTGTATAAATGAAAAACAAAAATACCTTTTCATCAATTGGTTACTGAGCTTCACTATTCACCCACTTACCAATAGGGGGTAAACACAAAAATAAAAAAATGATATATATATATATATATATATATATATATATATTATATATATTCATTCTAATATACTAAAAAAAAAATGAATCCATCCATCCAATAAAGTTAGATGTCATTAGTTTTTGCACCGCATTGTGTTGTACACAACGTAGTACAAAAAGGGGCAACTGTAGACACCAAAATATGACACCCTCTAAATCACATTCACAACCTCAATATTAAATATTGCATGATAAAGAGATATGCCTAAGTTATAACTTAGGGATATAAAATCCTACACATCATCCTATTTTCCTAATTTATTTAATTGGGAAAATCACCCTAGGATACCTTGTCCACCCATTGGACATGTGTCCTGGATACTTCACCCAACATCTCTACCACATCTTACCCACTCCTATCCCCCTTGTCCTTGCACATGAGACAAATTCCCAACACCCATGCCACAACTCATTTTTTTTTGTCCCATTTTCTCTTCACATAAAATAGCATCCCACATCCCACTCCACTTGAAGCCACATCACCCTAGTTAAGTGAGCCACACTGAATGACTCACTATAACTCCCCCTTCCACCTGGAAGTTCAGATTTGCCACTTGGTAAACCAAGCTTGCCACGTCTCGCTTCCGTCAAAAACCCCAAGGAGCCTATAAAAATATCATTGGTCCATCAAGGAAAATAGAGCTAAATTTTCATACCGACAGGCTACCAAAATTGACTTGGAACCGACAAGAAATTGTGAAGCGTGAGCTTCATTCTGACCGTTGGCTTGAGTCCCAAGGTGATCTATATTTTAGCTGAAATGGCTAGTCCACGGTTTCACAGTCAAAAATGCAGGTTCACGGTTTCTACTCCATAATCGTGCTTTCGCAGTTCCATAGTCCTGAGCACGAATTCACCCGTACGACCAAGATCAACAAAATAATCTGTGTTAGCAAGGCGTTATTGGTTTACTTGTTCTATCACTTGTTTCATGCAATCTGTTGCTTAGGGTTTTATGAATAGCATTGATTTTATTGGTTAAAATACGTAGGTGCTACTGATCCCCCTTTGCTTATTTGAATGTGTGCAGGTGACAAGTATCTTGGATAAGCTGCTGAAGCTGGAGTGGCCCCTTGCTGGATATCAAAGCCCACTCACCCCTTGAAGTTGTGATGAAAGAGCGAAGAACACTACATCCTGTGAAAGAGTCAGAATATATCCCCTCCTCCATAAAAGCATTGTACTTCAGAGAGAGAAGGAAACATTGTAACATTTCTCCCAATACCTTGGGGTAGTTCAAAAACTTTTGTAAAAGTTGTATCAAAATCAATACAAAAGGGGCATTTTGGCAATTTACTTCTGTGTCTGTATTCATTTTATTTTGTGTTCAGTTCTTTGGTTACACCTTATTTTTGATTTTTTCTTTAGAAGAGGTGGAGGCTACTAAGGCTTTAGAGGAAGAGGAAGAAGAAGAGATTTCATATCTAGCAAGTTTTGTTTCTTCCCTAGTTAATCTATCACAAAAATCTTCCAAAGAAGGTATTTTAAAGGTTGCACCAAGAGAATCTTTGGTAGATATAAAGGTGTTAGAAATTTTTTGAAAAACACCATTTAGCTTAGAAAGGGTTAGATAAATTCATTTTTCTTCAGTATTAGTATTTCCACTGCCTTTGTATTGAGTGAGGACTTCTTTGAACTTAGTAAGGAAGTCAACAATACTACTAAAATATTTAGGAGACAAAGATGTTAGTTCTGCTTCTAGTTGCATTGATCTCATCTGATCTACTTTCCCAAACAAGGTTTTTAGTTTCTCCCAACTTTCATGAGGAGTTTTGCAATCTGTAATGTGAAACCATAAACTTTCATGAACATTAGAGCTAATAATACCTATTTTTTTTTGCATCTTTCCTTTATGAAAAAAAATTTCACATTCTTTCTCAAACTCTGGTTGCTTTTCTTCTAGTAAATGAGTAACACCTTTTTGAGAGATAAGATTTAAAATTTTAGGTTTCCAAGTGTGAAAGTTATGAGGGGTGAGAGGTTCAATTTAATTCATCATATTAACACAAGAGAAAAGTTGAAGTTTTAACCAATATATCCCCCCTTGGAACTTCAAATTTTAGGATTAATGAATTGATTTTAGGGAGAAAAATGAAGTTGTTCAATATATAAAACTCAAGATACCCACCCTAACAAGAGGGAAACTATAAGTATTTGAGGTTTGAATATTGTTTGCTTATGATATGCCAAATCCTCTTAGTTCCTCTCAATACCCGCCCTTACTTGAGGGAAACTGTAAGTATAGAGAAGAATTTCAAGGGTTGTAGGCTTGAAATGCAAGGATATCAACCAGATTTTTAATTTGGATATTCTCAATACTTGCCCTTACTAGAGGGAAACTATAAGTGAGAGAGATATCGAATATAAAAATTGGTTGATTGAAAAATATATGCCAGGCCTTCATACCAATTGCCTCTAAAAACCTACCCTTATGTGAGGGAAAATATAAGTTTTTAGTAGTAATGATACATGGAACGTAGGCAAATATATTTTGAGGAAAAAAACTTATTATTAAATTTTTTATTTAAAGGTTTTTCTTCTTTAATATTTATTAAATATTAAGAACAAAAAATAAAATTTAAAAAAAATATATTTGTTAAGATTTAAGAATAAAATTAACAAATATGAATTTGAAGAAGTAAATAATATGGAATCTTCTTTGAAATTTAAAATTCCAACTATAACACTTATAGTTTATATAGATCTCCTTTAAATTTAATATTCAATAAACATAAAAGGAGTTTTAAGTATTTGCAATTAGAGAGTGTATTCCATATAAAATATAGTTACTAATATTTCAACAATAACACCTATAAAAGCTTATTAAAAAAGTGATAGAAAGAACTATAGAGGAAGATAGACAAAAAATGATGCAACCCCCCCTTAAGGAACACAAAATGTGCAAATAAATGCACTAACCCCCCCAAATAATTTTTTATTAAAAGGTTACAATATTGACTCACTATTCGATGAGAGCCTTGTAAAATAAGGCTTTGCGAAAAGGAGGCAAAACAAATGACCTTCAAAATGGGAGGATCGAAAAAACTAATACAACAATATTTTTATGGATATCAAAAATTATAAAGTTGTTATGTCTCTGATAGAGAGGGCATTTTGAAAGATGAAGACACCTGATGAAACAACAATTTCACAGTAGAGGGTTGAGACTATTGAGATGGTTGCTTCAGAGTAAAGGTGAAGCCTGCAACCAAAATTAAAAAATATCCTCCTCCTCGAAGATGCGATGCTCTTTTGATGTCTTCACCAAAGTAGAAATGAGGCTTTTAAGACGACGAGTGTCCAAGTATTCTTCCTTTTATGATTTTGAGTATGCAATCTGCACAGACAGATTAAAGGAACCAAAAGAAATTTATAAAAGGAAATAACCTAAGTTTACTCAAAAGACTTAAGCTTGAGAGTTGGAGAAGCCTGCAAAAAACGTTAGTTATTTTAATAAAATAATATCTGTAAAAAATTCGGAGCCTGAGGTGCCTACAAAAAATTTATTAGAATCGGTACGCACTCTTTGAAGATGAATCATGCCCCTCAATCAATTTCCTTGCAAAATAAGGTTAGAGAGCCCAGAATAAAGGGCTGCGAAGTCCTTTGAAGATGCCTCGTTCACCTTTTAATGGGAGCCTCTGACAAAGCAAGTGTCTGTCAAAAAACCTGTATAAAAAATGGAGAGGACAGAGAACAATGCTATTTGAAAAAAAATATTGCTTGGGGAATCCAGGGTTATGCATAAGGGGTTGGACTCAAAATGTACTTGTAAAAAAATGATGAATCCTAATCAAAATCAAGGCGAATCATGGAGAATCTTAAGAAAATCAAATCGATAATCTTCATACCAAAATTTGGGGTATTTGAAGCCCTAAAATGTAATATCATCTTTAGGGCCACTTTTGACCTATTAAATCATCTTATAACTTCATAAAAACACCACCATTATATCAGGATTGAAAAGATCTTTCCAACGAGTACAAATATGCCTATGTTTGGATATATATTGTGGCAAATTGACCCTAAGAAAAAATTGGTCCTAAAAATTTGAGGCGAATGGACCGACATCGAAGGTCCTCATATTCACCAATTTCCAATTTTTAAAATGCTAATATTTTCTCAAAAGGTGAATATTCGCCACTATGCATAACCCTGGAGGAAGCCATTGTAACATTCAAAAGGAAGAAGCAATGAGAAACAAGCTTGATCGGATGATCTTTTAAAGGGACCCAACTATAGTCATTTGTGAAATGCCAAATGGATTAGATATGCTTGGCATCGTTTAAGTATTTCGACTTTGGTAAAATATGATTCAAAATAGGGGCACCAAAATATAATCAAAATATTCTAAACAGTCCTTATTTAAAGAAATAAAGGCAACTGAAAGAAATCGGACAAAGGGAGACAAAAAAAAATTGTTAGCTCCAACGTTCGAAGAGGGAGACCACCAAAAGAGAGTTTAGTGAAAGAGAGGTGGGCGTCGAAAGAAAATGTAATCGGATGAAGGGAGACAAAAAATTTATTAGCCCTAACATTTGAAGAGGGACTCCACCAAAAGAGAGAGTGGCGAGAGGTACCACGTGCTGCCTTGGTGCCCAAATTTGGGTGCTGAGGTAATGAAAGAAGGCGCCTTCTCTAAGAACACTCTTAGACAGCTAGAGAAGAGGATGAATATTATCTGCAAAAAAAACTTGAATATGAGTTAACCTGTATATCATGATATATGTGAAAAATAAATTATTTTGCTAAGGTAAACAATGGAAAAATTAATGTATGAGTATCATAGAATTTCTAAAAAAGACATAGAAAATGAATTATATCTTATGTATTTTAGAACGGATATATGAAAAGATAAAGAGTAATATATCTAAAAAAATTACTTAGAAGACAAAGAGTCTTCCCTTATTTAAATGAGAAGGAGGTAAATAATATAAGAAAAAACCCACATACATATAATTTTGAAAAACAAATATAGCTGAAAAAAACTATATATAATCTTATGAAGGCCTGTAAAAAAAAGACCAACAAAAAGATAAAAGAACTAGCTCCTAGAACCTCCAAGAGAGAATGCTAGCAAAATCTATCCTGCTCTAGTACCATGTTAGAATTTCATAATAATAGATATGCAAAGCATTACACAAAATATGAAGAGAAGGGTGGAACTGATTGATTTATTTCAAGGATCAACTTTGTATAAATAGCAAAGTTGATCATTGAGAGTCGATGGATTACAACTCATTAGACATGATGAAGACACCACTAAGAGTTCTCCTGACACATGGATGAGTGGAAACTCAAGTGTGTATCCTAGTGGAACTTAAGATAATATTCACGTATTCTAACAATCTCAAAGGGTTAGAAAGTGTTGGATTTGAAGGGACCGATGAAAATGAATGCTCCCTAAAATTATTGGTAAATCATGATAGGAAAAACTATTGTAGTGTGTAAGGCAAGGTCATTGCCTTTTGAGGTACTTGCAACACAAACATTGTACCAAATAAACAAGTAAACTTAAAAGAGAAATATATATATTGAACACAAGGGAAACAAAGCATTATGAAATAGGTTGTAAGTCATACAAAATTAAATAAGCTATAGAGAGAAGATAACAACACTCTAGATAAATAGGGAATCTAGAAGTTAAGTTGTTGAGAATTGTTATATGGTGATAAATGAGATGATCAAGACCTTAGCACTTCTTTAGATTCCATAAAATTTATAGAATGAGGGATAAAATGATTAAATAATACATGAAGCATGTAAATAAGTGAGCCAAAAATGCAGTGGTAACAAAAGAAAACATTGAAGGAGAAGTTGAGGTGTCTAAGTGCAATTATTGTTACATTCTAATGACAAGACCTCAAGTCCTTCTCCAAACTATAATAGTAGGGATTCAAGCTCACATAAGATGCATCAAGGAGGCTTGCTAGCTTAGTGATCTATAGTGTATATATGATATTATAGTTATCATACGTGTATCTAGTATCATCATTACTTCATCGTAAAGGCTCATAGATATTTAACGGATAAACAGACAAACCAAGCAATCATGCATGCAAGTATATGATGCAAAAATATATTTTTAAATGTAAAATATGGGCAGTCATACAAATAGGCAAATAAGAAAGCAAGCATGCACAAACAAATGAACGAAGATGTAATTTTTAGCATCATACTTATTAAGATGCATGATGTTCATAGGCTCCTTGATCCAAAGGTTGCAATGATAATGAAAGGACCTAGCTAGTTTGGTTCAAATTTACCTTTTAGGTCATCCTTGGCATGGGTATTTTTGTGGTTGTATTTGAGGAGAAGATCACCTACTATAAAAGAGTGGGAGTAAACACTCTTATGGTAGGTGCACTAAAGACAACTATGATAGACCCTAAGGTGCTCTAAAGAATTAACATAGTGTTCATTGAGTAGTTCTAACTAGGCAAGATGAACCACATTATATTCATCACCTACCATAGAATCTTGGAGAAGAACCCAAAGGTATGGGACCTCTAATTCAAATGGGAAAATTACTTTGGATCCATATACCAGAGTATAAGGAGTCATACTAGTTAGTGTACGAATATCGATATGATAGGCCTAAAAGGCAAGGTAAAGTTGAATATGCCAATCACATCCTTTTTTGTTGATGAGGTTCTTGATAATATTGATTAAATTTTTGTTGGATGCTTTTGCCTAACCATTACCTTGTGGGTAATAGGGTGTAGACCATTTATTTTAGATTTTTACTTAGCACAAAACTTCTAAATATTCTTATTTTTGAAAGGTGTACCCTTATCAAAGAGGATTGTTGACAAGATCCTATATTTGCAAAGAATTTGGTTAAGAAAATATTTTGACACCTAGACATCAATGATATAAGATAAAGGTACGAATTCAACCCACTCAATAAAGTATTGAGGTAGTTATGTTTTCATTAAACACTTGTAAAGAGTTGTCTTGAGGAGGTGGGTCCAATGAAGAATCCACCCCTCCATTTATGAAATTGATTGCATTTGTTTGAGAACCCATTCTATATATATCACCTATAGCTAAAGGTGGGTTGTGAGGATGACCATAATCCCTGACTGACTCAATGGGTGGTGTAACTATGATACTTTCAATAATGTACTCACTAATGGCTGGATTGGTGAGATGTACTGCAACTCTATATGGTTGGGAGGCTAATGGTTCAGTGGATGAAGAGGGTTCTTGTACATTAGCTCATGGATCCACTAGCGGTGGTGGATTATCTCTAATAGATGGCCCTATTTGTAAGACTACGTGTTCTAATAATTGTGATGTAGTGATGGATGGTGTGGGTTGAATGGTTATTGTGGATTTGGAAGTTTACTAGATGGGGTTGGTGATTGGTTAGCAGGATGGGTAGGTGCGACTTGAAAATAAAATGTATTTTTTGAAGGGTGTATTGAGCTAACGCTTTTGGATGCAAAAGTTGGGTCAACTATAGGCAATTATTCTTGAATGGGCGCTTTTGAGGATGTGCTACTAGATGGAATGGTCCTAATGGCTAGTGGTTGGATATTTAGGTGCATTGATGGAAGCAAGGGCTCATATGGGTTTGAAATAAAGTTGCAGTATTTGAAAGGTTCTATGTCAGCTGGTATGCAATGCACTTTGCCTTCATGTACATATTTTAAGCATTGATGCAATGTTGAAGATACACACTTCATTTCCCTCATCCAAAGGCGTCCAAGAAGTATGTTGTATTGCATTTCTCCTTCCAATATGTGGAAGATAACATGTATTGTTTTCACCCCCACGGTGATGGGAAGAACAACATTCCCCATAGTTGAGCATAAAGTGTCATTAAAATCCCTAAGGGTGAATGTGGATGTTGTGATGTGAGATGATGGGATGTTGAGCTTCATCATTGCAGGTGTGGTGATGAGGTTTATTGAAGAACCAGTATCAATAAGCACTCTCTTGAATGGTTTCCTGTCAATGTGAGCTACTATGTGCAGTGGTGGATCAGGTGAATATGTTGAGATTTGTTTTTCCTCAAAATCATAAAATACTATCGAGGGTTCCATACACTTTTGCACACTCCCTACAAAGGAATTGAATGCATTGGGGTCTTATGATTGAACTTAGATAGACTTTAAAATTTCCATCAATTCTTCCCTATGAGGTGTTGATTGTTGCATTAGCTAGTATATTGACAATTTTACTGAAGCTATTTTCAAACTTTGTGTTAACCAACTGTTCAAAGTAACAACTGGATGATTGTGGAAAGGTGGTGGTAGAATGCTTGGTCCAAGTTGTATGGGAACATTTTTTTTTATGTTGTTGGAGCCTATGTTGTGCGATTAGCTTGCCTTTGTCCATGAGTAACTATGTTGATAGCTCTAAAAAACCTTGTGGCAATTGAGACACATAATTAACTTGGTTGGGAGGAACTGTACAAGTTGATGCTCCCATCGGTTATTGATTTGCTTCTCGATGTGGCAAAGGTGTTTGATAGGTGCCTAGGTTTTGATTGTTTTGGGCTAGTGGATTGTCAACTTTGATTTTACCCGCTTCCAATAAATATTGCACAATTACTTTAAATCCATGACAACCTTCAATATCATGTCCTCTTTGTCTATGATAGATCCAAAAGAGGTGTTCTTTGTAACCTTTTGTTTTTGGTTTGTTAGGATATTCAAGTTTCATTTTCGACAGTAAAAATTTTTGCCGCATACAACTTCTAAAAAAGTAATGAATATGGCTCTTGTACTGGTGTGTAATTTCTTTTTGGCTTAAAATGACATTGTTGCCTTTCTGTAGGTTGTGTCTAATTATGTGCATGTTGTGGGGGTGGAACCGATTGATAATATTATTTTTGCGGTTTTTGTTGTTGTTGTTGTTGGATTTGTGTTTGGGCCGCTTGATTTAACTGTGGTTGGCCCAAAACTATCTGGTTAACCTGCGTGGTCTTGGATTGACCATGGTTATTTACCTTTTAATTTTTATTGTGCCACTCTTTCTTCTTAGGATTTATCTCACCTTCTTGGATTTTTATTTCTTCAATCAGTTTTTCTTGGGCGAGTGCCTCATCGAATGTTCTATACTATTGTAGCTATAGTAATGAAGAGATGGGTCTACCAAAACTCTTCATGAACATTTGTATATCTCTGGAATAGGGAGGGAAAATGGTAACTTGATCATGACTGATCTCCACCTAAAGTTATAGACTGATTCATCGTCATATTGTTTTAGATAAATTAAATCAGTCAATGTGGTTTGTTTTCTGACATTCAAGATGAATATTTCCAAGAACTGGTCCGCTAGTTTTTCAAAGGTTAAAACACTTTGATGTGGTATGTGGTTGTACCGATATTGTGCTTCTTTCCCTAGTGTATGAGGATATGTATGTAATAGCAATGCATCATTGCTTTTGATTCTGAAGCATGCATTCAAAAATCTAGTTATATGCTCATGGGGGTCCTCTTCCCCTTGAAATTCAATCTTTGGTATTTGAAAATCTTGTGGTTATGGTGGCTCAAGTATCGAAGCATGAATAGGGTGATTGAGTAGTTGCCTCAAAGTTAAATTTTGGTATTGTAAACCTAGGGTTTGCATTGCAAGACTATCAATCTAACTCTGTAAAAATTGGTATCTAGGATCATCTACATGACTGAAACTTAAATGTACTTGATGCTGCTAGTAATGGGGTGGATTGTATGTAGGTTGTGGGTGATAAGACATGTGTGGATGAAATGTGTTATGGTATGGATGTTGAGGGATGTTATGATATGGATGGGGTGATGGAGGTATGATGTTATGGTTACCTGCTGCATTAGCATATGGGTGTGGTGGTTGATTATGAACCACAGTGGTAGAAGGAGGGCTCATTACCCAAGATAGATCTTGGATAAAGGTGTTAGGTTGATGAGATGTAGGTGGAAAATTTTGCTCAATCCCTTAAAAATGTTGGTTGGGGTCAGGGTTCATGCTACGATTAGAATTATCTAAAATTATTTGTTGTAGTTGTAAGAAAGCCTATTGCATAGTGTAGCACCATAAAATTGGCACAGTTAAACCATCAGTAAAAAGTAGATATTTGAATTTTAACCCCAAAACTGCCAGTTAACCGCTTATCTCATTTTTCATGCCATTTTTAGAGGTTGTTGTGACCGTTGGACGATATCGTCATCGATCTGACTATATCATCGTCGATCTAACGATATCATCCCAAATTGGACGAATTCATCTGGAATAGAACGTCCAAACAATTTCATCTCAAAACCAATTTTTTGTAATTAGCTTCTATTCCAACAACCTCTCCAACTTGGGCAGAAGCATGTCTATGCGGTTGGAGATTCCCACATTGGGGATCTCCTAGATTGGTATGATCCCCAACCTCCTAACCTCCCCCTAATCCTATATAAATTGGGATTTTCCCAGTTTATCCCCCTGACTCCCTACCTAGCCACCTGGCTAATTATTTCCCTACAATTTTAGTTTTTGCTATGATCTCCCATCATTTGCACTTGTGTTTTCAAGTTTTGTTGCAGGATTTCACTATGTTTCAGTCGGAGGTAGCTCGGATCATCGTAGGCGATTCAACTACAATTTTAGACGATCCTGTCAAGATCGATGATGATCTTGTATGATTACAGATGATCTTGTCTGCAATTCAGCTTGGGGGAAATCAGAGCCTTGAGTTTGCATTCTCTATCTCATTTTCCTTATTTATTAGTGTATTATATTAATTTACTTCTATTTTGCATCTTGGAGTTCACCTCATTTAGCATAATTGCATGATAAAATTCAAAATAAGTTTCCAAAATAGTGCGTCTCATTTAATTTGATATATGGATTTATCATTCGAACATCTATACTCTTATTTCTATCATTTTGCATCATTCTTGCAATTGTATTTTTGGTTTTTGGTGTCTATTTTCTTGATTGCAGGTTTTTGACGAATTCGCCTGACGAATTCATCAGGTCACTAACAATATTGGGTGATCTCAAATGATCTCTTATGATTTAGGATGATTCTATACAATTATAGATGATCCTGTCATATCTAGGATGATCTGGACTCCTACAAGCTTCAAAATATTCATCAGACATCAAAAATCAGGTGTACTCTTCTCCATTTTATATATTCTCTATATTCAATCGCATTAGGATTCATTTATGTCTGCTGTCTTTATATTGTAGCACCCTAAAATTGGTGCAGTTAAACCATCAGTAAAAGATAAAAATTTGAATTTTAACCCCAAAACTGCCCGTTAACTGCTCACCTCATTTTTTATACCATTTTTAGAATTTGGTTTGACCATTGGATGATATTGTCGCCAATCTGACGATATCATCCCAAATTAGAAGAATTCATCTGGAATAGAACATCCAGATGATTTCATCCCAAAATTGAATTTTCATAATTATCTTATGTTCCAACAACCTCTCCAACTTGGGCATAAGCATTTTTGTGTCGTTGGAGATTCCTACATTGGAGATCTCCTAGATTGGGATGATCCCCAACCTCCTAACCTTCCCCTAATCCTATATAAACTAGGATTTTCTCAGTTTATCCCCCTGCCTGGCTCCCTAGCTGATCATTTCCCTACAATCCTAGTTTTTACTGTGTTATAACATCCTATCCCCCATCATTTGCATTTGTGTTTTCAAGTTTTATTATAGGATCTCACTATGTTTCAGTCAGAGGAAGCTCATATCATCGCAGGAAATTCAACCATAATTTTGGATGATCTCGTACGATTGCAGATGATTTTGACTGCAGTTCATATCGGGGGAAATCAGAGCCCTGAGTTTGCATTCTCTATCCTTTTTCTTATTTAATTATGCATTAGATTAATTCACTTTTGTTCTGCATCTTGGAGTTCACCTCATTTAGCATATTTGCATGATAAAATTCAAAATAAATTATTAAAACATTGTATCCTATTTGATTAGATGTCTGGGTTTATCATTTAAACATTTATACTCTTATTTCTATCATTTTGTATCCTTCTTGCAATTGTATTTTTGGTTTTTGGTGTCTGTTTTCATGATTGCAGGTTTTTGATGAATTCGTCAGGTCATTGATGATCTTGACTTATCTCAGATGATCTCATGTGATCTGGATGATTCTGTACAATTATAGATGATCCTATCATATCCAAGATGATCTAGACTTCTACAAGCTTTAGAATATTCATCAGACATCATAAATCAGGTGCACTCTTCTCCCTTTTAGATATTCTCTGTATTTAGGATTCATTTATGTTTGTTGTCTACATATAAACCAAAAATTTCATATAGAATAGCTTAGATTCATTTTGGCCAACTTAGAAATCTGAATGATTGAACATAAAATGAACACATCAAACTCATTCTCAACCTAGGCGTGGAAACTGCCACTCAAAGTTTCCTGGTGAACCCCACCATCCATCAAAAATTCACCCTTATACCCCTCCCCCAAGAGGCACAACCTTCAAAGGGCCTCTCCATCCGAGGTATTGTCCCATCCTTATCACATCCCCCTTCTAGGCACGGATACTTTAGCCTGAAGGTAAGGGTGTAAAAAAATTGGGCGATACATTTTTGGTGAACCCAACATGAAACTAAAACACCTATTGAAAACAATCCAAAAAAAAAACACATTATTAAGAACATCTAGAATCATTAGACAACAGTTAAATTTGCATATTATATTTAGATGGTAGATTATAATAGAAGACGAGTTGTCATCATAAATGTTGAAAATCAATTAACGGCCATAGAGATTACTTCTGTACTTAGAGTACCTCAAAAAAATAGAGCCCAATATTTGTGGGATGAACTGGATAGGAGATTAGGTATTATTGAATCCATATCTATAGAACTTAGGAAAATTAAGAGGTTTGTCCTAGATAGAATCCTAGATACTGATCAGGTAACCTTATATCATGAACTTCACAGAGCTTGCCATAGGTGGTTAGCAGATAAAAGAGCACTTGTGTCTTCAGAATTGTATACCTTTGAGGAATGCCTTGAGAACGTAGTTGTAGTACATAAGTTTCTATCTTGTATAGAGGATCAAGAAGTTATTCTTACAGATAGAAAAATATGGAATAGAGTTCCTAGAGCTGTGTTGTATCGAGAGTATTGCCATGAACTTTATTTTTATAATTCAGAGTCTGAATTAGATCATATTACCATAGCACACTTTGTCAAGTTCTTGAAAAACCACTTCCAATTGGAAGAAGAGCATTTCATGACACCTGATAAACTTGACCCTATCAATGATATCCATAAACTATTCATAGAAAACTAAGTCATTCTTTTTACTAGCATGTTGTTTGTTATTTTTATTCTCGCACAATAATGAAATAATCACACAAAATAATCAAACAAAATAAAAACAAAACATTTTTTCCTTTTAAAAGTATTATAGTAGGTATATAGTTAAAATATATACCTCTCAACCCTACCGCATATATATATATATATATATATATATATATATATATATATATATATATATATATATATATATATATATATATATAAGTATATATATTTTCTAAAACCTAAGTTTAGCACAATGCCTAGACTTAGGAATGGAAAACAAATCGAAGAAGATGAAGATTGGTTAGGAAGACCATTAATTGACCAAAATGTCCCTCCTGAGGACCAAGTTTAGGAAGAAGAAATCCTAGACCAACAAGAAGAAGAGCTTGTCGTAGCAAATGAACAAGAAGAAACTAATAGAGGGGAAGGATCCTCATCCCCTAAAATGTCTCCAGGAGGAGCTATCACTTTTGAAAACATGGAACAATTTTGGAAGTTCATTAATACAAATATTGGTGTTTTTAATAGAGCAGTCCATATGGACAAGGATCGAATTAGTGACATTCAAGCAACTCTAGAAGACGTATTTCACACACACATTAATCCCTTGTCCTTTATTGAACAAGAGAGTGATCAAGCTGGACCATCCAATTTGGATATAGTAGCTACGATCCAGAACATGCAACAAAAATAGGTTACCCAACCATCTAAAGTGCTTGTTAACAAGCCTAGGGTCATTCCCACACAAAATAAACCATCATTTACTGCTCTATTTTGCCAAGCTCTTGATCAACATACCTCAAATCAACAAAAACCCAAAACAAAACCAAACACCAATTACCAACAATCTGGGGTACAACATAATACTATTACAAATCCTCTTCATAATACTCTTCCTACCAACACTTTGCATAATAGCAATATAGCATATAATCCTTATGTTACACCATCATACACTCATAGATCCCATACCTATGTCCCATCGAACCAATATGGTGGAAAAACTAGTAATATTGAAACCATGGTGAAACAACTAGTTTCCCGTATGGACCAGATAGATCCCTACCATCCCTCGTACAACTATCGAGAGATGTGTAATCAGCCTTTAGATCCTATAGTTGTAGCATAGTCGTATCTTAAACATTTTCCTATGCATGTTCTTCCCATATATAAAGGAACCGAAGATCCCATAGAGCATCTTCGCATGTTTAGGATAGCATGTCATGATATATCACATGATGACTTGTTATTACTAAAAATGTTCTCGAAAAGATTAGGAGGAATGGCATTAGAGTGGTATTATCAATTACCCACTAATTATTTGAGGAATTTTGAAGAAACTGTCGAGTCTTTTGTCCATAAATTTAGTTCCTACATCGAAAGACATGTGACCATTAAATATTTGTATAACTTAAAATAGGACAAAGATGAATGCTTTGCTGATTTCATAGCTAGGTTGAGACAGTTGATAGGAAAATTGCACTTTGTGTTACCTTATAGGGAGATGTTGGACATCTTTATTAATAATTTGCAAGAGCAACTATCTTACAAATTATCAACTACTACCTTGACCACCTTCGATCAGGCTATAGACTTAGCCCGAAGAGTGGAAGATGCTCTTATTAGGAGAGGCCAACTTAAAAAGAAAGATTATGAGAAAACATCCAAAAATAAATATAAGAATAAACAAGTTGTGGGTGATGGAGTCACCGATAGCAGAAATATTGCTAATGTTAATGCTACAAAGACATCGGAGAAGTTTGTACTGAAACCTCCTAATAGACCTCCTCAAGAATTTACTAGGTTAAATCAACATTTATCAACTATTATATCGTAATTATTAGAATGAGGTTTAATTCAATTACCAAATATCCAGGAACCTGATCCAATTATACCTGGATACAGAGCAGATTTACACTGTGTCTTCCATACAGGACCTGGACACACTACCAACTCTTGTAAAAGATTAAAACATAAAATACAGGACTTGATTGATAACAATGATATGGAGGTGCAAGCCTTTCAACCTACACAAAATCCTCATAATAATGCTCAACAGAACACCACACAAAACTATAATCATAACACCAATCAGTCATTAAACATATTTCAACATCCCTTACCAAAACACGGTAAGGAGATGGCTAATCAAATTGAACATCATAATGTACCTCCTCTTGCCCGATATGTAGTAACTATCAGTGGGCATTTACCTGCTCATGATCTAGAAATATTTGACACAACTTTATTTGTGGTTACAACCAGGCCTCTATATAATATTCATATACCTGATCTTAGTGATACAGAATACGAGACTAAGAGTGATATGGAAATAACATCAAATCAATCGAATAGTTCTGAAGATGAATCACATACTATTGACCCTATCACAAGTAATATGGTTCCAGAATAACCATTTCCAAGAAGATTCACTACTAGACCATCGTCTCACCAATTACTTTATAATGAGCTAGCTATAAACACTAGACCAAGACCCATTCATCATCCGTAGAATAATATTGTGGGTACCATCGGAGTTGTTACTAGACAACAGGCTCAAAATTCTCAACAAGATCAAATTCAGAATGGTGGATCAACTCCATTTGTTTTGAAGGTTCCTCATAAAGGGAACCATGTACCTAATGTTCAACCTAAACCTCCTTATAACATTAATGAACAATTGTCAAATATTACAGCTAGAATTTCCCTTTTGGACCTCTTAAGATCTTCTCCTACACATAGAGATGAATTAATGTTCACATTAAGCCAGATTATGGTACCATAAGACATTCAATCCGAAACCATGGCCAATACTATAATAACTCATGAAGTTGATTATATTGAATTTCGAGAAAGAGACATACCTCAACATAGTTTACATAAAGATAACCCCTTGTATATTACTACTTTAATTGGAGATGTAGTAATCAAACGAGTTTTGATTGATAATGGTTCATATTTAAATATCTACACTTTTGACTTCTACCAAAGATTTGGGTTTAGAAATGAGGAAATGAAAAGAATTGATATGATCATAAAAGCACGAAACACAAGAAACGTGTGGAGTTATTACCATTCCATTATAGGTTGGTCCGAGAACCTTGGATACGACTGTGTTTATTGTACATTGCCCTGCATCGTACAATATACTCTTGGGTCATCCTTGGATCAACGCAATGTGAGATGTTCCCTCAACCATACATAAATGTGTTAAGTTCTAATTTAAGAATCAGTTGGTTACCATTCATGGTGTTCCAAGACCCTTTGATATGTGTGCATTGGCAGAACCTATTGGAGTTCATTTTTTCCCTGCTCTGTCATCCACACATCCTAATTCTCATTATCCATCTAAACGTGTGAAACTTGCACCCACAAATTCAACTAATTCTTCTCCATCAGTTGCCCCTTTACATATAGCTCAACCATCTTCTGAACAAACCACATTAGGACCTAAGAAATATCTTAATCCCACAACCAATGGCTCTTGTTCTACTCCTATAACTTCCATACCTATAATAGATCCATCTATCGACACCTCTACACCATCTACATCCACCAAATTCATATTTTCCACATCAAAATATGCAAGGAATGTTCCTTCTACCTCTTATGCTCTTATTGACGAACTCTTACCCAATCTATCTAAAATCCTTATATCAGAAGAAACAAATGCTTCTATGCAAGATTCTCTTGTTTTAAATAATTTGCCACCATCTCCTCGTACCTTGGGCCTCCCACAACCTATGGGAAGTATTTACCAAGTCGGGAGTTGTGCCTTTATTTATAAGGGATATGATCGGGGTAGAATACCCAGAAACATCATACCTCATTATGATGGATATGCTTGATGTTATTTTACTAATGAGTATATTAAAGCCAAACCTATAATGCTGAAATTGGGATATAAAGGGAAAGGTTTTGGACCTTTCCAGAATGGTATGAAAGAACCTTTTGAGGTAGAAGCATGGCTTGCATGATGTGGTGTGGGCCTATTTCCTAGTAAGGGTCAGCCATTCCCATTTGAGGATGATGACCAACTTATGTGTTACCAAGATTTTTTAGATGAATGCAATGCCTTGCGTTTAATAAATAATACATTCACATGTAATATGCTATCTATAGCTTATCCTGAGATGATTGTTGAATCCGACGATGAGTTGAAAGGAGATATCTTTCATGATATCTCCATTGAGGAATTATTACATAATGGATTTTATTTTGATGGATCTATACCTAGTATAGCCCAGCTTGAGGCCATGACTCCTCAAGATGAATTATTCAAGCTAACCTTGGAAAAATTACAAGAATTGGGCGTTTCACCCGCCCCACCTAATTTTGAGAGAGATCTACACATGGAAGTAGAAAATTTCATACAAATTAACATTGGAACTGAGGATAACCCCCACATAATCAACATTGGATCAGATTTGATTCAAGAAAAATAGGATAAATACATTGCATTTATTAAATAATATGAAGATGTCTTTGCTTGGAAATATGATGATATGCCAGGATTAGACCCTTCTATAGTTATGCATCACCTAGTAGTGCACCCGGATGCTAAACCTGTTAAACAAAAACTTAGAAAAATGCATCCTAAAGTGGCCTTACTAGTCAAAGGGGAGTTAGAAAAACTCCTGAATGTTATTTTTATACAAGCTATTGATTATGCTAAATGGATCTCGAATGTAGTTCCAGTAACTAAGAAAGAACCTACTAAGGTTAGGGTTTGTATAGACTTTAGAGATATTAATGTTGCATGCCCTAAAGACAATTTTCCCCTTCCCAATATGGATCAAATCATTGATTTTACTACTGGGAGTGGAATGATATCCTTAATGGATGGATTTTCTGGTTATAATCAGATCAAGATAGCTCCTGAAGATCAAGCTAAAACAACCTTTATTACCCCTTGGGGGACTTTCTATTGGAAAGTGATGCCATTCGGGTTGAAGAATGCAGGTGCAAATGAGCCATGACTTATATATTTCATGATATTATGCATGATATACTACATGATTATGTAGATGACATTATAGCTCATTCTAATGAAGAAGATGACCCTTTAGATGACTTGAGAAAAGTATTTGATCGGTTAAGGGAATATCTTATCCGATTGAATCCAACCAAATGTATATTCGGAGTTAAGTCCGATAAATTATTAGGGGTTATAGTTTCTTTACGTGGCATCAAAATTGACCCTCTCAAGATTACGGCTATCACTGATATGCCCGCACCTACAAATATATCTAAATTACGGAGTCTACAAGGTAAGCTTCAAGCTATTCGTCGCTTCATCGATAAGTTGGCGGATAAAATTGGACCCTTTCTTAAGCTTCTTAAGAAGGATGTCTCTTTCCATTGGGATGACGAATGCCAAGAAGCATTTGAACTCCTCAAACAATATCTTCTTAACCCACCTATACTTTCACCACCTAAACCTGATCGCCCATTTATCTTGTATATTTCTACTTCATATTTTGCTTTAGGAGCTATGTTAGCTCAACTTGATGATGAGAAAAGAGAGCGTGCTAATTATTACATTAGTAGAACATTAATTAGTTATGAAACCCACTACACAAAATTAGAGAAGTTATGTATAGCAGTCATATTTTCTACACAGAAACTATGCCATTATATGCTCAGTCAAAAAACATACGTTATTGCTAAATATGATCCCTTGCGGTATCTCATGAGTCGACCTTATTTATCTGGTCGCACAAAAAAGTGGGTTCTTGCGCTAAGCAAGTTTGAACTCACATTTATAGGATAGAAGTATATTAAGGGTCAAATCATAGCAGATCAATTAGTTGTTGCACCCTTAGAATCCACCCATCCCCTCATCATTGAGTTTCCTAACGAATGCCTTAAACTAGAGGCAGATCATTCAGAGCAATGGTCCTTATACTTTGATGGAGCCCGATGCATGAGTGGGGTTGGTGCAGGTATTATTTTGATATCTCCACAAAAAAATCTCATACCTCTATCCTTTAAATTAATGTTTGCCTGTACTAATAACACTGTTGAATATGAGGCTCTCATCCTTGGATTACGAGCAGCCCTGGCACTAAAAATTAAAAATCTATTAGTTTTAGATGATTCTCAACTTGTTATAAATCAAATTAATGATGTTTATCAGACCAGAGATGATAAATTGTGCCCATATAAAGCATATGTATTATAATTAATATCTTTATTTGATCAAGTTACCTTGGAAGCTATTCCTAGAACTAGCAATCGTGTGGCTGGCGCTATGGCCACAACTGCATCTCTTTTACCCCTGGAGTTAGATGGCGAATATGCTACCATCATTATTTGTCGACTCCAGGAACCCGATTTAATTAACTCATACTTGGAACCTTTGGACGTGTTTCTAATCAAAAAAACTACTCCTAAACTTTGGTACACTAACATCCTCAATTTTCTTCAAAATGGGACCTTCCTTGAAGGTTTTAATAGAAACCAGCATCGGTTATTACGTAGATGAGCAAGTCGCTTCATCATAATTGGCAATACCTTATATAGGAGATATTTTGAAGGTATCCTACTGAGATGTTTGAATCTAGAAGAGTCTAGATCAGCTTTGAGTGAAGCCCATGATGGATCTTGTGGGGGACACTTTAGTGGTAGTGCCATTGCTAAGAAGCTCCTTAGGATAGGATATTTTTGGCCTACCATGGAGAATGATGCACATGATTATGTGCGCCATTGCGACAAGTGCCAAAAACATGTTGACCTTGTCCATGCACCTGCATAAGAACTATAGGCTATTTCATCTCCTTGGCCATTTTCAAAATGGGGCTTAGACATCATCAAAAAAATCAATCTTGTGTCATCTTATGGACACAAATTCATTATAACCGCCATCGATTATTTTATGAAGTGGGTTGAAGCTATACCCTTAGCTTCTTGCACTGGAACTCAAGTTTCCAAATTTATTTTTAATCAAATTATTTGTAGGTTTGGAATTCTTGCAAATCTCATCTCAGATAATGGAACTTGTTTCAAAAATAAAGATGTAAAGAAATTATATCAAAAATATAAAATTCAACATCGTTGGTCCACTTCCTATTATCCTCAGGGTAATGGCCAAGCAGAAGCATCTAATAAAACATTAATTAAAATCCTCAAAATACTGGTCAATAAATCTAGTCGTGATTGGAAAATTCAATTATATCCTGCTTTGTGGGCTTATCGAACTAGCATTCGTACTCCCACGGGCACTTCACATTTTGTTTTGGTTTACGACGCTAAAGTTGTTTTTCCCTTTGAATTAGAAGTTCCTTCTTTGGCTCTGCTACTTCAAGATACTGAAGTAGGAGATGAATATCATGCTAGCAGATTTATTCAGCTGGAACTCCTATATGAGAAATGCATTAATGCTTTGGAGCATCTTCGTGCCTACCAGAGCAAGCTCAAATGAGCATATATCAAGAAGGTTCATCACCGATCCTTTGAGATCAACGACCTCGTCTTAAAAGAAAATAAAAAAATACTAATGCAACTAAAGACCTTAAAGGTAAATTTAAGCCTAACTGGCTTGGGCCATATATTATCACTACTAAATTTGGATTGGGAGCATATAGATTAGCTACCTTAGATGGTAAAGATCTTAAAGAACCTATGAACATTATGCATCTTAAGCGCTATTATGCATAAATATGGTAATTTTGTCACTGTATATATTATACATATTGTCTTATTTTAGTAATTCATATAAAAATTTCAAAAACAATAATATTATGTATTATCTTAATTCATAAATTAAAATCAAAATATAAAAAAATCAAAATCATCAAAATCCTCAAAAACATCTTCTATTTTTGCACATGTCAATTCTTGAAGTATTGCAGTTATATTTTCAAATATTTTGGATAAATTAGCATTTATTTGGAATCCCTCACTTTCACACTCACATGAATAAATATCTTGATCTTTTTTGTATTATTATTAATATCTCTTGTATCGAAGTCTACAATTGAATTAAATGAAGTTTTGAGCATAGAGAACTGATATTGTTATTTACTTGAACCAAGTACACCTTTTCACATTAAAATGATTTCATTGCAAATTCAAAACGATGCTACATAGTAGAGTGGTCTTTTTAGCAAAAAGTTTCCCCTGCTATCCTATCATGCACATGGTCTAGAATCTTTGAGAATTGACAAAAGGACAAGCTCACCCTTGCCCAGAATAAAAATCCCTTGCTCTACAACCAATCCAAGCAAGTATCCCTAGTATAGCAAGAAAAAGAAAAAGAAAAACAAGAAAAATCATGAGAAAAAGAGAAAATTATTCAGAAGCATTATCATCTTGTACCTTCTCAGCAATATTTCTAGCATTATCTCAGTGTCAAGCAAAAATACAAAAAAAAAAAGCAAAAGAAAATAAAAAGCAAAAAGCAATAAATCCCTTTCCCTACCCTTTGAAAGAAAAGAAGGGTGAATGATCTTGAATCCTGGGAATTCTCAATTATTCAAAAACTGTGAGGTAAGCCCCATAACAGGTGGTTTCTGCCCAACCCACTTGGCCTTGGGTAACTCCTAGCGTAGTGATATGTCTATCACATTAGCGACATTCTTTTGTGTAGACCTATGTCCGCTCATGGATCAGCTAGCTCTTGATGACCCAATATACATAGTAGTCTGGTATGGTTACATGCATATAAATCATGGTCAACGAACACTCATTTGGTTAATTCAAATTACTTGTATCAAATTATCTTGCTCAAAATTGATAAATGAACAATACAATTGCATACACATTTGTTTTTGAGAGATTTTGTATCATTATGATAGATTAAGATCGGCAATGAACTCACATATGCACATGGGGTTCCTTATAAATCTAAATTTTATCTTTGAGATAATTTAAAATATTTATGCAAATCTTCTGAATGATTTGATTTTCTTTACTTGAGAATATTGGATTAGCGTAAAAAAAATTAAATACATTTTTTCAAAAAACCAAAAATTTTCTTTCAAAACATGTTCAAAAATCTAGCAATAAAGTCACATTTATATATTTTCAACTTTTGCAACGATGGTATAGTTCCTAAACCTAAATTGGAATGTTATGCCTAGTGCAAGTCCTCATTTTTATATTTTCTGTTTATCTCAAAATAAAAAATCAACTATGCAATAAAACTATTACATCAATTTATTCTTTGGATTTCGCGATGATGGTATAAGTCTATACCTAAAATTCTATGCCTAGCGCAAGATGTCGTTCTAATTTTATTTCCCATTTATTTAATCCATAAAAGCATATGGCTTAAATCATTATGTTACACAATTATGCTTTAAAAAGAACGAAAACCTTTTCTATTTCATTTCATTATGTCAACATTCAGTTTTGCGATGATGGTATAATTCCTAGGCAATTGTTCAAATTTCTATCACACTTAGGAATTTTATGCCTAGCAAAAATCATATTTTTAATATTTCATGCATAATATTTTCATGGAAATCTGAAAACAAATCATCACCATCATCATTTTTCATCATCACAACACAAAGTCTTAAGAAAGTATCTTAAGCACCCTTTTACTTTTAGCAATATTTCTCTCACAACGGGATTAGCTTGATGACCTAGCGAGCGATGACTCCATGAAATGGTCATGTAACAGTGACAATGTCCTTTGAAATTATTGTTAGAAGTCACTTTATTTTTCATCAAATCACACCACAACAACCAATTTGTTTACATCAGATTATTTCATTTAATTTTATAGCATGACATAAAATTATAATATTTTCAATGACATAATTACATGAATAATCAATCAACAATTCAAATATTAAAGCATCATAAAACATATGCACAAGTCATATCACAAAAATAATATATATATATATATATATATATAAGTATATACATCATATCCAAATGGATTGGTATGCCACAATATATACCCTGGCATACTCAATCCTCTCAAAAATATAGTCTATGTACAAATGAGCAGCTAGTCTTGAGAAGCCCTCAAGCTCTCATACTCATCTCCTCTCCCACCCTGAGGTGGAGGAGGTTGTCCCATCGAGGTCTGTGCCATATCATGGGTCCTCGATGTTGATCGTGATGATGTCCTTGATGACCCCATCCTGATCGGCTCTATAATGCTGGCTGGCAGCGGTATCCTCTGCCCCTCTAGAACCATGTGGTAGTACAACCCCTGGTAAAATGTGGTCTACACAATAGCTCATGCCAGCTCTAGAATGCTTGCCCCTCTACTTCAAGCCCTGAGCTGTGTAGCCTCATCCTGCAGAGTCTGCACCTCATCTTGTAGGTGGGCATTCTTCGCCCAGAGAGCTGCCATCTCACTGCTCTCCCCCACCTCGACACCCTTGCCCTTATCAAGTGATGGTGGCCTATCTGTATCGCTCCAAATTTTTTGTACCCTTACCTTCAGGTTATAGGATCCGTGCCCGGAAGGGGGATGTGAAAAGGATGGGACAATACCTCAGACTGAGAGGCCCTTTTAAGGTCCTGCCTCTCAGGAGAGGTGTAGAAGGGTGAATTTTCGATGGATGGTGGGTTCACCAAGAAAATTTTGAATGGCTATTTCCACGCCTAGGTTGATAGTGTGTTTGATGTGTTCATTTTTATGCTTGATCATTCAACTCCTAGGTTTGGCCAAATGAATCTAAGCTAAGATATATGAAATGTTGATTATATGAATACATAAAACAGAATTAAACAGAAAATACAGGAAATATACTAGATTAGAAAAGCCATACCTAATCCGGATGTCTGATGGAGGTTCTAATTTTTGAAGCAGTACAGATCGCTTGGAATTTGACAAGATCATCTCTAATCTAATAGGATCGTCCCTAATCTACTGATTTGACAAGATCGTCTCTAATATGACGATATCGTCAGACGAATTCGTTAGAGACCTGTAATTACAGAAATGGATACCAAGAACAAAAAATACAATTGCAAAAGCAAGGGAAAATGATAGAAATGAAAGTATGAATGTTAGAATGACAACTTTAGATAACAAATTAAGTAAAATGCATTGTTTTAATGACTAACTTTGACTCTATCATGCATCTAGGCTACATGAGGTGAACTACAAGATGCAAAGCAGTAATAAACTTAACTAATGCAAAGCAAAATAGTAGATAATGGACAGAGAATGCAAAATCAGGGCACGGATTGCCCCCAACGTTGGCTGCAGTCGAAATCGTCTACAAAATACAGAATCATATTGAATTGTGGCATGATCATCCGAGATCGTACAGGATCGTCTACAACGATCTGAGCTTACTCTGGCTGAAGAATGACAAAGTTCTTGTAAGAAAATTTGAAAAGGGACAAAGGCAAACAGTAGTCTAAGACATTATAATGCATGTAAAACTCGAAGTGCAGTAAAATTCAGCCAAGGAGATAATCAAGGGGAGAGCCAGAGGTTAAATAGGCTTAGGGGGGAGGTTAGGAGGTTAGAGATCATCCTAATCTAGAATATCTCCAATGGGTGAGGTCTCTAATGGCATAGACACGCTTCTGCCCAGGTTAGAGACGTCGTTGAAACAGAAGCTAATTATGAAAAATTAGTTTTGGGATGAAATCGTCTGGACGTTCTACTCTAGACGAATTCGTTCGATCTGAGGCGATATCGTCTGATCGGCGATGATATCGTCCAATGGTCACAACAAATCCTAAAAATGGCATGGAAAACAAGGAAAGCGGTTTAACAGGCGATTCGGGGTTAAAATTTGAATTTGAATTATTACTAAAGTAATTTTAATTATTTGCTAAGGGTTACTGCGCCAATTTTAGGGTGCTACATTTTGCCCCCTCTTTAGCAAATTTTTTGAAGAAAATGCGTTAAATATGAGTTCTTCTCGATCTACGAGAAAGCAAAAATTATTCTCATTTTTTGGCGATGATTCTAGGTCGAATCGTACGACAACTTACTATGGTGCCCCCTCCGTTTTTTTACCCAAATCGAACGTTTGAGGTAAAAATACGGAAAAGGAAAATTTAAAAATGTTGTTAATTGAATAAAATTAAGAAAATAAGGTAAACCCTAATTCATTTTTACTATTCATTTTCTTTGATGATATTTTTGATGATATGACTTGTGTATATGTTTTATGATGCTTTAATGTTTTGAATTGTTTGCTTATTGGATTGAGGATTCATATAATTATGTCGTTTTGAAATATTATAATTTTGATGTCATGCTGTAAGATTTTAAATGAAATAATCTGATGTAAACAATTGGTTGTTGTGGTGTGATTTGATAAAAAATAAAAGGGACTTCTAACAATAATTTCAAAGAACATTGTCGCTATTATAGACCATTTCATGGAGTCGCCACTCACTCGGTCATCAAGCTAATCCCAGTATAGAAATATTGTTAAAAGTAAAAGAGTGCTTAAGAGACTATCTTAAGACTTGGTGTTGTGATGGTGATGATGGTGTGATGATTTGTTTTTAGATTTTCATAAAAATAGTATGCATGAAAATATGATGTTGCTAGGCATAAATTCCTAAGTGTGATAAAATGTTGAACAATTCCTTTAGAATTTATACCATGGATGCAATATTGAATTTTGAACATAATGTCATGAAATAGAATAGGTGTTTGTTTGTTTGTAAAGCATAATTGTGTAACATAATGATGCAAGTCACATGTTTTGATGAATTTTGTTTTAAAATACATGGAAAAGAAAATTAGAACGATGGTTTGTGCTAGGCATAGAATTATAGGTATAGACTTATACCATCATCGCAAAATCCAAAGAAGAAAATAGATTGTTGGTTTTATTGCAAGATGCATTTTTGAGTTTTGATAAATAGAAAAATAATAATATGAAAATTTTGTTTGAAATTATTTTTGAGATTTTATGAGAAGATGTATGTAATTGCTTTGATACAAAACAAAAATTCTGAAATAAAAGGATAAAATTATTCGAAAAGAGTTACGAGATATTTTAAATTATCTCAAAGAGAAATGTAGATTTATAAGGAATCCTCATGTGCAAATGTGAGTTCATTACCAATCTTGATTTATCATAACGATACAAAATCTCTCAAATACAAATGTGTGTGCAATTGTATTGTTCATTTACCAATTTTGAGCAAGATAATTTGATACAAGTAATTTGCCTTGACCAAATGAATGTTCGTTGACCATGATTTATGTGCATGTAACCATACCAGACTACTATGTAAGTTAGGTTGATCAAGAGCTAGCTAATCCATAAGCTAACAAAGGTCTGTACAAAAGAAGGTCGCTAATGTGATAGACATATCACCACGCTAGGGATTACCCAAGGCCAAGCGGGTTGGGCACAAACCACCTGTTATGGGGCTTACCTCACAGTTTTCGAATAATTAAGAATTCCAAGGATTCAAGATCATTCACCCTTATTTTATTTTCAAGGGGTAGGGAAAGGATTTTATTGCATTTTGCTTTTGCTTTTCATTTTTTTTTTTTTTTTTTTTTTGTACTTTTGTATTTTTGCTTGATATTTGAGATAATGCTGAAATATTGTTGTAATGATTCAAAATAACCTTTTTCTTTTCTTTTTTCTTGAACTTTTCTTTTCTTCCTATGCTAGGGATACTTGCTTGGATTAGCTGTAGGGCAAGGGATTTTTATTCGGATAGGGGTGAGCTTGTCCTTTTGTCAATTCTCAAATATTCTAGACCATGTGCATGATAGGATAGCAGGGGAAACTTTTTGCTCAAGAAACCATTTCGACTATGTAGCATCATATCGAATGTGCAAATGAAATCATTTTAATATGAAGAGATATACTTGGTTCAAGTAAATAACAATATCAGTTCTCTATGCTCAAAACTTTATTTAATGCCGATGTGGACTTTGATATAAGAGAGATTAATAATCATAACAAATAAAATCAAGAGATTTATTCATGTGAATGTGAAAGTGCATGATTCCAAATAAATACTAATTTATCCAAAATAACTAAAAATATAACTGCAATACTTCACAAATTGACAAGTACAAAGATAAAAGACGATTTTGAAGATTTTGATGATTTGGATGTTTTTGGTGTTTTTATATTTTAAGTTTATGAATTGAAAGAAATACAAGATAGTGGTTTTTTGAAATGTTTTTATTTTTATATGAATTTTTAGATGATGGAATTGGTGGTATATACAAGATGATCTATATACACTATACAAGGTTATTTGAGTATAACGTGTCTAAGGTTGCTTCAAAATCAAAGGAGGTTTTGAAGGATAATTCGGTTGTGTTGAAGGTAAGAACAAAAGGTGATGAATAAAAGGTAGTGATAACAAAATCTTTGTTATAATGTAGAATAATGTAGCAAAATATTTGACTTTTATATGTATGAAATTGATCATATTACAAAATAAAATATCAGAAGGATAAGAAAGTTCTTCATTCTTATTACTATAATCCAAGTCTTGATAAGATGGAGAAAGTATATGTGAAAGATATGCATGAGTGTTATTTGGTAAACAAGGATGATCATATATGAATGAAGAAAAGTGAGAAATAGAAGGTAATTGTGACAATGGAGAATGTATAGACCTTGATGTTTCTTGATTTTCATTGTTAAAATATTTTATAATAACATTTGACTCATTA
Source organism: Wollemia nobilis (assembly GCA_028583015.1). Classification (NCBI taxonomy): domain Eukaryota; kingdom Viridiplantae; phylum Streptophyta; class Pinopsida; order Araucariales; family Araucariaceae; genus Wollemia; species Wollemia nobilis. Next base: position 300,009 of record JAQPPZ010000709.1, on the reverse strand, counting down.
AGATCTTCTTCCTTTATTTTGAGTTTTTGGAATAATTGATAAGTGCATAAATTAAGAGAGGAGCCATTATCTACCATGATAGTTTTAACATGTATTTATTTATTAGATCCTATAATGTAAAGAGATGAGTCTTCTTGTGGAGTAGAGGAAGGAATATCCTCATCATAGAATGAAATATGATTAACCTCAAGAGGGTTTACACCATTAATTATGTCCTTAGGGAAAATATCATGAGGAACAAATTGTTGGCTAGATGTTTTGAACAATGTTTCCTTATGAGAACTTTGTGATACTTCTAAAAGGGATATCTTTGCTTGAGGGTTAATCACTTGTTGTTGGTTATCAAAGTGGACTTCAAATTGAGATTTTGATTCTAAAGATGAGCTTTCTATGCTTACATTCCATTTTGGATCATTCTCTAGAGTCAAAGATAGTTTTGAAGGTTGGTTAAATGAGGAACCCATATCTTGAATATTAGATTGAGTTGATTGAACTTGAGGTTGCTCTTTTGTAGTTTTTGTTACTATATTAATAATATCATCATGATGGGACACATTAACATGCAATATTTCATTGGTTTCTTGTTGTTGATAATTGAATAGGGGTTCTTGGGAGATCCCCATGTCTTGATTGATTATTGGTATTTGTTGTGTAGGAGTTTGATTGTTTACTGGAGATTTATAATCAGTTGTAGATTGTAATTCCTTTATATTAAAAAGACCCTCATCAATAAAATCTTGAATTGAACATCTTAAATCTTTACATTTTTGTGTCATATGTCCATCCACTCTATGATATTCACAATGTAGCTCAGGTTTAAACCAATCTTCTATGGTATCATGTTGTCTTATGGAAGGGAGTTCAATCCTATTTATGTCAAGTAAATACTTGAGAATTATATCCATTGGTTGATTGAGCTTAGTAAATTTACGTGATGAAGGTTTTCGAGAGGTTTTTGATACGAGCCTTAGGAATTTTGTCATAAAAGGACCTAATGGTTTCTCACCTCTACTTTCTTTATTATGGGTAGAATGATGACAGGAAGATTGCGAAGCATGAGGTGAGTGCATGGTAGAATTGGAAGAATACGTATTTTCTTGTTGAAATGGATGTGTTGTATTGAAAGAAGAATATTGAAAGGGTGGAGGAGGATTGTATGTGGATTGATAGACATAATATGGGTATATGGGAGAATAGATAATATCATTATGAAGAGGATTGGCAAAGGGATTGTCCTGTTGGGGTAAGTATGAAAAATGAGAAAACTGTGATGGAGGTGGTGTTGAATAGGGATGAGGTTGGTCATAATCAACAAATGTATTTAGCTGAATTCTTCCAACTTTACTGATGGGCTCATATTGATTTGAGTAAAAACTCATGGTTTCTTTAGTAGTTCTAAAAGTAATATTTAGTATCTACTATTTATAATTGAATCTAAAACATACAAACTTGAAATGATGATTTTGCTACTTTTTTTTTGTATACATATATATTTTTGTTTTTTTATATTTTTGAATCAGAAAGATGCCTATGTTATTCACGTCGGGTTCACCAAAATGTATCGCTCCAAATTTTTCACACCATTACCTTCAGGTTATAGGATCCATGCCCGGAAGGGGGATGTGAAAAGGATGGGACAATACCTCGGACTGAGAGGCCCTTTGAAGGTCCCGCCTCTCGGGGGAGGTGTATAAGGGTGAATTTTTGATGGATGGTGGGTTCACCAGGAAACTTTTGAATGGCTATTTCCATGCCTAGGTTGATAGGGTGTTTTATGTGTTCATTTTTATGCTTGATCATTCAACTCCTAGGTTTGGCCAAATGAATCTAAGCTAAGCTATATGAAATGCTGATTATATGAATACAAAAAATAGAATTAAACAAAAAATACAGGAAATATACTAGATTAGAAAAGCCATACATGATCTAGATGTCTGATGGAGGTTCTAATTTTTGAAGTAGTACAGATCACCTAGAATTTGATAGGATCGTCTCTAATCTAATAGGATCGTCCCTGATCTACCGATCTGACAAGATCGTCTCTAATCTGATAAGATCGTCTCTAATCGGACGATATCATCTCTAATTTTACAAGATCGCCTCTCTAACCCGATGATATCGATCGGATGAATTCATCAGAGACCTATAATTACGTAAATGGATACCAAGAACAAAAAATACAATTGCAAAAGCAAGGGAAAATGATAGAAATGAAAGTATGAATGTTAGAATGACAACTTTAGATAACAAATTAAGTAAAATGCATTGTTTTAATGACTAAATTTGACTCTATCATGGATCTAGGCTACATGAGGTGAACTCCAAGATGTAAAGCAGTAATAAGCTTAACTAATGCAAAGAAAAACAATAGATAATGGACAAAGAATGCAAACTCAGGGCATGAATTGCCCCCAACGTTGGCTGCAGTCGAAATCGTCTGCAAAATATAGAATCATCTTGAATTATGGCACGATCGTATGAGATCGTACAGGAGGTTGGAGATCATCCTAATATAGAATATATCCAATGGGGGAGGTCTCTAATGGCATAGACACGCTTCTGCTCAGGTTAGAGATGTCGTTGAAACAGAAGCTAATTATGAAAAATTAGTTTTGGGACAAAATTGTCTGGACGTTCTGCTCCAGATGAATTCGTTCGATCTGAGGCGATATCATCTGATCGACGATGATATCATCCAATGGTCACAACAAATCCTAAAAATGACATGAAAAGCAAGGAAAGTAGTTTAACAGGTGGTTTGGGGTTAAAATTTGAATTTGAATTATTACTAAAGTAATTTTAATTATTTGCTAAGGGTTACTGTGCCAATTTTAGGGTGCTACACTATCCCTCTACTGAGAAGGGAGTATCTCCCTCCTCTCTAACTGCTACTATCTCTTCAAAGCTTGTGGTACTCTCTGGTGTCTCTCTTGAGGAGGTCATCGTTTATCCCTCCCTCCGAAACCCCTCGCTGCATCGATGGCAGCCTGGCACCACATCTCCATCTGTTGCACTATAGCATGCATCAGACCCTATGCCCTCATCATCTAAGGAGGGTAGATGCCTACATACCAGGCATCATACCCATCTGATACTCCTACATCGTCCCCATCCACTAGCTAAATGGGGGCATCGTCAGCATCTTGAATCCAAAACCATTACATGTCTAGAGCCCCGCTCAATGTGGTGCTATCTCGAATAGTTTGGGAGTACTCATAATCCCTGAGAGAAGGGATCCCCTATTATAGACCAAATTGCCTCAAAAATTGATTGTATAGTGGAGCTCTACCTCTCTTTGCTTTTTCCTCAACCAAATGACTCACCTAATGCAAGACAACTCCTTTTCATCCTCTGTCCACCTTGGATGCTCTCTCCATGGTCTCCAGGTGATCTAATCTGGTGTGAGGTCATCTAGCAACCTACAAGACATCAGTATATCTATTCGCCATTGTGACCCTCTCTAGAGCCACCAATAGAAAACCTGGGGCCTCTCCTAGTCAACTCCTATTAGTGGAAGCCCTATCGACCTCTGCACCATAATATGCTCCCAACACCAAACCTATAGTAGCGATGTCAATACCAGACATCAACCTCTGTATACGACCCCATAGAGGATCATATACAAGCGACATAGTACAAAGCTACCCCAAGAAAACCTATACTCGTGATCTCTCATGTCACAGACCACATCTGAGAATAGCCATGGTAACCTACATCCACTTTGGTGACATAGAAGAATGCCACCCACCACCCTCACCAAAACCTGGGTCAATCGAGATGCCCCAGGCATCTGCCTCAAAGACTCGATGTTCACTCTGCCCTTCTCTAGGGCGAAGCTCGGGTCATCGCATAGTCTCATCATAGCATGGCCCTGATTGGTCATAGGAGTCATGAACCATCCATGTATGGGGATCCTCAAGATCCTCCATACATCCTCTAGAGTGGGATTCATCTCCCCTATCGGTAGTCGAAAGTAGGATGACCTCGGATACCATCTCTCTACTAGGGCCGTCAGTAGCCCCATGTCCGTAAGAATATGTGGCATTTTTTCCATGTGCTACAATCCAACCTCTGCTAGCCTGTCTCACTCAGCCTGATCGAGCATGGCTAAGTCATCCCTTAGACCCTCGTATTTCCACTCTCGACTCTTTAGCAATCCCCTCTGCAAAATAAACAATAAAACAACAAAACTCATTAGTACCTAATCATTAAAATCAATTTCATCTCATAAAAAAAATGATATCACCCATTATTGGATGATATTGTACCAAACTTAGCAAAATAATCCTTAATAGGACAAAATCATCTCCAATTCTTTAATTTGGGAATCATCCCTTATTGGACGGGATCGCCCATATTTATTTGATTTTGTCCTTAGATGAAATCGATGATCTAGGGGCGATTTCGATGAAATTGGGACGATTTCATCCTGACGTCGATGACGGCCTAAAAATGGCCACGATGCCCAAAAATAATTATAATTCACCTAAAAAATTACACAAATCAAGATAAAAATATAGTACACTAGGTTTAGATCCTTACCGCAACCCGCATCGGACCTCTGTCGATCTGTGGGTCGTTTCCACCATTTCGCCTGCAGAGCTTTGAAACAACGAAAGTGAACAGTAAAAATGAATTAGGGTTTTACCCTATTTTTCCTATTTTTATTTAAAAACATTTTTTTAATTTTTGCTTTTTCGCACTTTTACCTCAAACGTTCGATTTGGGTAAAAACTCGGAGGGGGCACCATAGCAAATAGTTATACGATTCGACCTAGAATCGTCATCTAAAAAATGGAATAATTTTTTTCTTTCTTGTAAAGTGTGAAGAACTCGTATTTAACGCATTTTCTTCAAAAAAATTGCTAAAGAGGGGTAAAAATGTAGCACCCTAAAATTGGCGTAGTTAAACCATCAATAAAAGATAAAAATTTGAATTTTAACCCCAAAATCGCTCGTTAATCGCTCACCTCATTTTTTGTGCCATTTTTAGAATTTGTTTTGATCATTGGATGATATCATCATCGATCTGACGATATTGTCCAAAATCAAACGAATTTGTCTAGAATAGAACGTCCAGACGATTTCATCCCAAAACCAAATTTTCATAATTAGCTTCTATTTCAACAACCTCTCCAACTCGGGCAGAAGTGTGTATGTGCAGTTGGAGATTCCTACATTGGAGATCTCCCATATTGGGATGATCCCCAACCTCCTAACCTTCCCCTAATCCTATATAAACTATGATTTTATCAGTTTATACCCCTGCCTAGCTCCCTAGCTGATCATTTCCCTGCAATCCTAGTTTTTACCGTGTTAGAACATCATATCCCCCATCATTTGCATTTGTGTTTTCAAGTTTTATTATAGGATCTCACTGTGTTTCAGTCGAAGGAAGCTCGGATCGTCACAGGTGATTCAACCACAATTTTGGACGATCCTGACGAGATCGACGATGATCTCGTACGATTGTAGATGATTTTGACTACAATTTAGATTGGGGAAAATCAAAGCCCTAAGTTTGCATTCTCTATCCCTTCTCTTATTTAATTGTGCATTATATTAATTCACTTCTATCCAGCATCTTGGAGTTCACCTCATTTAGCATATTTGCATGATAAAATTCAAAATAAATTATTAAAACATTGCATCCTATTTGATTAGATGTCTAGGTTTATCATTTAAACATTTATACTCTTATTTCTATCATTTTGTATCCTTATTGCAATTGTATTTTTGGTTTTTGGTGTATCTTTTCATGATTGTAGGTTTCTGACGAATTCATTAGGTCACTGATGATCTTGACTGATCTTAGACGATCTCATGTGATCTGGATGATTTTGTACAATTACATACTATCTTGTCATATTCGAGACGATCTGGACTTCTACAAGCTTCAGAATCTTCATCAGGCATCAAAAATCAAGTTCACTCTTCTCCCCTTTAGATATTCTCTGTATTTATGATTTATTTATGTTTATTGTATGCATATAAACCAAAAATTTCATATAGAATAGCTTAGATTCATTTTGACCAACCTAGGAATCTGAATGATTGAACATAAAATGAACACATCAAACGTATTCTCAACCTAGGCGTGGAAACTACCACTCACCACCCTTATACCCCTCCCCTGAGAGGTGTGACCTTCAAAGTGCCTCTCTGTCTGAGGTATTATCCCATCCTTCTCACATCTCCCTTCCGAGCACCGATCCTTTAGCCTAAAGGTAAGGGTGCAAAAAATTTGGGCGATACACATATAAATCAGAATCTTCATATAGAATAGCTTAGCTTCATTTTGGCCAACCTAGGAATCTGAATGATTGAACATAAAATGAAAAAATCAAACCCATTCTCAACCTAGGTGTGGAAACAACCACTCAAAGTTTCCTGGTGAACCCCACCATCCGTCAAAAATTCACCTTTATACCCCTCCCCCAAGAGGTGCGACCTTCAAAGGGCCTCTCTATATGAGGTATTGTTCCATCCTTTTCTCACCCATATTTCGAGTATGGATCCTTTATCCTGAAGGTAAGGGTGCAAAAAATTTGGGCGATACATTTTGGTGAACCCGACGTGAAACTAAAAACACCTTTTGAAAACAATCCAAAAAAAAAACACATTATTAAGAACATCTAGAATCATTAGAAAACTGTTAAATTTGCATATCATACTTAGATGGTAGATTATAATAGAAGACGAGCTGTCTCCATAAATGTTGAAAATTAATTAACGGCCATAGAGATTACCTTTGTGCTTAGAGTACCTCAAACATATAGAGCCCAACCTTTTTTGGACGAACTTGATAGGAGATTGGGTATTATTGAATCTAGATCTACAAAACTTAGGAAAATTAAGAGGTTTGTCCTAGATAGAATCCTGGATCCTGATCAGGTGACTTTGTATCATGAACTTCAGAGAGCTTGCCATAGGTGGTTAGCCGATAAAAGAGCACTTGTGTCTTTTGAATTATACACATTTGAGGAATACCTTGAGAACGCAGTTGTAGTACATAAATTTCTATCTCATGTAGAGAATCAATAAGTCATTCTTACGGATAGAAAGAGATGGAATATCGTTCCTAGAGCTGTGTTGTATCGAGAGTATTGCCATGAATTTTATTTTTACATGTCATAGTCTGAAATAGATCATATTACCATAGCACACTTTGTCAAGTTCTTGAAAAACAATTTCCAAATTGAAGAGGAGCATTTCATGACTCCTGATGAACTTGATCCTATCAATGATATCCATAAAATATTCATAGAAAGCTAAGTGATTATTTCTACTATTGTTTCTTACAACTAGCATGATGTTTGTTATTTTTATTCTTTCAAAATAATAATATAATAAAATCACACACAAAAAAAAAAACAACAGAATATTTCCTTTTAAAGTATTATAGTAGGTATATAGTTAAAATATATACCTCTCAACCCTAACACATATATATATAAGTATACATATTTTATAAAACCTAAGTTTAGCACAATGCCTAGACTTAGGAATGGAAAACAAACCGAAGAAGATGAAGATTGGTTAGGAATACCATTAACTGACCAAAATGTCCCTCCTGCGGACCAAATTCAAGAAGAAGAAACCCTGGACCAACAAGAAGAAGAGCTTGCTGTAGGAAATGAACAAGAAGAAAATTTTAGAGAGGAAGGATCCTCATCCCCTAAAATGTCTCCGAGAGGAGCTATCACTTTTGTGAACATGGAAAAATTCTGGAAGTTCATTAACACTAATATTGGTGTTTTTAATAGAGCAGTCCATATGGACAAGGATCAAATTAGTGACACTCAAGCAACTCTAGAAGAAGTATTTCAAACACACACTAATCCCTTGTCCTTTATTGAACAAGAGAGTGATCAAGCTGGACCATCCAATTTGGATATAGTAGCTACGATCTAGAGCATGCAATAACAACAGGTTACCCAACAATCTAAAGTGCATATTAACAAGCCTAGGGTCATTCCCGCATAAAAGAAACATCATTTACTTCTCTATTTCACCAAGCTCTTGATCAACATACCTCAAATCAATAAAAATCTAAAAAAAAACCGAACACCAATTACCAACAATCTAAGGTACAACATAATACTATTACAAATCCCCTTCATGATATTCTTCCTACCAACACTTTGCATAATAGCAATATAACATCTAATCCTTATGTCACACCATCATACACTCATAGATCCCATACCTATGTGCCACTGAACCAATATGGTGGAAAAACTAGCAATCTAAAAGCCGTGGTGAAACAGTTATTTTCCTACATGGACCAGATAGATCCCTAAATCCCCCTCGTACAATTATCGAGAGATGTGTAGTCAGCATTTAGATCCTATAGTCGTACCATAGCCGTATCCTAAACATTTTCCTATGCCCGTTCTTCCCATATATAAAGTAACCGAAGATCCCATAGAGCATATTCGTATGTTTAGGATAACATGTCATGATATATCACATGATGACTTGTTATTACTAAAAATGTTCTCGAAAAGCTTGGGAGGAATGGCATTAGAGTGGTATTATCAATTACCCACTAATTCTTTGAGGAATTTTGAAGAAACTGTCGAGTATTTTGTTCATCAATTTAGTGCCTACATCAAAATATATGTGACCATTAAATATTTGTATAACTTAAAACAGGGCAAAGATGAATGCTTTGCTGATTTCCTAGCTAGGTGGAGACAGTTGATAGGAAAATTGCACTTTGTGTTACCTTATAGGGAGATGTTGGATATCTTTATTAATAATTTGCAAGAGCAACTATCTTATGAATTATCAACTACTAACTTGACCACCTTCGATCAGGCTATAGACTTAGCCCGAAGAGTGGAAGATGCTCTCATTAGGAGAGGCTAGCTTAAAAAGAGAGACGATGAGAAAACATCCAAAAATCAATATAAGAATAAACAAGTTGTGGGTGATGGAGTCACCGATAGTAGAAATACTGCTAATGTTAATGTTGTGAAGACAGCGGAGAAGTTTGTACTGAAACCTCCTGATAGACCTCGAGAATTTACTAGGTTAAATCAACCTTTATAAACTATTCTATTGCAATTATTAGAATGAGGTTTGATTCAATTACCAAATATTCGGGAACCTGATCCAACTATACCCGAATACAGAGCAGATTTACATTGTGACTTCCATAGAGGACCTAGACACACTACCAACTCTTGTAAAATATTAAAACATAAAATACAGGACTTGATTGATAACAATGAGATGGAGGTGCAAGTCTTTCAACCTAAGCAAAATCCTCCTAATAATGTTCAAAAGAACACCCCACAAAACCAGAATCAGAATGTCAATCAGTCATTGGACATCTTTCAACATCCCTTACCAAAACATGGTAAGGAGGTGGCTAATCAAGTTGAACATCATAATGTCCCTCCTCCTACCCGATATGTAGGAACTATTAGTGGGCATTTACTTGTTCATGATCTGGAAATATTTGACACAACTTTATCTATGGTTACAACCAGACCTCTATATAATATTCAGATACCTGATCTTAGTGATACAGAATATGATACTGAGAGTGATATGGAAATCACATCAAATTAATCGAATAGTTCTAAAGATGAATCAGATCCTATTCACCCTATCACTAGTTATATGGTTCTAGAAGAGCCATTTCCAAGAAGATTCACTATTATATTATCGTCTCATTGATTACTTTCTAATGAGCTAGATATAAACGCTAGACCAAGACCCATTCATCATCCACAAAATAATATTGTGGGTACCATCAGAGCTGTTACTAGACAACAGGCTCAAAATTCTCAACAAGATCAAATTCAGAATGGTAGATCAACTCCATTTGTTTTGAAGGTTCCTAATAAAGGGAATCATTCACCTAATGTTCAACCTAAACCTCCTTACAATATTAATGAACAATTATCAAATATTACAGCTATAATTTCTCTCTTGGACCTTTTAAGATCTTCTCCTACACATAGAGATGAATTAATGCTCACATTAAGTCAGATGATGGTACCACAAGACATTCAACCTGAAGCCATGGCTGATACTATAATAACTCATGAAGTTGATTGTATTGACTTCCAATATAGAGACATACCACAACATAGTTTACATAAAGATAACCCCTTGTATATTACTGCCTTAATTGGAGATGTAGTAGTCAAACGAGTTTTGATTGATAATGGTTCATCTTTAAATATTTGCACTTTTAAATTCTACCAAATATTTGGGTTTAGAAGTGATGAAATGAAAATAACTGATATGATCATAAAATATTTCAATGACGAAACACAAGAAATGTGTGGAGTTATTACCATTCCATTGCAGGTTGGTCCGAGAACCTTGGATACAACTGTGTTTATTTTACATTGCCCTGCATTGTACAATATACTCTTGGGTCATCCTTGGATCAACGCGATGCAAGCTATTCCCTCAACTTTACATCAATTTTTTAAGTTTGAATTTAAGAATCAGTTGGTTACCATTCATGGTGATCCAAGACCCTTTGATATGTGTGCTTTGGTAGAACCCATTAGAGTTAAATTTTGCCCTCGCTTTGTCATCCACACATCCTAATTCTCATTATCCATCTAAACGTGTGAAACTCACACCCACAACATCATCTAATTCTTCTCCATTAGTTGCACCTCCACATATAGCTCAACCATATTCTAAAAAAACCACATTAGGACCTAAGAAATATCCTAATCCCACAACCAATGTCTCTTGTTCTACTCCTATAACTTCCATACCTGTAATAGACCCATATATCGACACCTCTACACCTTCTACATCCACCAAATTCATATTTTTAGCATAGAAAGACGTAGGGAATGTTCCTTCTACCTCTTATACTCTTACTAATGAGCTCTTACCCGATCTATCTAAAATTCTTATATCAGAAGAAACGAATGCTTCTATGCAATATTCCCTTATTTTAAATAATTTGCCAGCATCTCCACGTACCTTGGGCATCACACAGCCTATGGGAAGTATTTACCAAGTCAAGAGCTGTGCCTTTATTTATAAGGGATATGACTGGGGTAGAATACCCAGAAACATCAGAACTCATTATGATGGATATGCTCGATGTTATTTTACTAATGAGTATATTAAATTCAAACCTATAATGCTTAAATTGGGATATAAAGGGAAAGGTTTGGGACTTTCTAGAATGGTATGAAAGAACCTTTTGAGGCAGAAGCGTGGCCCGCCCGATGTGGTGTGGGCCTATTTTCTAGTAAGGATCAGCCATTCCCATTTGAGGATGATGACCATCTTATATGTTACCAAGATTATTTAGATAAACGTGATGCTTTGCGTTTAACGAATAAGACATTCACATGTAATATGCTATCTATAGCTTATCCTAAGATGATCACTAAATCCGACGATGATTTGGAGGGAGATATATTTCACGATGTCTCCATTGAGGAATTATTACATAATGGATTTTATTTTGATGGCTCTATACCTAGTATAGCCTAGCTTGAGGCCACGACTCCTCAAGACGAATTATCCAAGCTAACCTTGGAAGAATTACAATAATTGGGTGTTTCACCCACCCCACCTAATTTTGAGAGAGATCTACACATGGAAGTAGAAAATGTCATAAAAATTAACATTGGAACAGACGATAACCCTCACATAATCAACATTGGATCAAAATTGAGTCAAGAAAAATAGGATAAATACATTGCATTTCTTAAAGAATATGAAGATGTTTTTGCTTGGACATATGAATATATGCCAGGTTTAGACCCTTCCGTAGTTATGCATCACCTAGTAGTGCATCCGGATGCTAAAACTATTAGCAGAAGCTTAGAAAAATGCATCCTAAAGTGGCCTTACTAGTCAAAGGGGAGTTAGAAAAACTCTTGAATGTTATTTTTATACAAGCCATTGATTATCCTGAATGGATATCGAATGTAGTTCCAACAACTAAGAAAGAAGCTACTAAGATTAGGGTTTATACAAACTTTAGAGATATTAATGTTGCATGCACTAAAGACGATTTTCCCCTTCAAAATATGGATCATATCATTGATTTTACTATTGGGAGTGGAATGATATCCTTAATGGATGGATTTTTTGGTTATAATCAGATCGAGATAGCTCTTGAATATCAGGCTAAAACAACCTTTATTACCCCTTGGGGGACTTTCTGTTTGAAAGTGATGCCATTCGGTTTGAAGAATGCAAGTGCAACCTATCAACAAGCCATGACTTATATATTTCATGATATGATGCATAATATACTACATGATTATGTAGATGACATTATAGCTCGTTCTACTAAAGAAGATGACCATTTAGATGACTTGAGAAAAGTATTTGATCGGTTAAGGGAATATCTTATCCGATTGAATCTAGCCAAATGTATATTCGAAGTTAAGTAAGGTAAATTATTGGGGGTTATAGTTTCTTTACGTGGCATTGAAATTGACCCTCTCAAGATTGCGGATATCATTGATATGCCCACACCTACAAATATATCTGAATTTCAAAGTCTACAAGGTAAGCTTCAAGCTATCTATCGCTTCATCGATAAGCTGGCGGATAAAACTAGACCCTTTCTTAAGCTTCTTAAGAAGGATGTATCTTTCCATTGGGACAACGAATGTAAGGAAGCATTTGAACTCCTCAAACAATATCTTCTTAACCCACTTGTACTTTCACCACCTAAACCTGATCGCCCATTTATCTTGTATATTTTTGCTTCAAATTTTGCTTTAGGAGCTATGTTAGCTCAACTTGATGATGAGAAAAGAGAGCGTGCTAATTATTACATTAGTAGAAAATTAATTAGTTATGAAACCCACTACACAGCATTAGAGAAGTTATGTCTAGAAATCGTATTTTCTACACATAAACTATGCCATTATATGCTCAGTCAGAAAACATACGTTATTGCTAAATCCGATCCCTTGCGGTATCTCATGAGTCGACCTTATTTATCTGTTTGTACAATGAAGTGGGTTTTTTCTCTAAGCGATTTTGAACTCATGTTTATAGGATAGAAGTCTATTAAGGGTCAAATCATAGTAGATAAATTAGCTGATGCACCCTTAGAGTCCACCCATCCCCTCATCATTGAGTTTCCTGACGAATGCCTTAACCTAGAGGCGGATCATTTAGAGCAATGGTACCTATACTTTTACGGAGCCCGATGCATGAGTGGGGCTGGTGCAGGTATTATTTTTATATCTCCATAGAAACATCTCATACCTCTATCCTTTAAATTAACATTTGCATGTACTAATAACACTGCTGAATATGAGGCTCTAATCCTTGGATTATGAGCTGCCCTGGCACTAAAAATTAAAAATATATTAGTTTTTGGTGATTCTAAACCTGCTATAAATCAAATTAACGATGTTTATCAGACCAGATATGATAAATTGCACCCATATAAAGCCTATGTATTACAATTAATATCTTTATTTGATCAAGTTACCTTGGAAGCTATTCCTAGAACTAGCAATCATGTGGCTGGCGCTATGGTCGTAGCTGCATCTCTTTTACCCTTGGAGTTAGATGACAAATATGCTACCATCATTATTCATCGACTCTAGGAACCCGCTTCAACTAAATCATTCTTGAAACCTTTGGACGTGTTTCTAATCAACAAAACTATTCGTGAACTTTGGTACACTGGCATCCTCAATTCTCTTCAAAATGGGACCTTCCCTAAAGGTTTTAATAGAAACCAGTGCCGGTTATTACGTAGACGAGCAAGTCGCTTCATAATAATTGGCAATACATTATATAGGAGATATTTTGAAGGTATCCTATTGAGATGTTTGAATCTAGAAGAGTCTAGATCAACTTTGAGTGAAGCCCTCAATGGATCTTATGGGGAACACTTTAGTGGTAGCGCCATTGCTAAGAAGCTCCTTAGGATAGGATATTTTTGGCCTACCATGGAGAATGATGCACATGATTACGTGCACCATTGCGACAAGTGCCAGAAACATGCTGACCTTGTCCATGAGCCTACACAAGAATTGTAGGCTATTTCATCTCCTTGGCTCTTTTCAAAATGGGGCTTAGACATCATCAAAAAAATCAATCCTGTGTCATATGATGGACGCAAATTCATCATAATCGCCATCGAGTATTTTACAAAGTGGGTCAAAGCTATGCCCTTAGCTTCTTGCACTAGAACGCAAGTTTCCAAGTTTATTATTAATCAAATTATTTGTAGGTTCGAAATTCCTGCAAATCTCATCTCGAATAATGAAACTTGTTTCAAAAACAAATATGTAAAGAAACTATGTCAAAAATATAAAATTCAACATCATTGGTCCACTCCCTATTATCCTCAAGGTAATGGCCAAGCAGAAGCATCTAATAAAACAATAATTAAAATCCTCAAGAGAATGGTCAATAAATTTGGTCATGATTGGCACATTCAATTATATCCTGCTTTGTGGGATTATCGAACTAGCATTCGTACTCCCACGGGCACTTCACCTTTTGTTTTGGTTTATGGCGCTGAAGCTGTTTTTCCCTTTGAACTAGAAGTTCCTTATTTGGCTCTGCTACTTCAAGATACTGAAGTAGGAGATGAATATCATGCTGGTATATTTAGTCAGCTAGAAATCCTAGATGAGAAGTGCATTAATGCTTTGGAGCATCTTCGTGCCTACCATAACAAGCTCAAACGAGCATATCTCAAGAAAGTTCATAATCGATCCTTTGAGATCGGCGACCTCATCTTAAAAGAAAATAAAAAAATACTAATGCAACTAAATACCTTAAAGGCAAATTCGAGCCTAACTGGCTTGGGCCATATATTATCACTGCTAAATTTGTATTGGGAGCATACAGATTAGCTACCTTAGATGGTAAAGATCTTAAAGAACCTATGAACATTATGCATCTTAAGCACTATTATGCATAAATCTAGTAATTTCATCACTGTATATATTATACATATTGTCTCATATTAGTAATTCATATAAAATTTTCAAAAACAATAATATTATGTATTCTCTCAATTCATAAATTAAAATCAAAATATAAAAAAATCAAAATCATCAAAATCCTCAAAAACATCTTCTATTTTGCACCTATCAATTCTTGAAGTATTGCAGTTATATTTTTAGTTATTTTGGATAAATTAGCATTTATCTAGAATCCCTCACTTTCACACTCACATGAATAAATATCTTGATCTTATTTGGTATGATTATTAATATCTCTTATATCGAAGTCCACAGTTGAATTAAATAAAGTTTTGAGCATAGAAAACTGATTTTGTTATTTACTTGAACCAAGTACACCTTTTCACATTAAAATGATTTCATTGCAAATTCAAAACAATGCTACATAGTAGAAGTGGTCTCTTGAGTGAAAAGTTTCCCCTACTATCCTATCATGCACATGGTCTAGAATCTTTGAGAATTGACAAAAGGACAGCTCACCCCTACCCAGAATAAAAATCCCTTGCTCTACAGCCAATCCGAACAAGTATCCCTAGTCTAGGAAGAAAAAGAAAAAGAAAAAGAAAATCAAGAAAAATCATGAGAAAAAAAGAAAATTATTCAGAAGCATTATTTCAGTATCATTTTGTACCATCTCAGCAATCTTTCAGCATTATCTCAGTGTCAAGCAAAATACAAAAAAAAATAGAAAAAGAAAAGAAAAGAAAAAGAAAAAAGCAATAAATCCTTCCCCCGCCCCCCTTTTGCAAGAAAATAAGGGTGAATGAGCTTGAATCCCTAGAATTCTTAATTATTCAAAAATCATGAGGTAAGCCCCATAACAGGTGGTTTGTGCCCAACCCACTTGGCCTTGGGTAATTCCTTTTTGCGTGGCGATATGTCTGTCACATTAGCGACCTTCTTTTGTACAGACCTATGTCCGCTTATGGATCAGCTAGCTCTTGATGACCCGACTTACATAGTAGTCTGGTATGGTTACATGCATATAAATCATGGTCAACGAACACTCATTTGGTTAATTCAAATTACTTGTATCAAAATATCTTGCTCAAAATCAGTAAATGAACATTACAATTGCACACACGTTTGTGTTTGCGAGATTTTTTATCATTATGATAGATCAATATCGACAATGAACTCACGTATGCACACGGGGTTCCTTATAAATCTAAATTTTGTATTTGAGATAATTTAAAATATTTATTTAAAATTTTATGGAATAATTTGACTTTCTTACTTGAGAATATCGGCTTAGCATAAAATCAATTAAATACATTTTTTTCAAAAATCCAAAATTTTCTTGCAAAACATATTCAAAAGCTAGCAATAAAGTCACGCATATTTTTTCAACTTTCGCGATGATGGTATAGTTCCTAAACCTAAATTGGAATTTTATGCCTAGTGCAAGTCCTCATTTTTATATTTTTTGTTTATCTCAAAATCAAAAATCAACTATGCAATAAAACTATTATATCAATTTCTTCTTTGGATTTTGCGATGATGGTATAAGTATATACCTAAAAATCTATGCCTAGCGCAAACCATCATTACAATTTTATTTCCCATTTTTTTTTAATCCATAAAAGCATATGGCTTAAATCATTATGTTACACAATCGTGTTTTAAAAAGAACAAAAAATTTCCTATTTCATTTCATTATGTCAACATTCATTTTTTTGCGATGATGGTATAATTCCTAGGGAATTGTTCAAATTTCTATTATTCTTAGGAATTTTATGCCTAGCAAAAATCATATTTTTAAAATATTTCATGCATAATATTTTCATGGAAATCTAAAAACAAATCATCACTATCATCATTTTCATCATCACAACACAAAGTCTTAAGAAAGTCTCTTAAGCACCCTTTTACTTTTAGCAATATTTCTCTCATACCGAGATTAGCTTAATGACCTAGCGAGTGGCGACTCCATAAAATGGTCATGTAACAGTGACAATGTCCTTTGCACCTATCAATTCTTGAAGTATTGCAGTTATATTTTCAGTTATTTTGGATAAATTAGCATTTATCTGGAATCCCTCACTTTCACACTCACATGAATAAATATCTTGATCTTATTTGGTATGATTATTAATCTCTCTTATATCAAAGTCCACAGTTGAATTAAATAAAATTTTGAGCATAGAGAATTGATCTTGTTATTTACTTGAACCAAGTACACCTTTTCACATTAAAATGATTTCATTGCAAATTCAAAATGATGCTACATAGTAGAAGTGGTCTCTTTAGCTAAAAGTTTCCCCTACTATCCTATCATGCACATGGTCTAGAATCTTTGAGAATTGACAAAAGGACAAGCTCACCCCTGCTCAGAATAAAAATCCCTTGCTCTACAGCAAATCCGAGCAAGTATCCCTAGTATGGAAAGAAAAAGAAAAAGAAAAAGAAAATAATGAGAAAAAGAGAAATTATTCAGAAGAATTATTTCAGTATCATTTTGTACCATCTCAGCAATATTTCAGCATTATCTCAGTGTCAAGCAAACAAAAAAAAAATACAAAAAATATATATATATAGAAAAGTAAAATCCCTTCCCCCCCCTTTGAAATAAGGAAGTGTGAAGCTTGAATCCCTTCCCCCCCTTTGAAAGAAGGAAGTGTGAAGCTTGAATCCCTAGAATTCTCAATTATTCGAAAACTATGAGGTAAACCCCATAACAGGTGATTTATGCCCAACTTGCTTGACATTGGGTAACTCCTAGTGTGGTGATATGTCTATCACATTAGCGACCTTATTTTGTACAGACCTATGTCCGCTTATGGATCAGCTAGCTCTTGATGACCCGACTTACATAGTAGTCTGGTATGGTTATATGCATATAAATCATGGTCAACGAACACTCATTTGGTTAATTCAAATTACTTGTATCAAATTATCTTGCTCAAAATCAGTAAATGAACATTACAATTGCACACACATTTGTGTTTGAGAGATTTTGTATCATTATGATAGATCAAGATCGGCAATGAACTCACGTATGCACACGGGGTTCCTTATAAATCTAAATTTTGTCTTTGAGATAATTTAAAATATTTATTCAAATATTCTAGAATAATTTGACTTTCTTACTTGAGAATATCTGCTTAGTGTAAAATAAATTTAATACATTTTTTTCAAAAATCCAAAATTTTCTTGCAAAACATGTTCAAAAATCTAGCAATAAAGTCACATTTATATATTTTTGACTTCCGCAAAAATGGTATAGTTCCTAAACCTGAATTGGAATTGTATGCCTAGTGCAAGTCCTCATTTTTATATTTTCTGTTTATCTCAAAATCAAAAATCAACTATGCAATAAAACTATTATATTAATTTCTTCTTTGGATTTCATGATGATGGTATAAGTTGTATCGCTCCAAATTTTTTGCATCCTTACCTTCAGGCTATAGGATCCGCGCCCGAAAGGGGGATGCGAGAAGGATGGGACAATACCTCGGACTGAGAGGCCCTTTGAAGGTCGCGCCTCTCGGGGGAGGGGTATAAGGGTGAATTTTTGATGGATGGTGGGTTCACCAGGAAAATTTTGAGTGGCAGTTTCCACGCCTAGGTTGAGAATAGGTTTGATGTGTTCATTTTGTACTTTAATCATTCATATCCTAGGTTTGGCCAAGATGAATCTAAGCTATTCTATATGCCAATGCTGATTTATATGGATACAAAAAACATGAATAAGTGCTAAACATAGAAAGTATGCTAAATAAGATAGAATATACCTGATTTCGGATGTCTGATGAAGATTCTGAGGTTTGTAGAAGTCCAGATCATCTCAAATCTTACATTATCATCTAAAATTTCATAGAATCATCTCAGATCATAGTCGATCATCTGAGATCAGACGAGATCATCGTCGATCTGATGAATTCGTCAGATGAATTCATCAAAAACCTGCAATCACAGAAACAGATACCAAAAACCCAAAAATGCAACTGCAAAAGCAAGGGGAAATGATAGAAATGATAGTAAATTTGCCTAAATGATAGATCCAGATAACAATTAAAGGAAATGCACCAATTTAATAATTTATTTTGACTTTATCATGCATCTATGCTAAATGAGGTGAACTCCAGGATGCAAAAATAGAATAAACTAAATTAATGCATAAGGAAATGAAGAGAAAAGATAAGAAAATGCAAACTCTAGGCTCTGATTGCCCCCAATCTGGACTGCAGTCAAGATCACCTCCAATCGTACGAGATCATCACCGATCTATGACAGGATCATCCAAAATCGTCTGGAATCGTCAGAGACGATCCGAGCTTGCTCCGACTGAAAAATAGTAAAATTCCTGCAAGAAAACTTGAAATACACAATGCAAATGAAGGTGTGAAGGTGTTCTAATGCACGAAGAGTTAAAGTTGTAGGGAAATCAGTCAGCCAAGGGGATAAACTAAGAAAATCCCAGTTTATATAGGATTAGGGAGAGGTTAGGAGGTTGGAGATCATCCCAATTTGGGAGATCTCCAACGGGGGAGACTCTAACCGCGTAGACACGCTTTCTGCCCAAGTTAGAGAAGTTGTTGAAACAGAAGCTAATTATGAAAATTCAGTTTTGGGACGAAATCGTCTGGACGTTCTGTTCCAGACGAATTCATCAGATCTGGGATGATTTCGTCTGATCGTCGACGATATCGTCCAACGGTCAAAACAAATCCTAAAAATGGCACGAAAAACAAGGGGAGCGGGTAACGGGCGGTTAACGGGCGGTTTTGGGTTAAAATTCAAATTTTTATCTTTTTACTAAGGTTTAACTGCGCCAATTTTAGGGTGCTACATTTTGCCCCCTCTTTAGCGAATTTTTCAAAGAAAATGCGTTAAAGACGAGTTCTTCCCATTTTACGAGAAAGCAAAAATTTACTCAATTTTATAGACGACGATTCTAGGTCGAATCGTACGACTGTTTACTATGGTGCCCCCTCCGTGTTTTTACCCAAATCGAACGTTTGAGGTAAAAGCACGGAAAAGCAAAATTAAAAATGTTGTTTTTAAATAAAATTAAGAAAAATAGGGTAAAACCCTAATTCATTTTTACTATTCATTTTTACTGTTTGAGAGCTCTGCAGACAAAAATGGTCGAGACAGCGCACAGATCGACAGAGGTCCGATGCGGGCTACGGGTAAGGATCTAAACTTGATGCATTATGTTTTTAATTTGATTTGTGCAATTTTTGATTGAAATTTTGACTATTTTGGGGCATCACGGCCGTTTTTAGGCCGTCGACGACGTCGGGACGAAATCATCCCAATTTCATCGAAATCGTCCCTAGATCGTCGATTTCGTCTGAGGGCGAAATCGACGGAATAGGGGCGATCCCGTCCAACAAGGGGCGATCCCCAAGTTTGCGAAATCGGAGATGATTTCATCCTACAAAGGATGATTTTACCCAATTTAGGATGATATCATCCAATGGTGGACGATATCATCATTTTTATGAAATTAAGCTTGTTTGAATTGCATTTATTTGACTTTAATAATTGTTTTATTAATGAATTTTGTTGTTTTATTGTTTGTTTTGTAGAGGGGATTACTAAAGAGTCGGGAGTGGAAATACAGGGGCTGAGGGATGACGTAGCCATGCTCGACTAGGCAGAGCGAGACCGACTAGCATAGGTCGGACTACAACATGTGGCAGAGATGCCACAAGTATCGATAGACATGGGGCTACTGACAGCCCTAGCAGAGAGATGGTATCCGAGGTCATCCTGCTTCCGGTTATTGATAGGGGAGATGGCTCCCACACTAGAGGATGTATGGAGGATCTTGAGGATCCCCATATAGGGATGGTTGATGACTCCTATGGCCAATCAGGGCCAAGCTATGATGAGGCTGAGCAGAGACCCGAGCTTCACCCTGGAGAAGGGCGAAGTGAACATCGAGTCTCTAAGGCAGATGCCTGGGGCATCTAGGTTGACTCGGGTGTTGGCAGGGGTAGTGGGTGGCTTACTGTTGTGCCACCAGAGCGGGTGCAGATTACCCTGGCTCCTTTTAGATGTGGTCTGCGACATGAGAGACCATGGGTACAGATTTGCATGGGGCAGCTTTGTACTATGCCGCTTGTATAGGATCCTACATGGGGTCGTATACAAGGGAGGCCGATGTCTAGTTTTGACATCACTACTACAGGTTTGGTGCTGGGAGCACATCATGGTGCGGAGGCCGGTAGGACTCCCACTGATAGGGGTTGACCGAGAGAGGCCCCAGGTTTTCTATTGGTGGCTACAGAGAGGGTCACAATGGCGGATAGATCTGTCGATGTCACGGAGGTTGCTAGATGACCTCATCCTAGACCAGATCACCTGGAGGCCATGGAGAGAGCATCCAGGGTGGGCAGAGGATGGACAGGAGCTGGCTCGCATCAGGCGAGTCTACTGGCTGAGGATGGAGCGGGGAGAGGTAGAGCTCCATCGCTACGACCAAGTTTTGTGGTAGTTCGGTCTTCAGCAGGGGATCCCTTCTCTCAGGGATTATGAGTACTCTCGGACTATTCAGGATAATACCACACTGAGCGGGGCTCTAGATATGCAACGATTTTAGAGCCAAGATATGGATGATGCCCCCATCCAGCTAGTGGATGGTGATGATGTTAGGGTTGCTGATGGATACGATGCTTGGTACGTAGGCATCCACCCTCCTCGGATGATGAGGGCATAGGGTCCGGTGCACATGATTGTGCGATGGATGGGGAGGCGGCGCCAGGCAGCTATTGAGGCAGTGCAGGTCATGGCGGGAGAGAGCAATGATGGTCTCCATAGGAGAGATGCCAGAGGATGGCATAGGCTCCATAGAGACCATAACGGATAGGGAGGAGGGAGGAGGGATTCCCTTCTCAGTAGGGGGAGAGGCCACCATCGCCCGATAAGGGCAAGGGTGTCGAGGTAGGGGAGAGCAGTGAGACGGTGGCTCTCCGGGCTGAGGTTGCCCACCTACGAGCTCAGGTGCAGACTCTACAGGATGAGGCTACATGGCTCAGGGCTCGAAGCGGAGGGCGAGCATGCAGGAGTTGGCACGGTCTATGATGCAGACCACGTTCTATCAGGGAGTATACTACCAGCTGGTTCCAGAGGGCCAGAGGTTACAGCTGCCAGCCGACATTGCGGAACCTATCAGGATGGGATCATCGAGGACTTCCTCATGATCGATGACGAGGACCCGAGATACTACCCGGACCTCTATGGGACCACCTCCTCCATGCCAGGGTGGGAGAGGAGATGAGGCTGAGAGCTCGAGGGCTTCTCGAGACTAGTTGCTATAGACTGCATAGATATTGTATATATATTTGAGAGGATTGAGTATGTCGGGGTATTGATTGTGGCATACCGATCCAGTTTTGAGATGATGTACATAATTTGTTGATATATATATGGTCTTTTTGATGAGATGACTTGTGTATATGTTGTATGATGCTTTAATTTTGATTATGTTTATTCATGTAATTATGTCGTTAAAAATAAATTATAATTTTATGTCATGCCATAAAATTTAAATGAAATAATCTGATGTAAACAAATTGGTTGTTTTGTGGTGTGATTTGATGAAAAATAAAAGAGACTTCTAACAATAATTTCAAAGGACATTGTCGTTGTTATAGACCATTTCATGGAGTCATCGCTCGCTAGGTCGTCAAGCTAATCCCAGTATAGAAATATTGCTAAAAGTAAAAGAATGCTTAAGAGACTGTCTTAAGACTTTGTGTTGTGATGATGAAAAATGATGATGGTGATGATTTGTTTTCAGATTTTCATAAAAATATTATGCATGAAATATATTTAAAAAAAATGATTTTTGCTAGGCATAAATTCCTAAGTGTGATAAAATTTTTTGAATAAGTCCCTAGGAATTATACCATCATTGCAAAATGGAATGTTGACATAATGAAATGAAATAGAAAAATGTGTTCGTTCTTTTTAAAGCACAATTGTGTAACATAATGATGTAAGCCATATGTTTTTATGAATTAAAATGAATGGGAAATAAAATTAGAACAATGGTTTGCACTAGGCATAGAATTATAGGTATAGACTTATACCATCATCACGAAATCCAAAGAAGAAATTGATATTTTAGTTTTATTGCATGATTGTGTTTTTTTTATTTTGAGATAAACATAAAATAATAATATATAAACATGACTTTATTTACTAGGTTTTTGAAGATGTTGCGAAAGAAAATTTTGGATTTTGGAAAGAAATATATTTAATTGTTTTTATGCTAAGCAAATGTTCTTAAATAAGAAGATGAAATGGTTCTGAAAGAATTGCAAAGATATTTTAAATTATCTTAAAGACAAAATGTAGATTTATAAGGAACCCTCATGTGCAAATGTGAGTTCATTACCGATCTTGATTTATCATAATGATACAAAATCTCTCAAATACAAATGTGTGTGCAATTGTATTGTTCATTCACCAATTTTGAGCAAGATAATTTGATACAAGTAATTTGAATTAACCAAATGAGTGTTCGTTGACCATGATTTATATGCATGTAACCGTACCGGGACTACTATGTAAGTTAGGTCATCAAGAGCTAGCTGATCCATAAGCCGACATAGGTCTGTACAAAAGAAGGTCGCTAATGTGACAGACATATCACCACGCTAGGGATTACCCAAGGCCAAGCGGGTTGGGCACAAACCGCCTGTTATGGGGCTTACCTCACAGTTTTCGAATAATTGAGAATTCCAGGGATTCAAGCTCATTCACCCTTCTTTTCTTTTCAAAGGGTAGGGAAAGGGATTTTATTGCTTTTTGCTTTTGCTTTTCTCTTTTCTCTCTTTCTTTTTTTTTTTTGTATTTTTGCTTGGAACTAAGATAATGCTGAAATATTGCTGCGATGGTACAAAATAATATTTTTCTTTTTCTCATTTTCTTTGACTTTTCTTTTTCTTCCTATGCTAGGGATACTTGCTCGGATTGGCTGTAGAGCAAGGGATTTTTATTCTGGGTAGGGGTGAGCTTGTCCTTTTGTCAATTCTCAAAGATTCTAGACCATGTGCATGATAGGATAGCAGGGGAAACTTTTCGCTCAAGAAACCATTTCTACTATGTAGCATCATATCGAATTTGCAATGAAATCATTTTAATGTGAAGAAATATACTTGGTTTAAGTAAATAACGAGATCAGTTCTCTATGCTCAAAACTTTATTTAATTCAACTGTGGACTTTGATATAAGAGAGATTAATAATCATACCAAATAAAATCAAGATATTTATTCATGTGAGTGTGAAAGTGCGGGATTCCAAATAAATGCTAATTTATCCAAAATAATTGAAAATATAACTGCAATACTTCAAGAATTGACAAGTACGAAAATAAAAGATGTTTTGAAGATTTTGATGATTTTGAAGTTTTTATATTTTGATTTTAATTTATGAATTGAAAGAATAAATACTATTACTATTTTTGAAATTTTTATATGGATGACTAAAAGAAAACAAGATGCAAAATAACAATATATACAATGATGAAATGACCAGATTTTATGCATAATAGCGTTTAAGATGCAGAATGTTCATAGGTTCTTTAAGATCTTTACCATCTAAGGTAGCTAATCGGTATGCTCCCGATCCAAATTTAGCAGTGATGATATACGGTCCAAGCCAGTTGGGCTCAAATTTACCTTTAAGGTCTTTAGTTGCATTAGTATTTTTTTTATTTTCTTTTAAGACAAGGTCACCGATCTCAAAGGATCGATGATGAACTTTCTTGAGGTATGCTCGCTTGAGCTTGTTTTGGTAGGCACGAAGATGCTCCAAAGCATTGATGCGCTTCTCATCTAGGAGTTCCAGCTGACTAAATCTGCCAGCATGATATTCATCTCCTACTTCAGTATCTTGAAGTAGTAGAGCCAAAGAAGGAACTTCTAATTCAAATGGAAAAACTGCTTCAACGCCATAAACCAAAACAAAAGGTGAAGTGCTTGTGGGAGTACGAATGCTAGTTTGATAAGCCCACAAAGCAGGATATAGTTGAATGTGCCAATCTCGGCCAGATTTATTGACCAGTATTTTGAGGATTTTAATTAATGTTTTATTAGATGCTTCTGCTTGGCCATTACCCTGAGGATAATAGGGAGTGGACCAACGATGTTGAATTTTATATTTTTGACATAATTTTTTGACATCCTTATTTTTGAAACAAGTTCCATTATCTGAGATGAGATTTGCAGGAATTTCGAACCTACAAATAATTTGATTAAAAATAAATTTGGAAACTTGGGTTCCAGTGCAAGAAGCTAAGGGCATAGCTTCAACCCACTTCGTGAAATACTCGGTAGTGGTTATGATGAATTTGTGTCCATCGGATGACACAAGGTTGATTTTTCCAATGATGTCTAGGCCCCATTTTGAAAAGGGCCAAGGAGATGAAATAGCCTGTAGTTCTTGTGCAGGCGCATGGACAAGGTCAGCATGTTTCTGGCACTTGTCGCAATGGCGCACATAATCATGTGCATCATTCTCCATGGTAGGCCAAAAATATCCTATCCTAAGGAGCTTCTTAGCAATGGCGCTACCACTAAAATGTCCCCCACAAGATCCATCGTGGGCTTCACTCAAAGCTGATCTAGATTCTTCTAGATTCAAACATCTCAATAGGATGCCTTCAAAAGATCTCCTATACAACGTATTGCCAATAATTATGAAGCGACTTGCTCGTCTACGTAATAACCGACGTTGGTTGCTATTACAACCTTCAGGGAAGGTCCCATTTTGGAGAAAATTAAGTATATCAGTGTACCAAGGTTCAGGAGTAGTTTCATTGATTAGAAACACATCCAAAGGTTCTAAGCATGATTTATTTGAAGCGGGTTCCTGGAGTCGATGAATAATGATGGTAGCATATTCGTCATCTAACTCCAAGGGCAAAAGAGATGCAGCTGCAGCCATAGCATCAGCCGCACGATTGCTAGTTCGAGGAATAGCTTCCAAGGTAACTTGATCAAATAAAGATAATAATTGTAAGACATATGCTTTATATGGACGTAATTTATCATCTCTGGTCTGATAAACATCATTGATTTGATTTATGACAAGTTGAGAATCATCAAAAACTAATAGATTTTTAATTTTTAGTGCCAAGGCAGCTCGTAATCCAAGGATGAGAGCCTCATATTCAGCAGTGTTATTAGTGCAAGCAAACGTTAATTTAAAGGACAGAGGTATAAGATGTTTCTATGGAGATATTAAAATAATACCTGCACCAGCCCCACTCATGCATCGGGCTCCGTCAAAGTATAGGGACCATTGCTCTGGATGGTCTGCCTCTATTGTAAGGCATTCATCAGGAAACTCAATGATGAGGGGATGGGTAGACTCTAAAGGTGCAGCAGCTAATTGATCTGCTATGATTTGACCTTTAACAGAATTTTGTCCTATAAACATGAGTTCAAACTCGCTTAGCGCAAGAACCCACTTTGTTGTGCGACCAGATAAATAAGGTCGACTCATGAGATATCGTAAAGGATCAAATTTAGCAATAACATACGTTTTTTGATTGAGCATATAATGGCATAGTTTCTGTGTAGAAAATATGACTGCTAGACATAATTTCTCTAATGTTGTGTAGCGGGTTTCATAACTGATTAAGGTTCGGCTAATGTAATAATTAGCACGCTCTTTCTTCTCATCGTCAAGTTGAGCTAGCATAGCTCCTAAGGCAAAATCTGAGGCAAAAATATACAAGATAAATGGGCGATCAGGTCTAGGTGGTGAAAGCATAGGTGGGTTAAGAAGATAGTGTTTGAGGAGTTCAAATGCTTCCTGACATTCGTCGTCCCAATGAAAAGAGACATCTTTCTTAAGAAGCTTAAGAAAGGGTCCTGTTTTGTCCGCCAACTTATCGATGAAGCGACGAATAGCTTGAAGCTTACCTTGTAGACTTCGTAATTTAGATATATTTGTGGGTGCGGGCATATCAGTGATAGCCACGATCTTGAGAGGGTCAATTTCGATGCCACGTAAAGAAACTATAACCCCCAATAATTTACCGGACTTAACTCCGAATATACATTTAGCTGGATTCAGTCGGATAAGATATTCCCTTAACCGATCAAATACTTTTCTCAAGTCATCTAAATGATCATCTTCTTTGATGGAACGAGCTATAATATCATCTACATAATCATGTAGAATATCATGCATCATATCATGAAAGATATAAGTCATGGCTCGTTGATATGTTGCACCTGCATTCTTCAAACCGAATGGCATCACTTTCCAACAAAAGGTCCCCCAAGGGGTAATAAAGGTTGTTTTAGCCTGATCTTCAGGAGCTATCCTGATCTGATTATAACCAAAAAATCCATCCATTAAGGATATCATTCCACTCCCAACAGTAAAATCAATGATTTGATCCATGTTGGGAAGAGGAAAATCGTCTTTAGGGCATGCAACATTAATATCTCTAAAGTCTGTGCAAACCCTAACTTTGGTAGCTTCTTTCTTAGTTACTGGAACTACATTCGAGATCCATTCAGCATAATCAATGGCTTGTATAAAAATAACCTTCAGGAGTTTTTCTAATTCCCCTTTGACTAGTAAGGCCACTTTAGGATGCATTTTTCTAAGTTTCTGTTTAACAGGTTTAGCATCCGGATGGACTACTAGGTGATGCATGACTACAGAAGGGTCTAATCCTGGCATATCCTCATATGTCCAAGCAAAGACATCTTCATATTATTTAAGAAATGCAATGTATTTATCTTGTTTTTCTTGACTCAATTCTGATCCAATGTTGATTATGTGAGGATTATCTTCGGTTCCAATGTTAATTTTTATGACATTCTCTACTTCCATATGTAGATCTCTCTCAAAATTAGGTGGGGTGGGTGAAACACCCAATTCTTGTAATTCTTCCGAGGTTAGTTTGGATAATTCATCTTGAGGAGTCGTGGCCTCAAGCTGGGCTATACTAGGTATAGAGCCATCGAAATAAAATCCGTTATGTAATAATTCCTCAATGGAGACATTATGGAAGATATCTCCCTCCAACTCATCGTCGGATTCAGCGATCATCTGAGGGTAAGCTATGGATAGCATATTACATGTAAATGGCTTATTCATTAAATGCAAAGCATCATGTTTATCCAAATAATCTTGGTAACACATGAGATGGTTATCCTCCTCAAATGGGAAGGGCTGACCTTTACTAGGAAATAGGCCCACACCACATCGGGCAGGCCATGGTTCTACCTCAAAAGGTTCTTTCATACCATTCTGGAAAGGTCCCAAACCTTTCCCTTTATATCCCAATTTAAGCATTATAGGCTTAGCTTTAATATACTCATTAGTAAAATAACATCGAGCATATCCATCATAATGTGTCTTGATGTTTCTAGGTATTCTTCCCTAGTCATATCCCTTATAAATAAAAGCATAGCTCCCGACTTGGTAAATACTTCCCATAGGCTGTGGGAGGCCCAAGGTATGAGGAGAGGGTGGCAATTTATTTAAAATAAGGGAATCTTGCATAGCAACGTTTGTTTTTTCTGATATAAGAATTTTAGATAAATCGGGTAAGAGCTCATCAGTAAGAGCGTAAGAGGTAGAAGGAACATTTCCTACATCTTCGGATGCAGAAAATATGCCTCTGGTAGGTGTAGATGTTGTAGAGATGTCGATGGATGGGTCTATAGGTATGGAAGTTATAGGAGTAAAACAAGAAGCATTGGTTGTGGGTTTAGGATCTTTTTGAGGTCCTAATGTGGTTTGTTCAGAGGATGGTTGGACTATATGTAGAGGTGGAGTTGATGGAGAAAAGGTAGATGATGTTATGGGTGTGTGTTTCACACGTTTAGATGGATGATTAGAATTAGGATGTGTGGATGACAGAGCAGGGCAAAATTGAACTCCAACAGGTTCTGCCAAAGCACACATATCAAAGGGTCTAGGATCACCATGAATGGTAACCAATTGATTCTTAAATTCGAATTTAACACACTGATGTAAAGTTGAGGGAACATCTCGCATCGCGTTGATCCAAGGGTGACCCAAGAGTATATTGTATGATGCAGGGCAATGCACAATAAACACGGTCGTGTCTAAGGTTCTTGGACCAACTTGCAATGGGATAGTAATAACTCCACACGTTTCTTGTGTTTCGTCATTGAAGGCTTTTATGATCATATCAGTTCTTTTCATTTCGTCACTTCTAAACCCAAATATTTGGTAGAAGTCAAAAGTGCAAATGTTTAAAGATGAACCATTATCAATCAAGACTCGTTTAACTGCTACATCTCCAATTAGGGTAGTAATATATAAGGGGTTATCCTTATGTAAACTATGTTGCGGTATATCTCTATCCCGAAAGTCAATACAATCGACTTCTCGAGTTATGATAGTATTGGCCATGGCTTCAGGTTGAATATTTTGTGGTACCATCATTTGGCTTAATGTGAGCATTAATTCATCCCTATGTGTAGGAGAAGATCTTAAAAGGTCCAAAAGGGAAATTCTAGTCGTAGTATTTGATAATTGTTCATTAATATTATAAGGAGGTTTAGGTTGAACATTAGGCGCATGATTCCCTTTATTAGGAACTTTCAAAACAAATGGAGCTGATTCATTGTTCTGAGTTTGATCTTGTTGAGAATTTTGAGCCTGTTGTCGAGTAACAGCTCCGATGGTACCTACAATATTGTTTTGCGGATGATGAATGGGTCTTGGTCTAGCATTTATGGCTTGTTCATTAGAAAGTAATTGGTGAGACGATGGTCTAGTAGTGACTCTTCTTGGAAATGGTTCTTCTAGAACCATAGAACTTGTGATAGGTTGAATAGCATCTGATTCATCTTCAGAACTATTCGATTGATTTGAGGTGATTTCCATGTCACTTTCAGTCTCGTATTCTGTATCACTAAGATCAGGTGTCCGAATATTATATAGAGGTCTGGTCGTAACTATGGATAAAGTTGTGTCAAAAATTTGCAGATCATGAGCAGGTGAATGTCCACTAATAGTCCCTACATATCGGGTAGGAGGGGGAACATTATGATGCTCAATTTGATTAGCCACCTCTTTACCATGCTTTGGTAAAGGATGTTGAAATATGTCCAATGATTGATTGGCATTCTGATTCTGATTTTGGGGGATGTTCTTTTGAGCATTATTAGGAGGATTTTGTTTAGGTTGAAAGGCTTGCACCTCCATCTCATTGTTATCAATTAAGTCTTGTATTTTATGTTTTAATATTTTACAAGAGTTGGTAGCATGTCCAGGTCCTCTATGGAAATCACAGTGTAAATCAGCTCTGTATCCGGGTATAGTTGGATCAGGTTCCCAGATATTTGGTAATTGGATCAAACCTCATTCTAATAATTATGGTAGAATGGTTGATAGAGGTTGATTTAACCTAGTAAACTCTCGAGGTGGTTTATCAGGAGGTTTTAGTATAAACTTCTCCATTGTTTTCACAGTATTAACATTAGCAATGTTTCTACTATCAGTGACTCCATCACCCACAACTTGTTTATTTTTATATTGATTTCTGGATGTTTTCTCATCATCTTTCTTTTTAAGTTGTCCTCTCCGAATGAGAGCATCTTCCACTCTTCGAGCTAAGTCTATAGCTTGATCGAAGGTGGTCAAGGTAGCAGTTGATAACTCATAGGATAGTTGTTCTTGTAAATTATTGATAAAGATATCCAACATTTCTCGATAAGGTAACACAAAGTGCAATTTTCCTATCAACTGTCTCCATCGAGCTAGGAAATCAGCAAAACATTCATCTTTGTCTTGTTTTAAGTTGTACAAATCTTTAATGGTTACATGCCTTTCGATGTAGGCACTAAATTGATGAACAAAAGACTCGGATGTTTCTTCGAAATTCCTCAAAGAATGAGTGGGTAATTGATAATACCACTCTAATGCCATCCCTCCTAAACTCTTCGGGAACATTTTTAGTAATAACAAGTCATCATGTGATATATCATGACATGCTATCCTAAACATATGAAGATGCTCTATGGGATCTTCGGTTCCTTTGTATATAGGTAGGACAGGCATAGGAAAGTGTTTAGGATATGGTTGTGCTACAACTATAGGATCTAAAGGCTGACTACACATCTCTCGATAATTGTACGAGGGATGGTAGGGATCTATCTGGTCCATGCGGGAGACTAACTGTTTCACCATGGCTTCCAGATTACTAGTTTGTCCACCATATTGGTTCGGTGGTATGTGAGCGTATGATGGCATGACGTAAGGATTAGATGCTATGTTGCTATTATGCAAATGGTTGGTAGGGAGAGTATTATGAAGAAGATTTGTAGTAGCATTATGTTGTATCCCAGATTGTTGGAAATTGGTGTTTGGTTTTGTTTTAGGCTTTTGTTGATTTGAGGTATGTTGATCAATAACTTGGCGAAATAGAGCAGTGAATGACGGTTTCTTTTGTGTGGGAATAACTCTAGGCTTGGTAACGTGACACTCTAGGTGGTTGGGTAACCTGTTGTTGTTGCATGTTCTAGATTATAGCGGCCATATCCAAATTGGATGGTCCAGCTTGATCACTTTCTTGATCAACGAAGGACAAGGGATTAGTGCGTGTGTGATATATTTCTTCTAGGGTTGCTTGAGTGTCACTAATTTGATCCTTGTCCATATGGACTGCTCTATTAAGGGTGCCAATATTAGTATTGAGGAACTTCCAAAAATGTTCCATGTTCTCAAAAGTAACAGCTCCTTCCGAAGACATTTTAGGGGATGAGGATCCTTCCTCTCTAACAGTTTCTCTTTGTTCATTTCCTTCAACAAATTCTTCTTCTTGTTGGTCTAGGGTTCCTTCTTCCTGAATTGGGTCTTCAGGAAGGACATCTGGTTTATTTACTAGTTTTCCTAACCAATCTTCTTCTACTTCAGTCTGTTTTCCATTCCTAAGTCTAGTCATTATGCTTAAACTTAGATTTTAGCAAATATATATATATATATATATTTGCGACAAGTTTGGGAGGTATATATTTTAATTATATACCTACTATAATACTTAAAAGAAAATGTTTTAATTTTTGTTATATTTTTGTTTTGTTTTTGTTTTTGTTTTTGTTTTTATAATAATATTATAAAGACAACAAACAACATACTAAATGCAAGAAATAATAATAATAAAGAAATGGCTTAGTTTTCTATAAATAGTTTATGGATATCATTGATGGGATCAAGTTCATCAGGAGTCATGAAATGCTCCTCTTCAAATTGGAAATGGTTTTTCAGGAATTTGACAAAGTGTGCTATAGTGATATTATCTGTTTCTGACTTTGACTTGTAAAAATAGAGCTCATGGCAATACTCTCGATATAACACAGCTCTAGGAACTCTATTCCATCTCTTTCTATCCGTAAGAATGACCTCTTGATCCTCTATACGAGATAGAAATTTATGTACTACAACTGCATTGTCGAGGTATTCCTCAAAGGTGTACAATTCAGAAGACACAAGTGCTCTTTTATCTGCTAACCACCTATGGCAAGCTCTCTGAAGCTCATGATATAAAGTTACTTGATCAGGATCCAGGATTCTATCTAGGACAAACCTCTTAATTTGCCTAAGTTCTGTTGATCTAGATGAAATAATATTCAATCTCCTATCAAGTTCGTCCCACAAAGGTTGAACCCTATTTGTTTGAGGTACTCTAAGCACAGAAGTAATCTCTATGGCTGCTACTTGATTTTCAACATTTATGGTGACAACTCATCTTTTATTATAATCTACCATCTAAATATGATATGCAATCTTACTTTGTTTATCTGATGATTCTAAATGCATTTATTTTTATTTTTATTTTTTGGATTGTTTTCAAAAGGTTTTTAGTTTTTCACGTCGGGTTCACCAAAATGTATCACTCCAAATTTTTTGCATCCTTACCTTCAGGCTATAGGATCCACGCCCAAAAGGGGGATGCGAGAAGGATGGGACAATACCTCGGACTGAGAGGCCCTTTGAAGGTCGCGCCTCTCGGGGAGGGGGTATAAGGGTGAATTTTTGATGGATGGTGGGTTCACCAGGAAACTTTTGAGTGGCAGTTTCCACGCCTAGGTTGAGAGTAGGTTTGATGTGTTCATTTTGTATTTTAATCATTCAATTCCTAGGTTTGGCCAAGATGAATCTAAGCTATTCTATATGCCAATGCTGATTTATATGGATACAAAAAACATGAATAAGTGCTAAACATAGAAAGTATGCTAAATAAGATAGAATATACCTGATTTCGGATGTCTGATGAAGATTCTGAGGTTTGTAGAAGTCCAGATCATCTCAAATATTACATTATCATCTAAAATTTCATAGAATCATCTCAGATCACAGTCGATCATCTGAGATCAGATGAGATCATCGTCGATCTGACGAATTCATCAGATGAATTCATCAAAAACCTGCAATCATAGAAACAGATACCAAAAACCCAAAAATGCAACTACAAAAGCAAGGGGAAATGATAGAAATGATAGTAAATTTGCCTAAATGATAGATCCAGATAACAATTAAAGGAAATGCATCAATTTAATAATTTATTTTGACTTTATCATGCATCTATGCTAAATGAGGTGAACTCCAGGATGCAAAAATAGAATAAACTAAATTAATGCATAAGGAAATGAAGAGAAAAGATAAGAAAATGCAAACTCCGGGCTCTGATTGCCCCCAATCTGGACTGCAGTCAAGATCACCTCCAATCGTACGAGATCATCGCCGATCTACGACAGGATCATCCGAAATCATCTGGAATCGTCAGAGACGATCCGAGCTTGCTCCGACTGAAAAATAGTAAAATTCCTGCAAGAAAACTTGAAATACACAATGCAAATGAAGGTGTGAAGGTGTTCTAATGCACGAAGAGTTAAAGTTGTAGGGAAATCAGTCAGCCAGGGGGATAAACTAAGAAAATCCCAGTTTATATAGGATTAGGGAGAGGTTAGGAGGTTGGAGATCATCCCAATTTGGGAGATCTCCAATGGGGGAGACTCTAACCGCGCAGACACGCTTTCTGCCCAAGTTAGAGAAGTTGTTGAAACAGAAGCTAATTATGAAAATCAGTTTTGGGACGAAATCGTCTGGACGTTCTGTTCCAGACGATTTCGTCAGATCTGGGATGATTTCGTCTGATCGTCGACGATATCGTCCAACGGTCAAAACAAATCCTAAAAATGGCACGAAAAACAAGGGGAGCGGGTAACGGGCGGTTAACGGGCGGTTTTGGGTTAAAATTCAAATTTTTATCTTTTTACTAAGGTTTAACTACGCCAATTTTAGGGTGCTACATAAGTCTATACCTAGCACAAACCATCATTGTAATTTTATTTCCCATTTATTTAATACATAAAAGCATATGGATTAAATCATTATGTTACACAATTGTGCTTTAAAAAGAATGAAAAATTTCCTATTTCATTTCATTATGTCAACATTCATTTTTTTTGTGACGATGGTATAATTCCTAGGGAATTGTTCAAATTTCTATCATACTTAGGAATTTTATACCTAGCAAAAATCATATTTTTAATATTTCATGCATAATATTTTCATGGAAATCTGAAAACAAATCATCACTATCATCACTTTTCATCATCACAACACAAAGTCTTAAGAAAGTCTCTTAAGCACCCTTTTACTTTTAGCAATATTTCTCTCATATCCGACTCCATGAAATGGTCATGTAATAGCGACAATGTCCTTTGAAATTATTGTTAGAAGTCACTTTATTTTCATCAAAACACACCACAACAACCAGTTTATTTACATCATATTATTTCATTTAATTTTATAGCATGACATAAAATTATAATATTTTCAACGACATAATTACATGAATAGTCAATCAACAATTAAAATATTAAAGCATCATAAAACATATGCACAAGTCATATCACAAAAATAACATCATATATATATCAAGAAGTATATACATCATATCAAAACGGATTGGTATGCCACAATATATACCCTGGCATACTCAATCATCTCAAAAATAGTCTATGTATAATGTGCGTCTAGTCTCGAGAAGACCTTAAGCTCTCAGCCTCATCTCCTCTCCCACCCTGAGGTGGAGGAGGTGGTCCCATCGAAGCTCGTATTGTATCGTGGGTCCTTGATGTCGATCGTGATGATGTCCTCGACAATCCCATCCTAATCGACTCTACAATGTCGACTGGAAACTGTATCCTCTAGCCCTTTGGAACCAGTTGGTAGTACACTCCCTAATAGAACACGATCTGAGCAACCAACCGTGCCAGCTCTAGAATGCTCACCCCTCCACTTCGAGCCTTGAGCTATGTAGCCTCATGCTGCAGAGTCTACACCTGAGCTCGTAGGTGGGCATTCTCTGCCCGAAGAGCTACCATCTCATTGCTCTCCCCCACCTAGACACCCTTTCCCCTATCGGGTGATGGTGGCCTATCCCTCTACTAAGGAGGGAGTCTTTCTCTCCTCTCCTCTCTCCTCTCCTCCCTCATCTTTGACTACTGCTGTCTCTTCAAAGCCTATGGTACTCTCTAGAATCTCTCTTGAGGAGGTCATCATTGATCCCTCCCTCTGTGAACCCTTGCTGCATCGATGGTAGCCCGACACTACCTCTCCATATGTTGCACTACAACATGCATCGGATCCTATTCCCTCATCATTCGAGGAGGGTGGATGCCTGCATACGAGGCACCATATCCATCTGCTATCCTTGCATCATCCCCATCCACTGGCTAAATGGAGGCATCATCAGCATCCTGACTCCAAAACCATTGCATGTCTGGAGCCCTGCTCAATGTGGTACTATCCCGCATAGTCTAGGAGTACTCATAATCCCTAAGAGTAGGGATCCTCTACTATAGACCGAAATGCCTCAAAACTTGGTCGTAGTGGTGGAGCTCTACCTCTCCTCGCTCTGTCCTCAACCATATGACTCGCTTGATGCAAGCCAACTCCTATCCATCCTCTACCCACCATGGATGCTCTCTCCATGGTCTCCAGGTGATCCGATCTAGGGTGAGGTCATCTAGAAACCTCCGGGACATTGACAGATCTATCCATCATTGTGACCCTCTTTGGAGCCACCAATAGAAAACCTGAGGTCTCTCCCAGTCATCTCCTATCAGTGGAAGCCCTACCGGCCTCCGCACCATAATGTGCTCCTAGCACCAAACCTATAGAAGCGATGTCAACACCAGACATCGACCCCCCTTGTATACGACCCCATAAAGGATCCTATACAAGCGGCACAGTACAAAGATACCCCAAGAAAACCTATATCTATGGTCTCTCATGTCATAGACCACATTTGAAAGTAGCCATGGTAATCTGCATCTGCTCTGGTGGCATAGAAGAAGGCCACCCACCACCCCTGCCAAAACCTAGGTCAATCGAGATGCCCTAGGCATCCGCCTCAAAGCCTCGATGTTCACTCTGCCCTTCTCTAGGATGAAGCTCGGGTCCTCACATAATCTCATCATAGCGTGGCCTTGATTGGCCGAAGGGGTCATGAATCGATCATGTATGGGGATCCTCAAGATCCTCCATACATCCTATAGAGTGGGATTCATCTCCCCTATTGGTAGTCAGAAGTAGGACGACTCTGGATACCATCTCTCTGCTAGGGCTGTCAGTAGCCCCATGTCTATAGGAATTTGTGGCATCTCTGCCACATGCTGCAGTCCTACCTCTGCCAATCTATCTCACTCGGCCTGATTGAGCATGGCCAAATTGTCTCTTAGACCTCCATATTTCCACTCCCGACTCTTTAGCAATCCCCTCTACAAAATAAGCAATAAAACAACAAAAATCATTAGTACATAATCATTAAAAAAAAAAACAATTAAAATCAAATCATCCCATAAAAGTTGATATCGCCCATTATTGGATGATATCGTACAAAATTTAGATAAAATCATCCTTAATAGGACTAAATCATCTTCGT
The DNA here is from genome assembly GCA_028583015.1 of Wollemia nobilis. Classification (NCBI taxonomy): domain Eukaryota; kingdom Viridiplantae; phylum Streptophyta; class Pinopsida; order Araucariales; family Araucariaceae; genus Wollemia; species Wollemia nobilis. The sequence continues at coordinate 263,144 of JAQPPZ010000709.1, read as the reverse complement.
TATTCAATTTGGGGATCGCCCCTTATTGGACGGGATTGCCCCTATTTCTCCGATTTCGTCCCTAGACAAAATCAAAAATATAGAGATGATTTCGTCGACAGCCTAAAAATGACCGCGACGCCCAAAAACACTTAAAATTCAAGTCAAAAATCAAGTAAATCAAGTTAAAAACATAGTAAACTAGGTTTAGATCCTTACCCACAACCCACGCTGGATATCTATCGATCTATGTGTTGTTTCCACCATTTCGCCTGTAGAGCTCTGAAACAATGAAAGTGAAAAGTAAAAATGAATTAGGGTTTTACCCTATTTTTCTTATTTTTATTCAAAACGACATTTTTTTAATTTTTGCTTTTTCGTGCTTTTACCTCAAATGTTCGATTTGGGTAAAAACTTGGAGGGGGCACCATAGCAAATAGTCATACGATTCGACCTAGAATCGTCATCTAAAAAATGGAATAAATTTTTTGCTTTCTCGTAAAGCGTGAAGAACTCGTCTTTAACGTATTTTTTTTGAAAAATTTTCTAAAGAGGGGGCAAAATGTAGCACCCTAAAATTGGTGCAGTTAAACCATCAATAAAAAGTAGAAATTTTAATTTTAACCCCGAAACTACCCGTTAACCGCTTACCTTGTTTTTTGTGCCATTTTTAGAGGTTGTTGTGACCATTGGACGATATCATCGTCGATCTGACGATATCGTCCCAAATCGGACAAATTCATCTGGAACAGAACATCTAGACGATTTCGTCCCAAAACTAAATTTTCCAATTAGCTTTTGTTCCAATGACCTCTCCAACTTGGGTAGAAGCGTGTCTGCACGGTTGGAGATTCCCATGTTGGGGATCTCCTAGATTGGGATGATCCCCAACCTCCTAACCTCCCCCTAATCCTATATAAACTAGGATTTTCCCAGTTTATCCCCCTGACTCCCTACCTAGCTGCCTAGCTGATTATTTCCCTACAATTTTAGTTTTTGCTATGATCTCCCATCATTTGCACTTGTGTTTTCAAGTTTTGTTGCAAGATTTCACTGTGTTTCATCCAGAGGTAGCTTGGATCGTCGTAGGTGATTCAACTACAATTTTAGATGATCCTATCAAGATCAGCGATGATCTTGTACGATTACAGATGATCTTGTCTGAAATTTAGCTTGGGGGTAATCAGAGCCCTGAGTTTACATTCTCTATTTCATTTTCCTTATTTATTAGTGCATTAGATTAATTTACTTATGTTTTGCATCTTGGAGTTCACCTCATTTAGCATAATTACATGATAAAATTCAAAATAAGTTTCCAAAATAGTGCATCTCATTTAATTTGATATCTGGATTTATCATTCAAACATCTATACTCTTATTTCTATCATTCTGCATCATTTTTGCCATTGTATTTTTGGTTTTTGGTGTCTATTTTCTTGATTGCAGGTTTTTGAAGAATTCGCCTGACGAATTCGTTAGGTCATTGACAATCTTGGATGATCTCCTATGATTTGGGATTATTCTATACAATTACAAATGATCCTATCATATCCAGGATGATCTGGACTCCTACAAGCTTCATAATCTTCATTAGACATCAGAAATTAGGTGTACTCTTCGCCATTTTATAAATTCTTTGTATTCAATTACATTAGGATTCATTTATGTCTATTGTCTTTATATAAATTAGAATCTTCATATAGAATAAATTAGCTTCATTTTGGCCAACCTAGGAATCTGAATTATTGAACATAAAACAAACAAATCAAACCCATTCTCAACCTAGGCATGGAAACTGCCACTCAAAGTTTCTTGGTGAACCCCACCATCCATCAAAAATTCACCTTTATACCCCTCCTCCGAGATGCATGACCTTCAAAGGGCCTCTCCATCCGAGGTATTATTCCATCCTTTTCTCACCCACCTTCTAGGTATAGATCCTTTAGCCTGAAGGTAAGGGTGCAAAAAAATTGGGTGATACACATAGCAATTGCATTTGAAGTAGGAACCTCTACATGTGATGTGGTAGACTGGGTTGGTTGTGGGACAACCATGGTAGTGGAAGTAGGTGGGGGGTAAGTAGAAAAATATATCGCTACTAACTGTGGTATGGTATGAGATGTATGTCCTATGAGTGTGGTTGGAGGAATGGATGTTGGGGCTTGTGAAACAATAGGAATTGTTTCATACAAGGGATTAGTGAAAAGGGTCATTTGTTGGTGAAATGTGGGGGGTAATTGGTTGGTTGATGATGGTTGATTGGCCAATGCTACAATAGCTAACTCAAAAAGAGGATTGGTGAAAATATGTTCTGATTGTTGTGGATAGGTGAATGTGGATTCTTGTTGTGATGAGGGTATGACACGGGATGGGATGGAGAGTGGTGGTAATGATGGGAAGACCATTCCAGCTGCATTCAAGTACATTCTAGCAGTATCCATATCTATCATGGTGACATGACTATCTATCACCATAGGAGGTTCACTCCTAGGTGTCTCTAGTATGGCTGTGAATAGCCCTATGCATAATGTCTATGTCCATATTAGGGGCATTACTAGAAGGTCCTACATTAATACTTTGGGACATAGAAATGGGTATGCCTGCTTGTCCTACCACCGAAGTGGGAGGGACATTACCTGACTAAGAGGCCATAGGGGAAGACCACTTATTTTGGTTTGACATTAGTTTCTTAGCTTGATTACGAGTAACTACCATACGCTACTATGTGGTAATATGTGAAGTGAAACTATCTATGTAAGTAAAGTGAAAATTTGATACAATACAACACACAAAGAAAATAAACACACAGTTTTTGATGCTATATTTTCATATTTCTCATTTTTTTTTTTAGAATTTTGTTTGAAAAATGAAAAAGGTATGTGCTCAATGTTTTGCCCTAAATGAATCTAGGATTTCACCTGTATACTCGTAGCTCGACAACATGGCTATGAACTCTAGGTCGCATGAAATCCACACCCAAACAAGGAGCACAGGTCCTACCAGTCCTTATCCAGTCTCACTTGGTCAACGTCATACTCTTCGAAGAGAAATATATGCAAATTTTCCAAGCTACGATGGTTCTTGGAGCCGGATTTGGCCAAAGATCAAGGTATAATGTTGGTGGTTCGGTGATGAAATCCAAACCCGACGATGATGAAATCCAGTCGTTTTCCAACATTTACGTGAGTGTGTGGTGGTTTGTTTAATTATGGTGTTATGCAATGATACCATGCAAAAGGATAGAAAATAGAGAACAAAAAATGATAGATAGCAAATCAGGAGCAAAAGTGCCACCTTCAGGTCTAATTCCAATTGGCTTATGTTAGATAGGGCTAACTGCAGGTGCACGGTTAGTTTTGGTAAACTGCAAATGCGTGGTTTGCCAACCGCGCATCTACGTTTGGTATATCCCAACCACGGATGCATGGGCCCTTTCTACTAATAGAAACAAAATAATATTTTTATAGACCCGAACCCAAAATACACACCTAAGTTATTTCTAACCCGGTGAATGCAAAATGATTTGTTTGCTACTATGTAAATGCAAATTTTCTTTAATATTTCCTTGTTATTTTATGTATGGATGCAAAATTTAAATACTTTTTCCTATCCCTAAGACCTAAATGCACACAAAGGCATACAAGAATAAGACCCTTAATCTACTTAAATGCACCCTAAACTGGAACTAAAGGAAAAATGAAACAAAGAGCACAAGGTACAAACCTATGTTCCTTTTGTCAATCCTTCCAGCTATCAACCGTCGATCTACGTTTTTGAAAAAGCAATCACGAGCTCACGTTTCCTCTGAATAAGAACTGTGCATCTGCATTTTTCCCAAATATGAACCACATGTCTATTATGTTTCTCCAAAATAGAAACCGCGCTTTTGTGTTTCCACAGTAATCAATTCAATCGCAAGTTTTTTTAGATATATCGATCTAATGGTTGAATCTATGCACATCTCGAATTCTTGAAACCTATAGGTGCAAATAGAGATCAATAAATTTAAAAAGAATCAAGGTAAAACAAAATGGAACCCTTGGTATGTCCCACTGTGATTGTAATTCCTATAACAAAATAAAATGAATACAGACACAAAAGTAAATTGCCAAAATGCCCCTTTTGTATTGATTTTGATACAACTTTTACAAAAGGTTTTTGAATTGCCCCAAGTGTATTGGGAGCAATGTTACAATGTTTCCTTCTCTCTCTGAAGTACAATGCTTTGATGGAGGAGGGGAGATATTCTGACTCTTTTGCAGGATGTAGTGTTCTTTGCTCTTTCGTTGCAGCTTCAAGGGGTGAGTGGGCTTTGGTATCCAACAAGGGGCCACTCCAGCTTCAGCAGCTTATCCAAGATACTTGTCACCTACACACATTCAAACAAGAAAAGGGGGATCAATAGCACCTATGTATTTTAACCAATAAAATCAATGTTATTCATAAAACCCTAAGCAACAGATTGCATGAAACAAGTGACAGAACAAGTAAACCAATAACACCTTGCTAACACATATTATTTTGCTGATATCGGTCGTATGGGTGAATTCGTGCTCGAGACTGTGGAACCATGAAAGTGCGATTATGGACTGGAAACTATGGACCTACGATTGTGAAACCATGAACCTGTATTTTTGACTATGAAACTATGGACTAGCGGTTTCTATTGAAATACAGATCACCTTGGGACTCAAGCCAATGGTCAGAATGAAGCTCACGCTTTGCGATTTCTCGTCGGTTCCAAGTCGATTTTGGTAGCCTATCGGTATGCAAATTTAGCTCTATTTTCCTTGATGGACCAATGGTATTTTTATAGGCTCCTTGGGGTTTTGGAGGGAAGTGAGAGGTGGCAAGCTTGGTTTACCAAGTGGAAAATCTGAACTGCCAGGTGGAAGGGGGAGTTACAATGAGTCATTCAATGTGGCTCACTTAACTGGGGTGATGTGGCTTCAAGTGGAGTGGGATGTGGGATGTTGTTTTATATGAAGGGACAAGGGGACAACAAAAAATGAGTTGTGGCATGGGTGTTGGGAATTTGTATCATGTGCAAGGACAAGGGGGACAGGAGTGGGTAAGATGTGGTAGAGATGTTGGGTGAAGTATCCAGGACACATGTCCAATGGATGGACAAGGTATCCTAGGGTGATTTTCCCAATTAAATAAATTAGGAAAATAGGATGATGTGTAGGATTTTATATCCCTAAGTTAGAACTTAGGCATATCTCTTTATCATGCAGGATTTGATGGTGAGGTTGTGAATGTGATTTAGAGGGTGTCAGATTTTGGTGTCTATAGAAGGAAAAGACCCCCATAACCTGTACTCACTACAAAAATAATGGTCACTCTGCAAAAAAATGCTGGAAAATATTACAGAAACTAGAGGCAGCTATAAAGGATCAAAATATAGACAATAAAAAGCAAATAGGAAAAGCCCTTAATGTTTAAGGAAAAACCTCCAATTCTTCCTCTAATTTTTGGGTCCTAGATTTTGGAGCTACTCATCACATGACTATTTCATATAAGTCTTTTTCTTCTATCTCCTCTAGCTCTACTTGTAGCATAGAAGCGGGTGACTCTTCCTTTATCCCTTTCAAATGGAAAGGGTACATAACCATTGATGGTGGCTCTATAAATAATGTTCTCTATGTTCCAAAAATTGCCACAAATATCCTTTCCGTCTATCAAATTTGTACTTTTGGAAAGGGTAAAATTGTTCTCTTCTCTCCGACAGGAGTTGAGATAAGAGACTTTCAAGATCCCCATTCTCTTATAGCCAAAGGAAATATTGATCATAACTCTCATCTAGTTCACTTCAAACATTTCCAAAATATAGAAGGAGCCTCCTATTTTGTGGCTCATGGAGATCTTGAAAGCAAAATTTGGCATGAAAGGTTTGGTCATCTTAGTTACAACTACCTAAAGGACTTGAGAACCCATGATATGGTAACAGGTTTACCCCAAGTCTCTTCTAGTGATGGAGTTTGTCCTGGATGTGCTCTTGGAAAGCAACATCAAGATCCTTTCCACCCAAGTAGTTCTCTAAAAGCCTCCTCCCCTTTAGATTTAATCCATAGTGACTTAATGACATTTCCAGAACCTTATTTCAAAGGAGCAAAGTATGCTCTAACCTTTATTGATGATTTTTCTAGAAGATCCCAGGTCTACTTCTTGAAATATAAAAGTGATGTTCTATCCCACTCTAAAGTTTTTAAAGCCTTAGTTGAAAATCAGGCATCTTGCAAAATCAAGAAAATTTGCACAGATAATGGGGGGAATACTACAATAATGAGTTCTCCATGTTTCTTTCAAGTCATGGTATCATTCATCAACATTTTGTCTCCCATAATCCTCAAAAAAATGGCATTGCAAAAAGGAAAAAATAGACATTAAAAGAAATGGCAAATTGTATGCTCCATTCAAGATATCTTCCAAAATTGTTTTGGGAAGAAGCTATTAACTGTGCCAATTATATTTAAAATCTCACACCTCATAAAGCTCTTGACCATTTAACTCCTAAATAAGCATGGTCTGGCTCAAAACCAGATGTTTCCTACTTCAATATTTTTGGGTGTACTTCTTGGGCTCACATCCCAAAGAAGAAAAGGAAGGCTCTTGATAAGAAAAGCAAAAAGCTCATCTTTATCGGTTATGGTGAAGAATTGAAAGCTTACAGACTTCTTGATACCTCAACTCATGAGGTCTTATTTCATAGGAATGTCCAATTTTATGAAACATTCCCTCAAAAATATCTTCAAACATCCTCTTCCTCCATTGAGCCTTCTTCTATAGTAGAACCTCAATATTATGAAGAGCCAACTCTTGAAGTTAACTTGGTCATTGATAATCAATATGAGGAACCTATAACTCCAACTCAATTTCTTTCAACTCCTTCCACTCCTTCCTCTATGCCAAAATGGGCCCGTACCATTGTTAAAGAAGCTACTCCTTACATCCAAAATCTTCCTTCAACAATATAATCCAACCCCATAGGCATTGGTATTGTATGTCAGTCTATTTCCTCTAATCCTCAATCCTTCAAAGAAGTCTCAGGTATTAAAGAATGGGATGATGCCATGGAAAATGATTTTTCTTCCTTAATAAAAAATAAAACTTGGGATTTAGTTCCCTTGCCTAAAGGAAGGAAATTAGTTCGTTGTAAATGGATCTTCAAAATAAAATATGGGCCTAATGGAGAAATAGACAAACACAAAGCTCATATAGTAGCCAAAGGTTTTTCTCAAATTGAAGGCATTGATTATGCAGAAACCTTTTCTCCAGTTGCTAAGATGGATTTTTTTAGATTGGTTCTTGCTCTAGCTGCTTCCCATAAGTGGCATGTCTATCAAATGGATGTAAAAAGTGCTTTCTTACATGGAGATTTAAAAGAAGAAATATTCATGGAACAACTTGTTGGTTTCACTCAAGACTCCTCTCTTGTTTGTAGGCTTAAAAAGTCTCTCTATGGCCTCAAACAAGCCCCTAGAGCTTGGTATGAAAATATGGACTCCTTCCTTCTTTCAACAGGTTTTTCTCATTGTGAGTATGATAACATAGTTTACATTTGGAGAAATGAAGGCAATATCACCATTCTTGTTCTATATGTTGATGATCTTCTTCTAACTAGTAGTAACTTGACTCACATACAGACTATAAAAGACTCCCTCTCTGAAAAATTTGAAATGGTTGATCTAGGTAAAGCTCATTACTTCCTTGGGATCCAAATAATTCAAATAGATGCAGGTATTTCTTTGTGTCAACAAAATTACACTCTAGATCTTCTTCAAATATTCAAAATGACAGATTGTAAACCTTCTCCTACCCCCTTTCAATTTGGCATTAATCTTAGTACTTCTTGCTCATCCCCTCTATGTGATGCAACTCTATATTGTTAGCTTGTAGGGATTCTGCTATACCTTACTCATACTCACCCAAATATCTCATATGTTGTTGGTCTCATATCCAGATTCTCTCATCAACCTCACTTCAGTAATTGGCAAGCAACAAAAATAATCCTCCGTTACTTGTAGGGCACTACACACTTTGGGCTCTTCTACAAGGTAAAATCCATGGATATCATTGGCTACACAGATTCAGATTGGGCAGGTTCAGTAGAATACATATGTTCAACCTCAGGTTTGTATTTTGCCTTGGTTCTTCACCAATAGCCTGGTTATGCAAGAAACAACAAGCAATAGCCTTATCTTCTACAAAGGCAGAATACAGGGCAATAGTTTTGGCTAGTAAGGAAGCTCTTTGGCTTCATCAAATTATGAGAGAATTTGGTTTCACCCATGAAAATCCTATTACTCTTTGGTGTGACAATCAGAGCACAATTCATATTGCACGTAATACAGTTGAGAATCAGCCTACCAAGCACATTGAAATACACATGCACTTCATAAGGCATACATATACTTGGAATATATTCCAACTGAGAAATAAATTGCAGATATCTTCACCAAGTCATTTCCTTCTCTACGTTATCTTCAGTTGTGAGATAATATTGGAGTTATATAGCTACATTTATTGGTTTTATGAGGACAATCTTCGCCATATGAAGACAAACCTCTCTTCTTCTAATAGTTGGTTTTTCCCCATAGGGGTTTTTTCACCAACTATATATTGTATATGAGTACCTAATCAGGCCAAGTTGTTGGGACTCATCTTTCTTTTTTGTATAAAGAGGAAAATCTTCACCATACGAAGACAAGCCTCTCTTCTTCTCATAGTTGGTTTTTCCCCACAGGGGTTTTTTCACCAACTATATAATGTAAATGAGTACCTAATCAGGCCAAGTTGCCGGGACTCATCTTTCTTTTTTGTAAAAGAGGACAATATTTGCCATACAAAGACAAGCCTCTCTTCTTCTCATAGTTGGATTTTCCCCACAGGGTTTTTTCACCAACTAATTATTGTATTTATAGGACAATATTCGCCATACGAATACAAGCATCTTACTTCCTTTTGATTGATGGTTTTTCCCATTGGGTTTTTACCATATCTTCAAAAATAAGTCATTGTACATGAGTACCTCATTAGGCCTTGTCACCGGGACTCATTTGTACGATCTCCCCTAGTATCACTTAAGGGGGTGTTAGAATAAGTGAATATTCTCTTAAGTTCCACTAGGATACACACTTGAGTTTCCACTCCTCCATGTGTCAGGAGAACTCTCAGTGGTGTCTTCATCAGGTCTGATGAGTTGTTGTAATCCAACGACTCTCAATGATCAACTTTTCTATTTATACAAAGTTGATCCTTGAAATAAATCAATTAGTTCCACTCTTCTCTTCATATTTTGTGTAATGCTTTGCATATCTATTATTGTGAAATTCTAACAGAGATCACCCCATTGAACTCATAAGTCAAAGCATGACCTTGTGCTAACCCTATTTGGGGTAGGTTTTTTTATCTTGCATACTTCTAAAACACCCATTTGGGTGAGCATACTCCTGAAACAACCATTCGAGTGAGCAGACTTATGAGACACCCATTCGAGTGAGCATACTTATGAAATACCCTTTTGGATAAGTATCCTTCCACAACACCCATTCAAGTGAGCTTATATACTATAAAATATCATGTCCTTTATAGGTGTTTTATTTTTAACTATATATATTATTATTTACAAGTTTATCAGTACACATGTACTAATATACCATCAATAATAGCATTACAACTTGTATCACTCTTTATCAAGTCAATATTTTATTCATACTCATTTCCTTTTACATTAGGCATCTTCTCTTCTTTCCCTCCTATGAATTTTTGTCCATTGTTGTGCTACCTAGTTGCTGAAATCATAGGCTTCTATTCCCACAACATCTTCCATTGTGGTGTACCTAAAGAAGACCGTATCATTCCCAAATGAATCCTGAAGTTTCTCTATGTCTTCTCCAAATGCTTTTGATAATCTAGAGCCAAAATCCATAATAAGGGAAACTATAATTTAAGCCCTATCCATGCCATCAATTGCTCTGTTAGGCTCATCGCTACCCATGTATCCCTCATTTATGTCGTAACCTAACTTGAGGCTAAAATTGGTTTCCTTCATCATACCACCATAGATAGTTCATTGAACCTTTGTGTGTTCCCCTCTAGTACTTGTTCTCCTAGCTTGATAGTCACCATATAGAACCATTGCAAGTATTATTTTATTGACTTTTCTCAATGCCTTCCATAGTGGTTATCCCTTGCAATTGTATTACAATAGTCTAGTAGATCCTTTGGCTTCTAATGATCTACCTGTACCATTAATTCCTCTGTCTTCTCATGCATCTTATAGGCCTCTACTTGTATTGCCCTATTCACCTCCATGTGCATTGCTGATAGAAATATCCTTAAATAGACATCCCTACTATAGGGTTTGGCATTCAGTTTATCCTCCTAGGTATTGCATAATTATGTAAATATAGCTTGCACATAAAATCTTGGTGATGCAAAGGAATTGAATAATAGGTATATCAAAATTCTCCTAGCTTCTCCAACTTCCATGGTATCCCAAAAAATGATTATGGTTATTTTGTAGAGCAATTTTTTGTAGCATTAGACAATATAGTTGTTCCAGTCACATGGATTCCAACACATTGGATATTAGCCCCCCATGATCATCATTCCCTCCTACAATTCATTCAAACTTAAATTTAGGGCAGTTACCTCTTGTTCTTTATCCTTACATTTCTACATTAATTCTTTTCATTCCTTCCACAACTACTCTATATGTTCTTGATTCTCCTCTCAATGCTTTTTCCATGTCATCTCCTTTAGTGTTAGTGTCTCCTTATGTTGTTCTCATATCATCACTATTTTCCCTCTCACTTTTTCCATCCACTTTTCACTTGTTCCTGTATTCATTGTCTATCTTCAATTCTCCTCTTCAAATTTTATGCTTCTCAAGCCTACTTTATCTTCTTCCTCTAGTAGGACAATGTCACTACTTTGAAGTAGGATTGAAGACTCACTACATGCATAGTAAACCAAGCCCTATTACCCTCTTCTCTATCTTCAATCCAATTGATCCTACCCTTACCTCCTTCTTCATTATTCATTTATTTATCTCTCCTATTCCCTCCTCATTCCTACACTCCCCTCTCATCTTCTTGATCCTACTATTCTTCCCCTTCTCCCACTATATCTTCAAATCATTTTTATATCCTTTTGATCTTGTTTGCTTTCTCTGTGCTTTTTTCATCCCTCCTCTATAATTTGAGCTATTCGATTTACCTCTACACTCTATCCCTTATTATATATTGCTTGGGATTCCTCCATTAATTATACTATTACAACCTCTTATGACACTTGTAATTGCTCTACAACTTGTACCCTATCAACATCCTATGTCATCAAAACTAATTTGGCACTCTAACCTTGCTCTATTGTTTAAAACATTCAATCTATCTCTAAGCTTCATCCTCAATATGATCTCTGAGATATTGGCTTCCCTTCCATACTCTGTGGTTGTCTGATGCTTCATGCCCTATAGCTTCCTCCATTATCTCCCCCCTTTGAATCCTCATGGCTCAAATTCCTTGCCCATCATTACATCACCTCTATTGAATTGTCTTCCATATCATGTTATGACCCTCCTACTTCAACATTACTTCAATCTCTAGACTAGTTCTTTTTCATTTTGTCAATGTTTTCATTATCTCTTCATGGATTCCCTACCCACTCTACTTAGTCAATATGCTTTCTTTTCTTATCTTCTCTCCATTTCTATCTATAGATTTACCACCTATACCCATATTCTCACCACTTCTTCCTCTAGTGCTCCCATTCACTGTTGATGCACTTCCCACTCTTGTTACATTTTTCTTATCGCCTATAACAACTTGCTTCTCTCCTTTTTTGTCCTTCCTTCTTGTTCCTCTATTTCCCTCCTTTGTTCTATGTGCAATTTTTCTTCTAACCCTACTAATATTATTATCTTACTTTTGTTGTCTCGACGTCATCAGTCAATCCAATGTCTCTTCTTTGAAGGAATACTCATTGATGCTTGTAAACCTCCTCTTGATGGTCCTAGGGATGCTCTTGAATCCACATATAATAGTGCCATTAAGCCATGATTCGCTAACCCTCTATTATCATTGCTTTGTTGATATTGCTCACACATGGTCTCCATTTATTATGTAAGGTAATATGGGAGATTCATATTGTACCCATTTATTTCTCTTTCCTTATTCAAATGTATTAAAAATTATAAGTGGTGTCTCACCAACATCAAATTTTTTTAAGTATTTTTCAAACACTTCAAACAAAAGAGGGCTACCATGTCGTACGGGGCTAGTAAAGATACTCTACAAATATCTCCATGTACCACTTGAATTTTCTATGCCTTAGCCCCAAAAAAAATTGTAACCCCCACATTGGGTTCAAATGCTCCTAAAAACATTCCTACTACCTCCTGGTAGCCTTGAAACCCTAGAAATAGCTTCTCAAGTTAGGGTGATTTCTACTTCTTGAACCCTTGTTCGCCCATTCTTCATATTTAAAACAAATTTCTCTACAATACCCTTCTGATATCATCTAATCCTTTTATATAATTCCCACCAACCCTCTTGTTCAAATATCCTTATACCTCTAGATATTTTTTCAACTCTATTATATTGTTAGGCTCCTACCGATGATATTTCTTCCCTTTGATTTTTAACATCACCGATCCTTCATGAGTTTCTTCACTTTGGCACCTTACCTCTAAGAAATCCATGCTTCTCATAATATTTCCTCTTATCATCATATATTATCACTTTCTTTGTCTTCCCTTTGAACATTTTCCTCACCTTACCATCTCTCTCTTCCATTTTTTAGTAACTCAAAGTCCAACCTCCCCTCTAGATACCTATGTCATAGACACCTTTCTTGCTTGTCTACGATTCTAAAAACTCATCTATCTATTTTGATTTGTTTCATCTATCTACGACCTTCCCATTTATATTTACGCTACAAAGGGACCTACAATAATTCACCCATACGGGTATGTATTCTTCTAGAGATATGAAATTGAAAGACTTGTTTATTAGAAATAGAAACTATTGTTCCTAGTAAGAACCCATGTAATGCACCAATGGTATTAGGTAGGAAAAAGGACGTATCTGAACATATATGCACTCATTATAGGGAACTAAAAAAAATCATAATTAAGAATAGGTTTCCTATGTCTAGGATCAATTATTTGTTAGAAAAGCTTAATGGAGCCAAATAAAATTAAAGCTACATGATAGGTCAAGATATTATCAAATTACAATATGATTTCAATACCAAGAAGGATGAATATAAAAACATAAAGAACCATGATGATGTTAAGAAGTATGTTATAGATTCCATACCCCACATGCTCAACTCTCATATAGTTATTCTAAAATATATTGTTTTACATAAGGAATAGATGCATAGTGATTTTTATGAGAAAGTTGCATACTCAATTTTATTTAGTCCAAAGACAACTCTTAAAGACCATCAAGGACTACATAAAATTTGGCATTGTAAAGTCCTCTTCCTAACCATTCAGTGTTATCATAGGGGACTAGCCTACTCACGGGTTCCCGTAGGCTATGACAGATGTGTGGGAGCCCACTTGGATATGGGAGTTGTGGTCTGGATGTGCAGAGCTTTCATTTACCAGTTTTTTAGGTCATTTCAGACATGGGAACAAGGACTTACTATTTTTAGTAAGTCAGTCGGATTAGGGTTGGTTGGAAATGGATGGTACGACTGGATTCTTTGGCGAAATGGGTGTCCGTTTCTATATTTTGTTTGGTGATTGGATATTGGGAGGCCAAAGATTTTAATGTGCAAAGTTAATTATATTAAATTAAATATTTAATATAGTTTAACTTTAATATTTTAATATTTTGGAGATATAAGGTTATTTTTTGGAAGTCACTTATTATAATGTTTTTTTAACATAAAGTGACTTAATACCATGTCCAAGGGGGACGCCACTTTAAGTGGCTATGGTAATTAAATAAAATAAAATCAAATTCATTGGGAAATGAGGAAATGGCCGACCCAACTTGAGGAAAGGATAAAAAGGGTTGGAGACTTCATTTGGCATCATCTTTGGCTATCTTTCATATGAAGTTTCTTGGAGAGCAGCTTGCAGAGATTTTTGCAGGGTTGTATTGCTTGTTCGGAGATGAAAACCTCCAGCAGGATCATCACTTTCGGGATTGCAAGACATCCTCAAAGTGATTTCGGGTATCTTCATCATAGGAGGTGCATTTGTGCTTACAAACTACAGATTTTTAGTGAGTATTGAGTGAGGGTTTGTAGATATATTGATGAATATTTTATTCTACTCACTCCCAGCAGTGGCCGTACAAATCTAGCCAGCATTGTATGCATTTTGGGGCGATTTCTAAGGCAAGGGTTTCAAATTTATTGGCATCACTTATTAAATCTACACCCATCGACCAGATTGAGGGAGTTTTTGGAGCAGAACATAGGCAAACAACATTTATTCTAGTAGGTCGTACATGTACCAGCTGGTCGTACATCACAGGGAGAGTGTTGGAATTGGTGTTTTCATTTCTCTTCATTTTTGGCAATTCCATCACTTGGAATAGAGGCATCCAACTTAGTAATGCAATTTGAAGATGTTGTTTGTATAGAGAATTCATCCATTTGATGCTTGTAATTAAAACTCCAAGTTCTGTACCTACTGTCAAAAAGCACAGTCAGCAATATTCGGCACTTCATATCTTCCGGGTACTTTGTTGTTTGTTAAAAAGCTTCAATGGGTTGTTAGATGTATATATCTAGTACTTGCGTTTCAAATTTCAAGTGGTTTGGATTATTAGTTTGTGAGTTACATATTTTTGAAGTTAGCAGTTTAGTATTTTTTCTGCATTTTACATTTATATGCAAAAACACCAAAAAAATCAAAATATTATTAAAACCTTCAAAAAATCAAATATCATAAAACCACAAAAAACAAAAACCTAGGGTGGGACATTACAGTGGTATCAGAGCCCAACATTTTCCTGCCATCCTGAAGGGTTTGAATGCAGCCAAGCCATCCGTATTATTTAAAGAGAAACAGATCAAACCCTAATTTGAGGACCCACTTGATTTGTTTGAAGGATTAGAGAGGGTAGAAGTACCAATGGGTGACCAGGATAACAAAGAAAAAATAAAACCAAGAGAACCCACCAACAGGGAGATGCTCACAAAGTTGAGCAGAGGACATCGTGACCTTTAGAAGAGTATGGTTCAATTAGTTGCACTAGTGACCCAACAAATGGTTTGTTACAATGCCAATAACAACAACAACAATGGTGGGCAAAATAGGAATCACAAAAATAATGGGAATGGTGATGGATCTGTAAATAATAGGGCTATTAATAAAAATTTTAGAGGTGGAACAACTAACAGAGAACAACGTTGTTTCACATGTCAAGAGGCTTGGACTTTTGGTCACATATGTGGAGACAACAAAGAAAATGACATACTATAGCCAAACACAGAAGAGGAAAACAGTAAAGTTGAGGCCTTAGATTTGGGAAAAGATGCTTTATTTTAGGTATCATGCATAACAAGGAACTGGGATGATTTTAGTGATGAGAAAGATAGAACAACAACTTTGGATATGTATTCAGAACAATCCAGTGAGGATTGTGAGATCTTTTATATGAGGTATGAGGAATCTTGTAATTTTCCTAGCATGAGTTCATTAATGTATGATGGTGTATTTCATGATTAATTTTTTGTATACCCCAAATTTGATGAAGAAATGGATATGAATGAGGATGATTCTTCACTAAAAATAGAAATAGAAAGAATCAACTGATTGTTGGATGGTGAATTCTCCAAGGAGTTGGAGATTATTACATATTTAGAAGAAGTTGCTACTGAGGATTTTTCTCTTGGGCATGGTGCTTAACTAGTTGATGAGTCAATCGAAAATCATATTGTAATCATGCCTTATATTTAGGAAACTTGCATGGAAGAACAGAAAGTCTAAATTGATGAAGATGAAGTAAATTCATCATGTGCTTCAACAAATGGAGAAGTATGCAATGGTCTTCACGAATATGGTGAGCATGTTGGTTATAATGTTGTCAAATCAGCATTTAATGATGACACTCATGTAGTTGTTGATTTTGATATTGAGCACAATTTTGTCCTAACTTCAGAGCATAAATTTAGTGAATGCAGTATTGTGAGGGAGGCTGATTTTGATCTTTGTGCATGAGATATAAAATATGAAAATTTGTTGTATAATGTTGATTCCAATTCAATGTAAAATTGGAGAAACCAGTTGCAGGTCACAAAGGAGAAAATTGTACAAATATTAACTCACCTGGATAGCACACATGAGTTTGTTGAGTGCCTCTTTTAGGCAGCCCATCTTGGTGAAAGACAAAAAAGGTTGACAGTTGGAGCTACTGTTACAGAGTTGCAGGCTATCAAGCAGGCATTAAAGGTGATAAAAATAGATTACTTGAGTTTGTTATCTAACAGGAGTCATACCTTTCAAATTGTAAAGAAGACTTCTCGAGAGCTCACGAGGAAAGAGAAGGTGATTGATGAACTTTACCTTGAGTTGAGTTTAGCTTATTACTCTTTACAAATCAGAAAATCAAATATTTGGGGCAGCCACTTCCTAATATTCAGAGATTAATTTAAATACCATGGTGGTCAGGCAGTTTATTGAAGGGATCAATGAGATTGGAAATGAGGAAGGATTGCTCAATAATGATGATGATTCCTCAATCACTCAGGTGGAGCAGTATGAGTATGATCGAGGTGATGATGTGCCTTCTGTTGTGGATGCTCATTCATCATTTGGTGTTGTGGATGATGATACATCTTCTGAATTTGATCCTAATGATTATGAGAATCATAATTCATAGGATTATTTGGAGCTCCACAGGGGTCCAATTGGTGAAGTTATTTATGAATTGCATTGTGAGGTATGTTGATAGTTTTTCTTTTAGCCCACATGTTAATTATTTGATCATGATAAATATGAGTGGGAGGAAATGTTGTTATAACCAGGTTTTATACTTCACTTGAATATAAGATGCCTCCTTCGTCAGAAGGGAAGCCGATTTTTTACTGGGATGATTGTTTGCTACATCAGGGTGGATTTAATGTAGGGACAAGGTTGTGGCTGATCAATATTCCACTTGTAGGGAGATTAACCCAACAATATTCTTCAGTTATTGGGAATGTCAGTTTCCCTATGAGGCCTGGTTATCTAGGAGTGTCTATGCAATATTGGGAGACACTCGTTGGTTCAATGAGTAGTGTTAATGACAGAATATGGATATGGTATCCAAGTGAGATATGCCTTGGTATGAAGGCAGTTAATGTATTATCATTCATGCATGATATGGATCATCAAACAATAAAATAGGTGTATAACAATGAACCTTGGAGGATTAGGAGACATCATGTTAGTGATGGTGATGTTATCACTTATTATGATCATCATTCAAAGCTGACTAATGGTGATTGGTTGAGCAGATTGGTTTTTCTATTGCCTAGAATCGTGATTGATAGAGAGATTACAGATGTGGACCTCACTAAGGTGCTTTGGTAGGAGATATTTCGTGATATAGTTTTCAGCCCTCATAGGTATTTCAGTTTGAATTTTTATGATGGTTACATTATTGGGTTACAAGAGAGGAGAGTACAACTTTGGCATGATGGATTCTTAGTTATAATCAGAGTGGTGCAACGTCAGCATGATGGGTTTTTTATGAGATTGATTTGGGACCCTGGGATCACACTTGGTTTTAGTTGGCTCAGTCAGGTGATGTTGAGGTTGTGCTGGCATTGCTTGAGGATAAACAATCTTTGGGGAGGGCAGACTGTACTGTCCTCTTCCTAACTAGTCAGTGTTATCGCAGGGGAATAGCCTACTCACGGGTTCTTGTAGGCTATGACAGATGTGTGGGAGCCCACTTGGAGATGGGAGTTGTGGTCTGGACGTGCATAGCTTTCATTTACCAAATTTTTAGGTCATTTCAGACATGGGAACATGGACTTACTATTTTTAGTAAGTCAATCAGATTAGGGTTGGTTGGAAATGGATGGTACGATTGGATTCTTTGGCGAAATGGGTGTCCGTTTCTATATTTTGTTTGGTGATTGGATATTGGGAGGCCAGAGATTTTAATGTGCAAAGTTAATTATATTAAATTAAATATTTAATATAGTTTAACTTTAATATTTTAATATTTTGGAGATATAAGGTTATTTTTTGGAAGTCACTTATTATAATGTTTTTTTAACATTGTGCACCTTTGTGCTTTTTTTTCTTGTATTTTTTTTTACCTACCCTTTTTTTTTCTTTCTTTGTTGTTTTTTTTTTGTTTCCTTTGGTGTTCTCTTTTTTCCTTTCTTGTTGTCTTCCTTTTTGGGACCCTCGTGGGTCCTTGGGTTCCCTCCCCCTAGCCTTTTATTTGGTTTTCCTCCCCCGGCGTTTCTTGCTGTTCTGTTTGTTTGCTTGCCTCTTTGTGGGTCTTTTTCGGCCTGTTGGCTGGGTGTTCGGTTTTGTGTCTGTCCTGGTTTTTTTTTTTTCCTTGTTTTTGGTTTTTTTGCTGGTCTTGCTGTTGCTCTGTTTTTTGCCTTGTTTTCGTTCTTTTTGTTTTCTTTTTTCCCTTCGGGCTCTGTTTTGTTCTGGTTTTTGTGTTTTTTTTTTTGGTGGTTTCTTTTTTTTTTCTTTTTTTTTGCTTTTTTTGTTTTTTGCCCTGGTGTGTGGTTGCTCTTCCCTGGCTGGCCCTTTTCGTGCCCCCGTTTTCCTCTGGGGGGGCCTTCCGCTCTCGTCGCTCTTCCTCTCCCGGTCTGGGGGGGTGCTTTGGGCGTCTTTGGTGCCGCGGTGCTTACCTTTGACATTGCAATTTTATTTTTTTTTTTCTTTTTCTTGCTGCCTGGTTTTCTTTTTCTTGGTTCCTCTTTTGTTCCTTCTTCTCCTCCTTTTCTCTCCCTCTTTTCCTTTTTTTCTTTTGTTTTTTTCTTTTTTTCTTTTTTTTTTTGTTTTTCTTTATTGTTTCTTATTTTGTTTTTTGGTGGGTGGTTGGTTTTTTGTTTGGTTTTCTTTTTATGTTTTTGCTTCCTGGTTTTCTGTTTTTTGTGTTGTTTTTTTGTGGTTGGTTTTGTTTGTGTTTGGTGGTGGTTGTTGTTTTTGTGTGTTCGTTTGATTGATGGGTTTTTTTTGGTTTCTGTTTTTTTTTTTCTTTCGCATGGGGTTCGCTTTTTTGGTTTTGTGTTTGTGTCATTGTGTTTTTTTTGTTTGGTTTTTTGTTTGGTGTTTTTTGTTCTTTTTGTTGGTGTCTGGTGTTGGTTTTTGTTTTGTCTTTGTGGTGTTTTGGTTCTTTTGGTTTGTTTTTGGTTTGTTTTGTTTGTTTTTTTTTGTTTTGGTGTGTTTGGTTTTTTTTTCTTGTGGGTTTTTTTTGGCTTTTTTGGTTGTGTGTTGTTTGGTGTTGTTTTTTTTTGATTTTTTTTTGGGGTTTTTTGTTCTTATTTTTTTGTTGGTGTGTTTTTTTTTTTTGGTGTTGGTTTTTTTTGTAGGTTTGCTTTTTTTTTGGTTTGGTTTGTGGGTTTTTTTTACTGTTTGGTTTGTTGTTTTGTTTTGGTGTTTGGTTTTGGTTGCATGTTTTTTCTTTTGTTTTTTATATCATTTTTTATTTTGTCATTCTTGTTTATATGGGTTTTTTTTTTTTCTTTGTTGGTATGTGTGTGGTTTCTTTTTTTTTTTTTGTTGTTTTGTTGTTTTTTGTTTTTTTTTTCTTTTGTTTTACTTTTTTTCTTTTTTTATTCTTTTATTTTTTGTTTTGGCTTGTGTTCTTCTTTATGTGTTATGTTTTGTATTTTTCTTTTTTTATTTTTTGCTGGCTTGGTTTTGGGTTGGTTTTCTTTTTGTGGGGGTCTTTCTACTTGATGGTGCTTGACCTGTTTTTGTTTTGTTTTGTTTGTGTTTTTTTCTTGTTTTTTTGTTTTTTTTTGTTTTCTTTTTTTTTTTCTTTTTATTTTCTTTTGTTGTTTTTTATGGTTGTTGCTTTTGTTTTTTTTGTGTTGTTGCTTTTGACTTGGGGGGTCCTTTTTTTTTTTATTTTTTCTTTTTTGGGTTTTGTTTTTTTTGGTTTGTTTTTTGGTCTCATTGTTTATTTGTTTTTTTGGTGTTTTCTTTTTTGTTTCTTTGTTTGGTGGTTGTCTTGTTTTTACTTGTTTTATTGTTTTTTGTTTTCTGTTTTGTTGTGGTGTTTTTGGTGGTTTTTTTTTGTGGTCTGTTTTGGTTGGGGGCTTGTTTTGTTCGTTGGGTTCTGTTGGGTTCGGGTTGTTTTTTGTTGGTTTTTGTTTTCTGTGGGGTTGGCGGGGTCTTCCTTTTTTTGGTGGGTTGTGTTTGATCTGGTTTTTTTGGGTGGGTAGCTGGTGGTTTGTGTGTTGGTTGGGTTTGGTGGGTTGTCTGTTTGGTTCTTTTGTGGTTGTGTTTGGTTGTGTTTGTTGTTGTGTTTTGGTTTTGTTTTGGTTTGTTTTTGGTTTTTTTTGTTTGTTTTGTTGGTTGTGTTGCATTTGTTTTGGGTTTTGTGTTTTTGTTGTCGGCTGTTTTGTGGGTTTTTTTCTTTTGTTTTTTTTGTTTTTTTTGCTTGTTTGGTTGTGTTGTTTTGCTTTTTTTTTCTTATATATTTATTGTTGTTTGGGTGGTTGTTTTTGGTTGTGTGGGTTTTTTTTTTGTTTTTTCTTTTTTTTTGGTTTTGGTGTGGTTGTTTTTTTCTTGTGGTTGTTTTTTTTTTTATTTTTGTTCTTTTTGTTATTTGTTTTGTTTTCTTTTTTGTTTTGTTTTTTGTGTGGTTTTTGGTTTTTTTTTGGTTTT
Source organism: Wollemia nobilis (assembly GCA_028583015.1). NCBI lineage: Eukaryota > Viridiplantae > Streptophyta > Pinopsida > Araucariales > Araucariaceae > Wollemia > Wollemia nobilis. The sequence goes on along the minus strand of JAQPPZ010000709.1, from coordinate 242,344 downwards.
GTGTTTTTTTTTTTGTTTTTTGTTTGGTTGGTTGTTTGGTTGGTTTTGTTTTTTTTTTTTTTTGGGTTGTTGGGGTGGGTTGTGGTTATGGTGTTTTGTTTTGTTGAGTCTCTTTTTATCTTTTTTCTCTTTTTGTTTGTTTTTTTTTGTGTTTTTTTTGTTTTGTTTTGTTTTGTTGTTTTTTTTTTTGTTGTGTGGTGTTTGGTCTTTTTTGGGTTGGGTGTTTGTTTGGGTGGGGGGTGGTGGTGTGGGGTGGTTGGGGGTGGGTTGTGTGGTGTGTGTTGTGGTTTTGGGTGTTGGGTGGTGTGGGTGTGGGTTTGGGTGTTTGTGTGTGTGTGTTGGGGGTGTGGGGGTGTGGTTGTGTTGGGGGGGTTTTGGGGGGGGTGGGGGTGGGTGTGTGGGTTTGGTTGGGTGTGTGGGGGGGTGTGGGGGTGTGGTGGGGGGGTTGTTGGGGGGTTGGTTGTGTTTGGGTTTTTGGTGGGGGTTGGTTGTGGTGGTGGGGGGGTGGGGTTGGGTTTGGGTGTGTGTGTTGTTGTGTTGGTTTGTTTGGGTTTTGGTTGGGTGTGTGTTGGTGTTTTTTTGGTTTTGGGTGTTGTGGGTTTGGGGTTTGTTTTTTTGGTTTGTTGTTCTTTTTGTTTTTGTTTTTTTGTTTGTTGTTTGTGTGGGTTTTGGCTTCTTTTGTTTTGTTTTTTTGTGTTTTTTGGTTGTTTTTTTTTTGTTTTTTTTTTTTTTTTTTTGTTTGGGTGTTTTGGTTGGTTTTTGTGTTTTTTGTTGTGTTGTGTGTGTTTTTGGGTTGGGTTTTTCTTTGCTATTTTTTCGTTCTCATGATTTTTTCATATCCATCCCTTAACTAATCTTCTGATCATCTTTTCATTTCTCAATTCTCTTTTTTCTTTTAAATTTGTTTTTTCATTACTTCTTTTCTATAGTTAATCTAATTTCTTCAACCTAGTGAATCTTAAGGTTAAAAACAAACCATTAAAACACATTCCAAAACCTAGCGTGAAAGCCGCTAAATGTTCCTGTAACCCACCATCCATCAAAAATTTCAAAATGCACCTCCCTTGAGATGGGACCTTCAAAGTCCTCTCTCCGGTCCGCGCCTCCTTTTCCCTCCTCCTTTCGCCTCCTCGGTGGTCATTAACATAAAGTGACTTAATACCATGACCAAGGGGGATGCCACTTTAAGTGGCTATGGTAAATTATAATAAAATCAAATCAAATTCATTAGAAAATAAGGAAATGGCTGACCCAACTTGAGGAAAGGATAAAAAGGGTTGGAGACTTCATTCGGCATCATCTTTGGCTATCTTTCATATGAAGTTTCTTGGAGAGCAGCTTGCAGAGATTTTTGCAAGGTTGTATTGCTTGTTCGGAGACGAAAACCTCCAGCAGGATCATCACTTTCGGGATTGCAAGACATCCTCAGAGTGATTTCGGGCATCTTCATCATAGGAGGTGCATTTGTGCTTACAAACTACAGATTTTTAGTGAGTATTGAGTGAGGGTTTGCAGATATATTGATGAATATTTTATTCTACTCACTCCCAGCAGTGGCCGTACAAATCTAGCCAACATTGTATGCATTTTGGGGCGATTTCTAAGGCAAGGGTTTCGAAGTTATTGGCATCACTTATTAAATCTACACCCATCGACCAGATTGAGGGAGTTTTTGGAGCAGAACATAGGCAAACAACATTTATTCTAGCAGGTCGTACATGTACCAGCTGGTCGTACATCACAGGGAGAGCGTTGGAATTGGTGTTTCCATTTCTCTTCATTTTTGGCAATTCCATCACTTGGAATAGAGGCGTCCAACTTAGGAATGCAATTTGGAGACATTGTTTGTACGGAGAATTCATCCATTTGATGCTTGTAATTAAAACTCCAAGTTTTGTACCTATTGTAAAAAAGCACAGTCAGCAATATTTGATACTTCATATCTCCCGGGTACTTTGTTTTTTGTTAAAAATATTCAATGGGTTGTTAGATGTATATATCTAGTACTTGAGTTTCAAATTTCAAGTGGTTTGGATTATTAGTTTGTGAGTTACAGATTTCTGAAGTTAGCAGTTTAGTCTTTTTTCTGCATTTTACATTTATATGCAAAAACACCAAAAAAATCAGAATATTGTCAAAACCTTCAAAAAATCAAATATCACAAAACCACAAAAAACAAAAACCAGGGTGGGACATTACAGGCATATCTTATTTGGCTATATTATGTGCAAGGTACTTCTAATATGGTTCCAACACGCCACTAAATCCATGACATGTACATGCATATGAATGACTTGTACACAATTAGTTTTGTCTATGCATAGTATTATATTATTGTGCGTAGATGAATGTTCCATGAGTGCATGATATTATGTTGATGTGTTATGTACAGGTTTTGCACAACTATTTACCTCCACTCAAGTGCTATAAATACAATATGTAATTTATTTTTTGTGTCATCATACCATATTTGTATAGTTATGCATATATTGTGTTATTCTAGTTGTAAATATTGTAATGCACATTCTACATTCTGGTAATATAAGTTCTCTTGTATCATGCTTATTTGTGCATATATGGATTGTTTCTGTTAATGTTGCATTGTTCTTGATATTTCTTGTATATTCAATTGTGTGGAATACCAAATTATTGTCCTACATGTCATAACATATGTTAAGAATAAGAAAACATATATTGGATCTTACATCCAATATTCAAGCTCTAAGGACATAGCTTTCCAAAGGGAGTACATGTCTTTTTTTAAGTAAAAAGGATTAATAAATTAAATTAGTTGAAAATCATATTACATCTCTTGCCTTTCTAGGATTGAAGGCTTTTAAACCAAGTTTTAATAAAGGATGTGGGACTATTCTCCCTCACATCTAATCTACTACAACTATCTATACAAAAAAAGAGTAACCATGTAAAGAAAGGATATATAAATCTAGATACAACAAGCAATACTATCAACAATGATAAAAATGGAAAAAAGAGCTTACTTGGTTTACTGAGGCCACTGTCTGGGATGATATCCATAGCAAGTGAAGTCTCCTCAATCAAAATCCCAATTAGCCATCGCACCTTCCACCTTATTATGATATCTAAATATGTGTATGAACTCCACTATCTCAAAGAATTGTTGGATCATCTATATTTGCTCAAGTATTCTCTATATTCTTCAATCTATATTATTTTGCTTGTCTGGTTCTTTTAAGTAGTTAATCATAATTTAGGAGTCTTATTTCACCTTAATTTTCCTCCACCCCACCTTTGGGAGTACATGCCATTTACCTCAACACAATATATTTTGTAATATAAGATAAACTATTTTGATAACTTGTAGTGGAAGCAATGTATATAAATTTCCTAATTAGTGGTAATAAGGGAAAACCACTCTTATTCTAATACCAAGTTTAGAATACCACCATGGTTTTGGTTATACACTTGGCTATATATAGGGAACTAAACCCCATTTTCTAATTAATCTAGTTTTCTATATCAATATATTGTATATGTTTATGCACTTTTTTTTAGAAAGGATGACTTTTCTCACCTAGGGATTGCATGTGTAATTATGATCCATTTTTTAGGTATGAAATGTAAAATATAATGGCTAAAATTTATTACTCTATTCCTAACATAACTATAAAAGATTAAATAATGTTAGATCCTATATAGAAATTTCTCTCTTTATAGCTTGATCTCAAGAGTTGCTTGTTATTCTCTATATGCATGTTTATGAGGCTCTAAAATGCCTCATTCAATACAACTTTTAAACCTCTTTCTATACCACTTAAATATGGATTAATTGTAGTTTGCATTAATATTATAGTCAAAGCATGGTAAAAATGTGAAATATTGTACTAAGCTAGACAATGTGTAATTGTGTGCTTATAGGGATAGACTACCATGTTTTAACATTTAACTAATAGGTCTTATAGCCTAAGAACACAAGATCAGTACTTTATAGTATTTAGGGATAATCATCATTGAAGAAGCTACAATGGAATTGGAGGGATCACACAGTACCAATACCATAGGAACAAGCACAATACCATAATTTGAGAGACCACACCATGTCAATACCAAAGGAACAAGTACAATATTAGTACCAGAGGGATTGCACTATGTTAGCATCGAAAACATGCACTAACCATTGCACCAAAATACCCTTACCACATAGCATTAGATGCAGTAATGAAAACGTGGCATCAAACATGAAAGAAAATAACCATGGCACAAAAACATCCTTACCACATAGCATTGGATGCAGTCCTGAAAACATGCACCAAACATGAAAGCAACCATGACATCTTGGCATCGAATGTAGTGATAGTTTCCAACCATAGATTTGTTGATGTCAAATAATAGAACATAATCTTAAGATGATCATAATTTATGGATGCAAAGGTTTTTGGATGATTTGACTAACCAAGTATATTTTCTACTCAATGAAGCAATGACCTTCAGGTGTAATCATGGTAGCTATATTTGAATCCTACCAAAGAACAACTATTTAGATGACCCATCAAATCAGCTAATTCTAGATATACACAACACAAATGATTTTGGTGGTTAATTTGGTTACTAAATTGAGTTGATACAACTATTTATCTGTTTATTTCTTAAACTAAATATTTATCATTATTCATATGCATAGTTATATATTATAGAACGATTAGAATTTTAATCTTATAAAATAAGAAATCTATATTAATGTTGTAGCTTACTAGTATAGTGTGTAGATATTTTGTTGCAATGTTGGATGTATCTTGATAAAATTAAATAAAACTAGAGGTGTAATTCCTTTCCATGTTCTGCATTATTTCATCCTTTCGACACTACTACAAAGCAAGGTCCAACTCCTAGGCAAGGTGGAAAAATTATTTTCTTTTCTTTCTTTTTTAAGGTATGTTATTCTAATTTTTACTTCTTTTCTTTTTGGTTAGTATCTATTGTTGGATTTATTATATTAGAATCCATAATCTCCCAGGAGTATTAACACAAATAAAGAATTAATTCTATATTTAGTCTATATTTATTTATGGTAATCTAGTTCTGCAAGTGTAGGCATTTTAATTCAATAAGTTTTTATTTATAGTTGTATGCTTTTCTTATATGGGTCACTAAGATTTCTTTAATTATACCAATATGTTTCTATCTAATTCTGCAACATGAGTGTGAGATTACCATAATTACTTTATGAAATGAGTTTTATTTTTTATTGTTTATTTTCTGCAAGTTTGCTTAGAAATCCTCTACTAAAAACTACCAAAAATAACCCTTCCTAACTCATATAGCCCATGGATGCCACCCTGAATTTGACATTGATTAAAGTGACATAATTCATAAAATCATCACTTTTTGGCACCATTGTCGAGGAAGTATACATTTCTTGTATAAATTTGAAAACCTATTAGGCATCCAAAACCAATACCTCTTTGCTAGGATATATGTGTTGGCTTTTTTAAGCCTTACTACCACAAAATAGCACAGGTCCCAAATATAAAATAGCCACAATATTAAAGGTCAAAGATAATAATACGACTAGTAGAATAATATGAACAAATTAATATGTATATCAAGGCTTATATAATAAAGAAAATAACATTCATTTATATACTAAAACATGAATGTAAATAGCCTATGCCATTCATGAAGTATACATGAAGAAAAATTACAATATTAATTGCTAAAAATTCTATATACAAGCTTTATTCCTTTCCTCATTGTTACAACTCTGTAATCTCTTGGATTTTCCTCTTTTGAATTGCATTCTCATGGAGTATTGCATCCATAATATAGCCAGAGTAATTTTAATTTTCACATACTTGACTATTGCTCTCCATATGATAGGTCTCATGACCTTTGGCTTGTCATCTTGCCACTTGCATACTAGATGGACACTTGAATCTAAGACACTTGCATACATGACTCTTACACTTCTAAATGCATTCCTAATCTAATCACTTATGCATATCCTAACATTACATATTTACACTCTTACATACAAGACACTGATGCACATTCTATTATAAATAGTTTATATTCCATCATTTGGGTTATGTAAATGTATCTTCAAAGGTACATACTTATGACATTAGATTACTTTAGGGGGAATTTATCTAGTTACTTCATGCAATGTAATAAATGCACAAGTGTGCATGTGCAAGTTGTAAATGTGCAAGGTGTCACTTGTACAACTAGATAGAGTTTTGGCCAAGTATCCTATTTTACCTATATAAGTATGACCTCAATGTTAGTATATATAATATAGAGGAGTGTCGATGACATAAAATCTTAGGGTTCTTAGTAGTTAGTTCAGTTCTATGTGGATCACCATCCATTGGTGATGGATGCAATGTAGTCTAGTAGCTATATTGATGGAGTGCTAATTTCCTCCATAGCTACATTGTATTCATTTATATATCATTTATGTTTATTGCATATCTCAGTCTTCTTGCAGATTTACTTTCATTAATATTATTCTTCATCTTATGATTATTATCTCCTTGGGATATTGTATCAAAAGCTAACACATTCTCTCAATATACACTTGCACTCTAACTTACATGACACTTGTGTATTTTCTGCACATTGACACTTACATACCACTCTAAACTATAGACTCAACCCTAATATATTACATATTTACAAATATACCATGAAGTTACCATGGGGATAAATTAGCATGTACCAAATAATGTAATATTCCTAAACACCCCCTTGTATTACATTATTTGGTTATTGAAGAATTTAGTCTTCAATATTGGTCTTCATCTCTATCTTCAATCTCCATCTTTGTTCTTTTATCTAGAATTTCAGCATGTGATCCATTAGCCTCTCGTTTAGGTACTTGCTTTTGATTTGTATCTCTTTTTGCTTTCTTCTTCTATACTTTCCTGATCTTCTTCTTCTATTTCTTTATTTTGTTCTTTTCAATTCTAGTCTTGATCTTGCCTTGTCATCTTTTTTGAGTTTCTCCTCCTGTATCCTGATGTTCTATAGCAACTGCAACATTAGTATCTTCAAAATTATTTGAAAATGTACATCTTCAAATATTTTTATTGTAAGAGCTTTGAACTCATTTCCTATAGATGTTTCTTCTAATTCTTGTATTTCATGAATTTCTTGAACTAAGTTTCCCTTTTGATTTCCTTCTCTAAATTGTAGCTAAGATTGTTGTTGACAACCATACTGATATTGAGGATGATATTGACATTGTTGATATTGAGATTGAAATTGTTGTTGATGTTGAGGATTGTATCAATACTAATATTTACTTTGCTATACTGGTTTACTCATTTGATTTTCATGGTTCATATTCATCTTATTTCCTTTATTATATCTACAAAAATTTGTATTATGACCTTTTCTCTTACATATACGATAGAGTCTTTAACTCCATTTATATCTATATCTGGAAGTCAAAGCTATATTATTTGGTATGTTCTCTTTAGATACCAAGGAATTATTACCCATTTCATCTTTGATTATGTTTTCAACTTCATATTCCTATAGAATATTAACTAAGTCATCAAATGTAGTCTCTTTTCTTAAGACTTGCAAATATGTGACTAGATGCTTGTAACTTTTTGGAAGTGCCCTTAATGTAACTTAGAAAAGAAATTTATCTTCTACTTTTTCTCCTAGAGTTAATAATTTTTCCTTTATATAAGCTATTTTATGAATAAATAGTTCTATACTTTATCTACTATTGACCTTTAAGGAATATAATTGGGATTGTAAATTTAGAATTGTAGCTTTATTTTTCCCTTCAAATATTTTGCATAAAGTATTCCATGCTTCTATAGAAGTTTCTGCTTCACTTAAATATGGTTTAATTTCATCAATTATTCCAAATGTTATCAACATAAGTGCTTTTGCATCACCTTCTTCAAATCTTTGTATTTCTCTTACATCCTCACTAGGTTTTATCTTTGTTTCGCTTACTATATCCCAAATTTTTTCTACAACTAGGATTGATTTCATTTTGTTCTTCCATGATGCAAAATTTGGTCCTTTTAGAATTTGAGATTCATAAAGGAAAATTTTATTATTTGACATAATGGAACTCAATTAAAATTTTGAAATCCTTTGAGGTAGAAAACCTTATATCTCCTAAATTTAATAAATAATAACTCAAATATGGAATTTTTAAATTCTAGTTTTCTAATCCTTTGATGTTGAAAACCTTTTAACTCCCTCATTTAATTTGCAAAATCTTGATTTTCCAAAAATTCAAATTTTTTAAAGTTTTTCCAAATTTTTCTAAAAATACTTTAAAAAAATTCAATAGTTTCAATCAACTTAAGATACTTTAGAAAGCTTTAAAAAAATTATTCCTTATAACTCCTTCATTTTCTAAATATCATATCAAATATTTATCTTAAACCTTATTACTCCTCTAATTTCAAAAATAACTGAATTCTTCAATAAATAAACTAAGGTGCATAAACCTTATAACTTTAATATTAATAAAATATTAAAACTTATTCAACTCCCTCCAAATATGATATTCACTTTAAAAATTTGTAACATTAACTTGTTACCTTAAAATTGTATTAGTGAGATTATAAGAAAATTACACCTTATTGAAACGCTTGTTGTGTCAGGTGTAACACTTAATGTTCTTCATTCCTTTGCCCTAACTTCATTCTTGCTTACTAACTACTGCCTCGTTTGTGCTCTGAACTACACATCTCAAATATTTTAGCTTCAAATGGCTCATTTGTAACTATGGAAACTTCAATGGCTTCTCTTTTCTATGGTTTGATGTCTCAAGTGGCTTAGACTTCTTTCTCTTATGGTCTGATGTCTCAAGTGACTCATCCTTCTTTCTCCTTTGGCCTAATGATTGAGATGACTCATGCTCATTTATTATATAACCTAATATCTCTTTCCTAAATTTTATTTGGTTCACTTTGGCTTGGCTTGAGAGGTTTTAATAGCACATTTTTATTTCCTTATTTTTTGCTTTCATGTTCTCTAACTTAGGTTTGGTCTAAAATATGTTCTTTGGCCTCAACTTTGATTTGATGAGGACATGTCCCTTGGATTTGTATTTATGAGGACACGTCTCTCAGATTTCACTGATGAGGATACATCTCTTGACCCTCTACTTTGTGTTGTCTTCCTTTAGCACTCAATGGATGCATGTTTTGCTAAATCAGAGACTAATATGTTGCTTGCCTTGTATTATTAATGTTGTATTTACTTTCTCTATATGCTCTTTCTTAATGTCATACTCACTTTCATATAACGACTTATGTACTATTACTCTTAGCACTTTAATAATGCTTTTCTTAGGGCTTCATGCTTTGCTTCTCTTATTACCAAATATGTTATTTTTATTATCATCGTATGAGCTTCTTCTCTTAATATTATATGCTATTGCTCTTAGCAACAAATGTGCTATTATGCTTATTTTTATATGTGTTGTTGCAATTTTATTATTATATGATCTTCTTTACTTATTTCTTTGACCTTCTTCCATATAGACTTCTTCAATCTTCAATTTCAATATAGGTTTATCTTACCTTTAATTTGAATATAGGCTTGTTTGGCCTTTTCTATTCCTTCTTCTTTCTTATTTATCTTTAAACTCTATTCTCTTATCTCTAAATACTTTCAAATATATCAAGGTCAAATCACTCTTGACCTTATTCTTCTTCTTTCCTTATTGTTGCTTATTTTTTTGTATTATACTTAGAAGCTGAAATTCTTCTCTATCTCTGTAGGAAGATTCTCAAACTTCTAACTTAATTAATGTTAATTCTTCCTTATTTTTGAAATTTTCAATGTCTTAGGTCATATCGAAGAATACAATATGATTCTCCTTCTTACTAGAGAACCCAATATCAATGTTAGGGTGGAACTAAATATCTTTGAATGATCAACTATCTCATAAGTTTATTTTTCCTCAATATTCAATCTACAATCTTCAAATCAATGCTAGGGTGGCTCTATCTTGAATGACCAAGTTTATCCTGAGTTGGTTATACCTATCAATATAGTTGATTCCTCTGCAATGCTCTCAACTTGCTCTTCTTCAAGAAGTCCTTTTCTGAGGATACTGGCAAGGTATCTATTGGTACTGATGTCAAGGAGGTTGTTAAGGTTTTTGCTACCTCTGAGGATGATACAGATAAAGATAATGATGATGATTTGGATGAGTCAAATGACGAGCTCTAGGATGTTGGTGTAAAACTAGAAGATGAAGCTTAGGGTTTCCTTTCTTGTCGTGGGATTTTTGTTATTGGGTATCCTCTATGTCACCCCAGTTTCTTTTTGTATGTCATTTAAGGGTATCCTATGTGTCACCTTTTATGTTGCGGGACTACGTTACCTATCCTTATATTTATTTTTCTCGTTGTTGTTTTTAACTTTCTCAATTTTCATGTAATCAGGTTTTGGGTCCCTATAAAAACCTATTTTTAATCAAAAAAATTAACTGATAAAAAAATATATATAGTTGATTCCTAGTCTTCACTGGTTTTCCTTCAACCTAGTTGAAATACCCTAGCATTCTACTCAATAAGACCTTTAAATATTATAGTCCAAGTTTGCATTGTCTTCAAAGTGGACATACTTTAAATTAATTTTATCAAAAATGGATAAAGCTAATTAATAATGGTGGCTCAATAAAATCTATCAAACTAGATAGAGTCTAGTGGTAGCTCTGATACCATTGTTGGCTTTTTAAACCTTACTATCACAAAATATCATAGATCCCAAATATAAAATAACCATAATATTTTAGGTCAAATATAATAATATGATGAGTAGAATAATATGAGCAAATTAATATGTATATCAAGGATTATATAATAAAGCAAATAACATTAATTTATATACTAAAATATGAATGTAAATATCCTATGTCATTCATGAACTATGCATAAATAAAACTTACAATATTAATTGCTCAAAATTCTATGTACAAGCTTTATTCCTTTCCTCCTTGTTACAAGTTTGTAATCCCTTATATTGTCCTCTTTTGAATTTCATTATCATGGAGTATTACCTCCATAATATAGCCATAGTAATGTGACTCTTCACATACTTGAATATTGCTCTCCATATGACAAGTCTCATGACCTTTGGCTTATCATCTTGCCACTTGCATACTATATGGACACTTGACTCTAAGACACTTGTACACATGACTCTTGCACTTCTACATGCACTCCTAATCTAATATACTTCTTGTAACAACCCATAAAATTTACCCAAAGGAGAGAGCTACACTTTTTTTACAAGGATTAACTCATGAAGAAGACCCAATATTTACATTAAAATAAAGGTATAATCACTTTTGAGTTCATTATCATTGTAGATGACACTTAAGTGGATAGGAGTGGCCAGCTTTCCATAATTTTGGGGTTCATTTTTCTAAACCTCGTCATTTATAAAATATGCCATCAATGGTCCCCCCATATTTTCTATACACTCACCTATATAGGACAACTTGACTATAACATAGATATTACCCTTTAAGGTCTATAACACTTAAAGGTGATGCCTATTCCCTAAACCTACATAAGTTTGTCTATGTAGGATTATTATGGTGTAATTCCATAGTGATTAGTTAGCTTCACCTCACCATGAACTAACTAAGACCATTACCACTCACCTGATAATGATCATGGTTATGCTTACCTCACCACAAGGTGCCACCACTATACTACCTTGTGAATCCAATGTATTCTCCCATACTAATCCACCACTAATATTCCTAAGCCTCATCGCTAGGAATATGTCCAAGCCTCACCACTAGGACCACCCAATCCTCATTGCTTTGGTCCACCCAAGCCTCATCGCTTTGGTCTACCCAAGCCTCATCGCTTAGGGTGTATCATTCACAAATACCTAGTTATTACCTCACCATAACTCAACTAAAATTGGGTACATATTGAATCTAGGGATTACTAATATGGCTCTAATTTCATGTCCAAAATAGATCTCTTCCAAAACCAAGAATCTTAACATTTATAATTATCTCTCTAAAAGGAAATAGAGTGCTACTTTAAATCATAATTAAATCCGACATAACACATTACCAAAGACTAGGAATTTAAATACTTCTTCAATAATAACACTAGAATTTAATATTTCCTTATTAAAATGAAAGGATGAAATCAAAATCTCAAGAATCATAACCATATTCCATCAATTAGATTCTATCATTCACTTCAATAACACATCCTTTCCATTTTGTAAATAATAAACTATTTCCAAGAACTTAACACTAAGAACATATTATTCTATTTTATTCTTTGAACAAATATCAAGATAATGACAAGATTGTTTACAATATATCTATCCCTTCATCGTAATTATTGTATAGCATACCTTTACATATGGAATTTATAATACCTCTCATCCAAAAAATAATATTACATTTCAATGTTTAAATACATAAATGGTTTCTAGTCTCATCTTCTTTCTCAAGGTCTTCTGCTTGATAGGTCCTCTCCAACTAACACTAAATGTAAGTTTAGATATAAAGACAACTCTTGTAAATGAATATGTAATCCTAACATGCATCATGTAATAAATTCATACAATAACGATGCAATATTTTAGTCCCAAAAGAATGTATATGCAAGCCTAACATGCATCACACAAATATAATTATTCAATAACAATGCAATATTTTAATTTCATAATAATATGTATATACAATCCTAACATACATCATATAATTAAAATTATTCAATAATAATGATAGATCTCAACTCCATAATAAAATTCAAAGTATTCTTCCAATTTAGGGGTTCACTATTCTAACCCATTATGATGTGATGCCTTAGTGATTAGTTAGTTTTATTTACACCCATGATCTAACTAATGTTAGAGTTAGATTATATTACATCATTTAGGTCATGTAAATATACCACCTTTAGTACATAATTAGAGTAGAAGATTACTTTATGGGAAAGTTAGCTAGTTACTTCAAGAAATGTAATAAATGCACAAGTGGCATTGTGCAAGTTGTAATGTGCAAGGTGTTCCCTTGTACAACTAGGTAGAGTGTTGGTCAAGGAATCTATCTTCTTATACAAAGGGCCTCATAGTGGTAATCCATATATCAAGTCCATATCAAGTTCTTATCAAGTGCATTATAGTAGATAGTAGTAGTGCTCCTGTATGAAGTAAAATGTAGCTCTTTAGTTCACATTAATGGAGTGACCATTTTCTCCATACTGCATTGTATTTTTGTCATTTCTATTTATAGTATATTTTAGTCATATTACAGACTCACTTGCTTTTATATTTATTGCATATTATGAGGACCTGTGTTAGATATCTTCCACTGCATATATCCTCAAAAGCTAATAGTGGTATCAAAGCCATGATAAATTGAGATAGGAGGACCTACATCCATCATCATTCCTCTTTGCACTTTTGTAAACTAGATTTACTAATGTGCACCACCCCTTATAAAAGTCATCACAAGAGAAGTCCAGTAGGTCAAGAGGAATAGAAAGAGTCACAAGTGAGGACTGAAATAAATCTTAGTTATAGAAATTTTGAGATTATATTTGGCTAGAGTCTTTCCAAAGAGTTACAAAAAAACTTGTGAAGACTAGGACTCAACATTCAAGCCACTAGATTGACAAATCAACTAGTGAATATTATTATCTCTAGAATTACAAATTCTTCAATTCTAGTTTCTAATAGCTTGTTGCAGGAAAAGGAGATTCAAAAAAAGGTTGGGAAGCTTCCTACAAGAGAGTTAGGAATAATATCTTCTTAAAATAATTCTAGCACTTGCAGCAACAAGGAGAAAGACTAAATATTTCAAAGACCTCGAGAAAGGTCCCATTACAAGAGCTACAATATTGCAAAGTGCAAAAGTTATGAAAAGGCCACAATAGCCTTATAGAAGACTCAAGGAAGAAGAGATTCTAGAATTTGAGTCAAATAAGGAGATAGAATATTGGTTATCTCTATTCAATATCAATACCTGCAGAGTACAAAAAGAAAAAATGTCATAGAAGCCTTGATCAAGAAGAAGGTTGTAGAAGTATTAATTCTAAAGAAGACTTCAAAAAAGAATTTCTGATTCAGAATATAAATCATTGATTCATAAGAATACTCCAAAGAAGAGTTCTTGAAGAATACTTCCTAAAATAATTATTAATTCAGAAGATAAATTTCTGATTCAGAATAATACTCCAAAAAATATTTTCTAAAGAATACTTTAGAGAAGATTTCTTGATTCAGAAGATAAATTCCTGATTCAAAAGAAAACTCCAAAAAGAAGTTCCTAAGGAATACTCCAAAGAAGATTCCAAGAAATAGGATACTGGTGATCTCCTTTACTGATTAAATATTTCCTTCAAGAAGGAGCTAAATATATAAAGAGAAGATCTCATTGAAGAAATTCCATTCTTAGAAGAAATAGAAGGACTAGGAGATTCTTGTACAAATCTATAAGCAACGAAATCAGATATCCAAGAAAAATATCTCATAACCAACACTTCTAGAAATAGAAGTTTGAATAAACGGTCTCATTTGGAAGACTGTAGAAGCTGCAAGATAGAAGACCTTGGAGAGGTATCATGAAAAAAGAGAGAAGAAGGCTTGGAGAGCCTTATTGTAGAGCTCATAGAAGCATTGTTAAAAAGGTTCTTAGGAGAACTCATTGGAGAAATCCACTACCAAGGAGAAAGCACCTGATAGTGAAGGACTTGGGACAATTATTGACATCCAACAACAAGCCCAAGAGAAGAAGAATTTGGAAAGGAGTGCCAAATCCCTAAAGAAGAATCAAGTGAAGACCTCAATAAATTTATAATCTTGAGAAGAATATCTTGTTTGAAGTCTAATTTTGACAAGAATTTTGAAGGAAAATTCAAACAAAAGAAGCCTACCAAATCTAGGAGATTTGGAGATTATCTCTCATAGTAAGAAGGCATAGTTTAGAGAAAGAATTTCTCTAAATATACAACATAAAATAAAAGTTCACTATAAGGATCAAGCCACCAAATCCAAGTCTCAATATAGAAAGTTCAAGGCTACAGTTGGGTGAAGTAGGAAGTTGTTCTAGATAGACAACTACAAGATGTAAATTCAACCATTACAAGGCAAAAACTTGGTAAATAAAAAATATAAAGATCTACATCTACTTAAGAAGCCATAAAAGAGGTAAGAAACATGGGTGCAATTAGGTTCATTGATTAAAACTCAAATTGGATTATTATCAAACTTCGTTAAGGCACCATATTTAGATTAAAATTTGTATAAGGATAGATTGCATTATAAATACATTTTAAGGATTATTTGTACATTAAATAGGAGTTGGATATTTTTGAAAGAAATAAAATTATCATATACCTATTTGCTATCTAGAAAGAAAGAAGACTATATCCTACAATATTTATTGTAGTAAAAAAAATAGCAGAATATTCATTAAGAGTAAATTATAGATTACTCTTAAAATTTGCAGAGATTATTAAGTGCATATGAAATTATTTTGAGATTTCATTTATAGGAGCAATAAGGTGAGATTATTTTTACCATTAAAAGTGCATTAGTAATCCATTGGCACTATAATAGTTGATATCTAACTAGCTACTCTCAAAAGGGTTAGTTTGTGTTTGTTGATTGTTAAATATCAAGGACATAAAAACCAGTAGATTATCAAAGTATCTAGAGACACTATTTGGTGCATAGAACCTACAATATTTCATGGCCCAAAGAAGCCACAAAAATCATATCAGATTACTCCAAGGAGTGGAGGAGAAAGCCACCATCAAAATCAGCAATAGAAGCTTCAAATCGAGACTTGGTGAGTCTCATATTCAAAGTGCACTAAAAGCTATTTATAGGAAAAATAGTGCAAAAATTACCTCTAAAAAAATGCTTCTATCTTAGTGGTTATTAGCTTAGGTTTATTACCAAAGTAACCAAGCAAAGGAGAGAGTTGTCTAGCAAAAGAGACAACATCAAATCAGCCATTGCCTACTTCAAAAGCTACCATAAAACCAGAGATTGTAAAAGAGGTGCAAAGAGGTATTATATTATCAAAATTATTTAAATTATATTGCACTACTCTAATCTACCCTATGTAGGAAGATAGACATGTTTTCGGTGCCAAAAGGGCACACTCTTCACAAGGAGAAAAATAGTCCAAGGTAGCCATGTAAAAGCATTCTCCAAGCAAGGAAAAATGATCTTCCAAAAGGCTCATATATTCTATGATTTGGATAGTTGAACCTGAAAGAAAATATTTCAAAGAAAGAAGAAGCATTATATTCAAGGGGAATATTATCCACAAAAGGTATTTTCATAGCAGGTTGAAAAATAAGGAATAAAATATTACACTAGATGTATATCCAAGGAGCATCATTGGAGTATTTCAAACTCCACCATAGTATTGCTTGAAGCCTTCAAAATCATTGCTCAAATCATTGCTCTAAGTTCCCAAGATGTTGCTCACCATTCCAACTGGAAATAACTCACTCTAAATGCTATCAAATGCATACAACAAAGGTGGATATGGTTGTGTTGTATTATTAATAAGGGTATTGGAAAGATACGTTGAAGAGGCATTACGTAGAAATATCATGCACAAAGATAAGGTTACACTTTTCACATAGAAGAAAAACTTAACATTTCCCACATGAATGCCCATCCATTGCAATCTTGACCAAGAAAACATTACAGAGAAGAAGGTTGGTGTGAGCACTCATCCAAGATTGTAACGCTCATTCTTTACCTAGAAAAAAATTTACAAGTGGTAATAAGCATCTTCTCATCCCTCAAGCACTCAAAGATAACCATCATGGCACATATCACTCATTTAAATATTCAACTCTTATTTGAGGCACCAAAGACCAATGGATAGTA
Source organism: Wollemia nobilis (assembly GCA_028583015.1). NCBI lineage: Eukaryota > Viridiplantae > Streptophyta > Pinopsida > Araucariales > Araucariaceae > Wollemia > Wollemia nobilis. The sequence continues at coordinate 225,484 of JAQPPZ010000709.1, read as the reverse complement.
GCATTCAAGGCTGAATTCAAAGCAACATTAAAAGTCGAGTTCATGGTAGATTTACGTAGCAACATCAGGGTCCATAGCAACAATAGAAAGAGAGCATTCAAAGCTCCTAGTCAAATTGGTCAGTGTGAGGCATCTACTATCCAAGTATTACCATCAAAGGTATCAAGAAACCAACCACCATCTAAATTAAAGAGCAGCACTAAAGCTTATGCCCATATATTAGATATAATGGTCAAAAGAGAACTAAAGAGTGCTATCATCTATCTCTAAAAATCAAAATTGCATACGTAGAGGTTTGGGGCATTACAAAGATAATAATTTACCTTATTCCAATTTTTTTTCATTAATAGGGAGATATAAGGTATAATATAAGGTTGAAACATTAAGGGAAATCAACCATATTTGAAAGCAATATTAAAGAGGAAAATATATTAAAAAGCCTAATTTTTGCAATCTAATACATAGGAGAAATAAGGATTTCTACCTGGATAAATTAAACTTCTATTATTGCAAATATCATTGTTTTATAATATTCCATATTAGGGAGTTATAAGGAATACTACACCAAAGTAGGTAATTGGAATTTATAAACATTAAATATCAAATTATTAAATGCTATAAAAGGAGGTTTATTAAAATAAAGAGTTGGAAACTAATTGATATACTTGTCTCAAAACTACATTAAAGGGATAAAAGAAATCCAACAAATAGAACCTCATAAAAATTAGAAATTTCTTAAGTTCAATAGGAGAAATAAGGTGTAAAAGAAGTTGAATTTTTCTATTCACAAAACTTTACAAAATCAACCCAAAATTGAACTACTATTCTCAAAAGCACTTTTTCTATTATTCAACATATCCAAAATTACTAGGGAGACATAAGGCATTCTACAAAACCTAGAATTTCACCAAGGCATCATCAAATCAATACTAGGGAAATTAAAATAAGACCACAAGGATCATCATGACATCAAACAAATTCTTTCTTGCATAATCCCAATTACTTAAGGGACTAAACTATTTCTCCTGGAAAAATAAGGTTAAAGCAATATTAGTATATGAAAAAATTTGGGAGATAACTCAAGGAATAGCAAAAAGACCAAACACATGTGATACTAAAATTTAAAAGTTTGATGAAAATGATGCAAAATCCCTAATGATAATAACCTTTGCTATCACTGATGAAATACAACCTTATAATAGTTTAGCAAAGACATTTACAAAATCATGGAAAAGCTTAGAAAATATATTTATTTGAAGGAAAAAATAAAGCCACCATCCTTCATCTTCAAACTCAACTACATTCTCTAAAAATGAACAGTGGAGAGAGCATAGAACTATTCCTAAGGAAAGTAGTAGATATTAAAGGGAAATTATTAACCTTAGGAGAAGAAATTAAATATGAACTTATTACTCAAGTAACCATGAGAGCACTTCAAGATAGCTACAAACATTTGGTAACATATTTACAAGTCCTAAGTAAAGATACTTCTTTTGATGACCTAATCAATATTATTCAAGAATATAAGGTAGAGAACACAGTTAAAGATGAAATGACTAACACTACATTGGTATCAAAAGACAATCCATAGGTAAATATTGCTTCATAATCAAAAGGATGAAGACCATGATATAATAGGTATTGTTAGATATGCAAGAGAAAAGGTCATAGTACTAACTATTATAGATTCAATCCCAAAAATAAGAATCAAGGAAATCAGATTAACAATGGAAGCAAATTTCAACCATGGAAATATCAAAATCAGCAGAAAGCTCAGTGTCCAACCAATTATCCCCAATTGAAGTATCGAAAAGTGAATCAGAAAGGACACCTAGCTCAAAGGATAGAAGAAATTGAAGAACTAGAAGAATCTACAAATGATTATGAAGTCAAAGCTCTTTTAGCAAGAAAAACAGGTTATGAAGACACTAACTACTTGCTTGAACATGTTACTAAAAACAAATAAGAAGATCCATATTGAATATTGAAATCTTCAATACCCAAATAATGTAATACAGGGGGTGTTAGAGTTAGAGTATATTACATCATTTGGGTCATGTAAATGTACCACCTTTGGTACATAGTTAGAGTAGGAGATTACTTAGGGGAAGTTAGCTAGTTACTTCAAGCATTGTAATAAATGCACAAGTGGAATTGTGCAAGTTGTAATATGCAAGGTGTCCCCTTGTACAACTGGTAGAGTGTTGGCCAAGGAATCTATCTTCCTATATAAAGGACCTCATAGTGGTAGTCCATATATCAAGTCCATATAAAGTTTTTATCAAGTGCATTGTAGTAGATAGTAGTAGTGATCTTGTATGGAGTACAATGTAGCTCTTTAGCTCACATTAATGGAGTGACCATTTCCTCCATACTACATTGTATTTTTATCATTTATATTTATAGTATATTTCAATCATATTGTAGACTCACTTGCTTTCATATTTATTGCATCTTATTAGGACCTATGTTAGATCTCTTCCACTATATATATCCTCAAAAGCTAACAACTATGACCATTACCACTCACCTGGTAAATATCATGGTCACGCTTGCATCCTCACAAGTTACCACCACTATATTGCCTAGTGAATGATCCGATGGATTGTCCCATACCAATCCATCATTAATATTCCTAAGTCTCACCACGTAGGGTGTATCATTCACAATTACCTAGTAGGATTATTATGGTGTAATTCTTATTAGTCATAACAAGAGAAACCCATATATCTCTCACTCATTTATGGATCTATTGCTACACATGCTATATCCAAATAAAATCATGCATGAACAATGCAAGATCGAGATAATCCCATAATTATCTCACTCATTTATGGATCTATTACTATACTAGCCACATCCAAATCATTCAATAACTTTAAGAGAATCCCATACTTCTCTCACTCATTTATGGATCTACAACTACACAAGCCACATTCAAATCATGCAAGAACATTAAGAGAATCTTGTACTTCTCTCACTCATTTATGGGTCTATTGCTACACAAGCCACATCCAAATCATGCAAGAACATTGAGATGATCTCATACTTATCTCACTCATTTATGGATCTATTGTTGTACAAGCCACATCCAAATTATGCACGAACATTGAGATAATACCACACTTCATTCAATTATGGATTCCTTAGCTACTCAAGCCTCATCTATTTTTTGGAAAACATATTATTTAATCCTTTAAATAATAGCTTCTTATATTCTAAAACTTAGAAAATATACAATACATTATTCCATTTTCAAAATAAGCAACAATTTTTATATGGAATATTACTTTACTAATAAAAACAGATTTTGATACTTCTCTTTAATTAACTATCAATCAACCCATTATTTAGCCAATATTAATAAGACCATAATCCTTCAAAATTAATTATTAGTTCCACTTCTATGGCCTAATTAAAAAATAATGTTGATTTAATATTGACTAAGTAAAACAACACATTTTAAAACAATATTAAAAACATGAAAGCCTTCAAAAATAATTTAATAGTTTCATCCCTATATTTTTTTAAATACATTTAAACTATAAATAAAGGAACACCTTTATTGACAATAGGAAAGTTTAACTATTGACTATAATGGCTCTCATTAAGACCATAATAATTATAAAATCTTTGATGGCCACATTCCCTAACTCAAAGGTACTACTAAAGAGCCACAACTTAAAAAAATTGGGTGAATTCAACAATATTCTAAAAAACATAGCTCTACATACGGATGATTTCTAAGTTGCAATCAAACTTAAGGATGATTTGCTTCAATGATAATATTATACAATATACCACAAAAATACAAAAAATATGGAACTTATAAATATTAAAGGAAAGCTTTCTAGGTTAAAGCACTATACTACATTGTTTTAGGAAGAGTAATTCTACAACTATGGCTTAAGGTTTTCACTCTCAGCTTGACAATGACAAAGCATTCGAAAAACCAAATTCACCCAACCATCAATTCTATGAGCCTACAAATTTAAGATATTTGGAGGCCTCTATGTTAACATCCTTATACAACTATGGTTATTTTTCCAGACTTACCTATGATTGGAATTATTTGGCCTTATTAAATTTTAGGCACTCAACCCAAAAAGAAACATATATATCATCCAAAATCAAGCCTTGCACTACATCAATTTTCTAGGTATGTGGTTGTGTTTTATATGGAACATAAACAAATAATGCACACCAGATCACCATTGTTTACTCATACAACTTAAGGAGTAACAAAACATCATTTAAAATAAACTAGAAAGCAACTATGATATGCATACAAAATTTTAGAAAGTAAAGCATTCCATAAAATAATCCCAATGCATGCAAAAGAAACAATCCAAGATCTCACACATTCATAATCCTTGAAAATAAATCAACTCAGATCATATTAATATATAATCTATTATAACTAGGTTCATTTCATATAATAACATAATAATTGTAGTTAATAGACATACTCACAACTACAAAATAAGAGCTCCGATGTTGAAATGGATTGAAACTTGGCAGTCCCTCCTTCTTCCTTCTAGCTAATCATTTTTCTTAGGTCGCAAGAAAACATATAGGATTTTTCAAGGAAAAATGAAGATCAAAGGTTGGGAGGTTTCTAGGTTCATTTCATGCAGGTTTACCACCCATCTTCTTCCACCATGGCATTCCAGTTGTTACAATAAAGGTAATGCTTCAAAATTTTTACATTGCAAAGGTTTTCTAAAATTGCTAGTTTTTTCCAATGTTTTTATCTTTCCAACATTATTAAAAATGTGAACTTTACCCCTTTTTGCAAGGTCTATCTTATTAATGCCTATATTACTTTACAAATACCCTTAGGCAAGCATTAAAAACCAAGTCACTCATTCATTTCATTGATTTAATATTATCATTATTTTCTAATGCTAGTGTTAATTACTAACACTAGGATAATAATAATTAAATCAATTACTCATCTCTTAGAATTGATTTAATTAATACCGAATGTTAATATGAAACAATAACATCAATATTTAATTCTTTTAAGTATTAATGATATTCATATTATTACTAATATCTAACTTGAAAAATATATTAACCAAATAATTTCCATACTTCAAAATACATGCATAAATGCATCCCAATAATAATTTGCATGTCTAATATGCAATCAACAATATGCATAAACAATATTTTTCCTTTTAGTAGGAGGCTTTATGATAACTGCAATGTTATCACTCACCTACTAATGATACCCTATGCACAAAGTAGGGACTCTTTTGCTTTTTATAGCAGCCTCCTTGCTCGATGATGCATTTTAAATAAAATATATGCAAATGCATCTACATGAGGGTTTTTACCCTTGAGCTATCGATGAGAATTCATCCATCATTTCCCTTTTCTCTCAACTCAGGTGGTTGTTCCATACCAATCGACCTATGAGAGTACATGGTCCTAGAACCACAAATTTCATCAACAATACCATATTATAAAAATAGCATAATCCAACTTTAGAAATCATAAAGTACAACTATCAACTCATCTTGATAGAATAAAATAGGATCATGCATTAAATATCAACAAACCAGTACATAAATCAAGCAACAAGAGAAATTCCTACCAAGGTGGGTCATTACATACTCCCCTAGTACTAAACATAGTCCCTTGTGTTTTCTAAAAACAAATATTTTTTTATTATTATTCAAACAAAAATGGGAATTATTTTCTCATTTATCAACATCTTCCTAAGTAGGAATATAGATTTTTTACAAGTTGGGTAGTAAGGTGAGCCTATAGGGTACTGGAATAATCTTATAAAAGATTTAAAAAGGCCTAAAAAAACAAATATCCAACCTAGTTGACTTGATGGCTCTTTTCCTAGGTTTCACCCTCAAGAAGACTCTATCTCCCATAGAGAATTATCTTGGTGATCTTTGCAAATCAACATAGCTCTTATAGCGATTGGTTGCTTCCTTGAGCCTTTGCTAAATCACATGAGCTACTCCATCTCCTTGATAGTGATCAGTCCAATCACCACTTGATCTTTCAAATTATCTCAAGTTAGAGGTGTTTTGTACCTTCTTCCTTACAAAACCTCAAGTGGAGCCATTCCCAAGGATGCATGGTACCCATTATTATATGCAAACTCAACCAGATAAAAATAGTCTTCCCATTTAGAATTTTTATCTATGCAATACATGTGAAGCATATCTTCAAGAATTTGGTTACCCATATATTTTTGGATGGTAAGAAAAATTGATATTCAATTTAGTGTCAAATGCATGATGAAGAGCTTGCTAGAATTTTGACGTAAATTTGGAGTCTCTATCTGATACGATCACCTCAGGAAAACCATGTAATCTATTTATTTACTTGGAAAAATTATTTTCCACAACCAGTGCATCATATCTTATGTTCCCTAGTATGAAATGTGCAACCTTAGTCAACTTGTCTACCACCACAAGTATTGTATCATGTTGGTACCTTGTTTTAGGTAAATCCATAATAAAATCCATAGATATGACCAACCACTTCTCACTAGGTATATCATGTGGGTATAGTTTTCCTACTGGATGTTGATTCTCTGCATTTAATTTTTGGTATTCCAAACATCTAGCAATAAAACCATTAACATCATGTTTCTTTCTGGGTCAAAAAAGATATTTTTCATATTTTCTCTCATATTTGTACCTTCTAGATGAGAAGAATATGGAGAACTATGCATCTCCTACATTATCATTCTCCTTAAATCACTAGTCTTGGGTAAAACAACCTTATATTTGAAACATAAAATCTCATATTTGATGTTAAAATCCCCATTTCCCTCAATATTTACCTCAATTTTAGATCAAATTTCAATGCAATATTGGTCCTATAATTGCATTTCCATGACTTTATCAATCAAGTCAACATGACTTTGGGTTAATGTTGTTATATGCTTCCTCCTACTCAAGGCATCAAAAACCTTATTTTTCTTTCCTTTGATATATTCTATACCAAATTCATACTCGGCTAGGAACTCTATCCACCTTCTTTGTATTGCATTCAGCATTGGTTGATAAGGATGTACCTTAAGCTTGATGATCTATCCTTATCTTGAAAGGTTTTCCCAAAAAATAGTGCCTCCAATACTTAAGAGCATGGACAACTACTACTCACTCCAAGTCATGTGTAGCATAGTTCAACTCATGCTTTTGTTGTGCCACTCTGATATACCCATTGGAAATATTTGTTTACATAAGGAGGATCTCCACAAATAAAACAACCTATCCTCAATGCATGAGACTTCTCCTATATTCCATTCCTTGCATCGTCCTTCTATGTTGAATCATTCTAGTTTTGAGGTTGGCGTTTTGAACTATTATTTATCTAGAAATTATTCTTATAGTTTTCCTTGTTCCCATTTTTCTTATTTTTGAACTTAGAGTTTCCTTTGATTTTCTTATTTTGTTCTTTGTCCCATATTGTAAACACAACACCCTTCCTCTTCTTGAGTTCCTATCTCTCTCCTTCTTTAAACACATCATATTTGAAAAAGGTTTTCTTAGTGTGTTGATTTGTCTCCTCATATCTAGCCAAATTATATGCCTTCTATAAGTTTTTGGGCTTAAGCAAAATAATCACTATTTGAATCTTAGGATCCACTCCCAAGATGAAATTTTACACCTTCAATTATTCATTGATCTCATACTTAGGAACATATTTCAAAATATTGATGATTTTTTATAATAAGCCTCTATAGTAAAGGTGCCTTGTTGGGGCATAGAGAACTCCTCAAATTTCTCTGCTTAAAATTGATCCATTAGGAATATTTTCTTAAATGCCCTTACAAAATTATCCTATTTTAGGTCCATATCTTGGATTCCTCTACGTACCTTAAATGTATTCCACCATTTCAAGGTGACATCTTAGAGATGAAGGGTTTCCCACACAGTTTGTATTTTTAGGGAGTAATTCTTCATGGAAAAATATGTTTCCAATTCATTCAGCCAAGATTCCACTACATCACCCCCTTCTCTTCCATTAAATTTATGCATCTTGACATTCTTACTTGACAAGATCAACCTCAAACCGATATTTACCCTCACAGATTCCTTTGGTAGGATTCTCTTCCTGTGTACCCTTTAAATTCTTGTTATTGGATTCCCAGTTAACAAGTATTTCTAAAAAAAATTGTTGTTGCTCCATTTGCTCTTGAAGAAACTTAACTATTGAAGTAATATTTTCCACCATCTTATTGGAGTCCACTCTTCTTCCATATTTCTTCTGGGGATAGCTATAGCTTCTTCCTGCATAGCTAACTCCAAATTCTTAGAATATTCTCCTTGCAAAATAGGTGACATCTCATATCCACAAAAAGAAGTTGGATAAGTTATTATTCCCCAATAAGAAACTACACTTTCTATGATTAGTTAGTTTCATCTCCCCATGAACCAACAAAGACCATTATCACTCACCTGATAATGATCATGATCACACATGCCCACCAACAAGGTGTCATATCTTATAATATCATCATAATTCACATAATAATGGTAATGGTCACACTTTCCTACATATAAGGTACCATACCCAATAAGAAGTACTTTGTAGAATTTTTACTCCTTGGTTTGACCAATCAATATGGTGTGCAGTACTTGCCTTGTCCCAAATCAACTCAAGATCCCTAGAAGAGTAATCCTTCTCAAAATTAGCACATCAATTTAAGGTTCAACCTAAGTTCTCTTCATGGAAGCATTGATTCCTATGACCTAGAATCTAATAAAAACTGTGACAACCCATAGACTTGACACAAGGGAAAGAGCTATATATATAGCTCTTTATATTGATGAAAATATTGGGTTTGTTTTATGATTTAATCCTTGTATATATATATATATATATATATATATATATATATATATATATATATATATATATATATAACAAGTATCAACTCATGAAGCAAACCCAATATTTTCATCAATATTAAGGCATAACCACTTTTGAGTTCATTGTCACTATAGATGACACTCAAGTGGATAGGAGTGGCCAAATTTCTATAATTTTGGGGTTCATTTTTCTAAGCCTCACCATTTATAAAATACACCATCAATGGTTGTTAGGAACCTACTATTAAAAATAAACTCACTCACAAATACTAAAATAAAATAGAGATTCATAAAATAACAAAATATCACAATGGGGAAAGTAAATGCAGAATTAAAAATCTCATGATGACACAGAATCGTAGGCCTCTTCGAGGGGGAAACCTCAAATACTTTCATTAATATGTAAAAATATACATTTGTTCATGGATCCATGTCTTTTAAATATACACTTCATGCAACCCTAAACCTAAGCTCAAGAGTTGACTTATATGCAATATTACCACTCGAGCTAGAAATTTCTACCAAATAGTAGTTACATTTTTTATAATGGTTACATGAAATGGCCCTACTTGTATAGGCACCTTGCTACATACCACTACAAAATATTACAAAATAAAATTATAAAAGGATCCCCACGTTGGAAGTGGGCCATTACAATAATCAATTGAGAATTACAAAATGGTGTTAGAATGGGGTCCTAAAATGCCCTTCCTCTTCAAAAAAGCTTTGTCCTCAAATTTGTAGATGAGGAAACTAGTGGTGTAGTTGTTGGAGGGATTCTCACGTAGCATATTTAGGATATAATACTTACCACTAAATAAGAACCTCAATTATGAATGGTTACAAAGAGTACATGTTCGACGGTCCAAAATATGGTCTAGCTCGAGCAAGATAGAACCCTCTTCATCTAATTCAGGTAAAGTATATTGAACCTATACATGATTGCTCAGTACCTTCTTGAGAGAGGATACATAAAAGACAAGATGAATCTTAGATGTAGAGTAGGGCCAATTTGTAGGTAGTGGAACCAATCCTTTGTAAGACTTGGTAGGGATCATATTATTTGGTAGCGAGCTTTTGGCACCTACATAGCTAGAGGGATGACTATTTATACAAATACAAGTGAAGGAAGACCATATCACCGACTTTAAAATTATACTTTGTACGATGTTGATCAACTTATTGGTGAATCCAATTCTAAGACAATTCTAAATTTAGCTTCAATTGACAAAGGACTTTGGCATGTTGGTGGAGTGTAGTGTCAACAACATGGACTTTGGAGCTTCTTGGAATATAGGATGAGGGTGTTGACAGAGGCCACCCATAAGATACTTCAAAATGGGTGACCTTGGTCATAATGTTATAAGAAGTGTTATACCACAACTTAGCCAATGAAAGCCACTTCGCCTACTATGTAGGATTATCAAAGGTAAAACAATGAATATAGGTCTCCAAATATTTATTAACAATATTTGTTTTACCATACATTTGTAAATGATAAGATAAAATAATTTTGAGTTGATTTCCTTATAACTTAAAAAATTATTGCCATAAATTACTAATGAAGGTAGGGTCATGATTGGACACAATGGAGGTGGGAATACCATGAAGATGAAATATAAAATTGATGAAAACTTGGGCAACTACAAAGGCTATGTAAGGATGGAAGAGGGGATTAAAATGAGCATACTTCATGAGATGATCCACTACCACAAAAATAACTAATTTACCTCTCAACTCAGGTAGACCTTCAATAAAGTCCATGGAATTATTTTTCCAGGCTTATTCTAGAATAGGCAAGGGTTGAAGAGTTCCTAGAGAATGCATTGTTTCTCCTTTCATCCATTGATGAATGTCACACTCTACCATAAAATTTTGAATGTCCTTTTTCATACCCTTCCAAAAAAATGTTTACTTAATCCTTTCATATGACTTGAGGAACCCTAAATGGCCAACAATAGGTGAAGCATTCATTTATATATGAATGAGTTCCCAAATTGAATACCTACGGGAAACAACAAGGTGTTAGAGATAGTACAAATATTTTCCATCCCAAGTGTACCCTGGAAATGATGTAGGCTTTATTTGAAGTGAGGTAACCAAAGTTTGCAATTCTAAATCCTTAAGCACCTCATCTTGGAGAGCATTTATCCATTGTGGCATGGGCAAAAAAATGGTACATAATAGACTTTGAGCCTAAAATTGATGAGAGAGAGCATCTGTCATAATGTTCTCTTTTTTTATTTTTATAGGTAATATCATGATCATATCCCATGAACTTAGAGACCCACTTTTGTTCTTTTGGGATAGTAACCCATTTCTCTAGGAAGTATTTAAGACTTTGGTGATCCATTTTAATGGAGAAATATCGCCAATGAGATAAGGCTACTAGTTAGTTACCATATTTATAATTACAAGCATATCCTTAATAAAAGTTGATTTGCCTAGATTTTTGGTTGAAAGCACTTTACTAGTGAAGACCAAAGAATGTCCTTCCTACATCAACACAACTCTAATGCCATTACCAAAAATATCTCTTTCAATTACAAAGGACTTGGAAAAATCAAGCATCACTAAGATAGGAATGGTTTTCATAGCATGCTTCAAATAAAGAAAACCCTACTCAGTTGGACCTATCCAAGTAAAATAATTCTTCTTTAACATGGTTGTTAAAGGAGCAACAATTTTGTCATAGTTAAGGATGAATTTGTGGTAACACCTTGTGAGGCCCAAAATGTTAGAATGTATTACATTATTTTTTTGATTAGATAAAGAAAGGGGTTTTGAGAGGATCCTCAAATTTTAATAGATTAGAGAAGGAGCACAAGCAAAAGCTATGTCCAACTCAAAAATCAAACCCCTAGCAAAGTAGAACAATACTACTTGACCGAGGCATCCCAACCAAAAACAAAATGGAAAAATACCAGGCAAGACTAACTAAACAAAACACAATACCCAAGGGATGAACCAAACCCATATATAGGAAGGCTCAAGCCACCAAACCATTACGGGGATGAAGTCTCCATATAATTATTAATGATCTCCTTGATATCATTAACAAAAGTAATAACCACTTGGATCGAACCTAGCAGAGCCTAATGCTTTCTGTCAAGCATATCCAAAATCAATCAAGAACTTGAAGGGATAAATATCAAGGGCTCAGTTGGAATATGTGCACTTTTTGGCTTTGGAGGACCTTTGGAAATATTACAAACTGGTGAATCCTTCTCTAAGTCAGAAGAAACAACTGATATAGGTACAATCAAATTTTTGGAAACCTTCGTAGAAAGCCAAACAAATCTATGTGTATGACTTTAATTAGGAGTATTTAGGAAACTTAGATATTTCTTAGTCACCAAGCCCTTTCCTTTTGAATTGGGGAATGAGGGTGAGAATTCCCCATCATCCGATTTTGAATCCTCCTCAGATTCATAAGATAAAAAAGAGGACTCCAAAGAAGGAGGAATTTTAAAGAATTCAATTTTCCTCAAGGCTTTATTCAACCATAATCGCTATGGACTTCACCACATACTCGTAAGTCAACAAAATCAATCCTTGGTGGATTGGATCTAGCCCTCTCCCTCTTTTGACTCCATGTTATAAACTATTCAAGGACTAAAAGAGAGGTCAACACATTCATAAGATGTTTATGCCTGATTTGATTGATAAACATTATGTGATAACTTTGGATCACCTCCCTGCTCTAATACAACGTAAAATAGTCCATTATCACAGAGAGAACATGATTCCATGGAGCCATAAGAGCTTTTGCATCATAGCCATTTTTCAAATTTGGCAGATATTCCAAAGCATTGATAAAAAACCCGTACTCTCGCTTGAGAGAGTGCTTTGGATATTTATGGTACTCATAATCATTAGGTAAACTAGTTACCATGGCCATGAGGTCCATAGATATTTCAAATTCAATACCTTTAGCTTGAACATACTCTCTTCTCCAAGAGTGGGCTAGGGTCCTAGAAAGGGTTTTATGGAAGCCAAGAAAGGAAAGAAGAAACTCTATTACAATACAAACATAGCATCGGCTATATCTCCAAATGAAGAATTAATGAATATTTATAGGATAATATTTAGGGTAGTTGCATTATCTTTTTATCATCAAATCTATAATTTGTAGTTTGTATAGGATTGAGCCCTCCTAGTGGCAAGGACCAACCCTCCTTAAGTGGCAAAGTTATTTAATATTATTCTTTTATTTTGTTTGATTGAACTCCTTTTGATTTGTTGCATTTAAATTTATGTTCATTGTGCTTGCTATGTTATGTTGGTTGATTGAATATATGTTACTGAGTGATTGATATTGGGATTTGGGTAGTTGTACCACTCCATGTGGTATCAATTTTGGCTATGAGCTAAGCAGTGCCTAGGAGGTAGCCTTCATCTGCAGTCATAAACTTCCTACTACATACTCAACGACCATAAAAAAAGGTATACTCCTTTATCGATGTCTAAAAAATATTCGTGGTGGGCATAAATAATACAAGCTATAAAAAGTAGCATTCATGGGTGGCACTATTAAGTGGATAGAAACCATTTCAAATCCTTGCTCTGTTCAGGCATATAACATTCGTAAGCAACCCACTAACACATATTTTTCATTTGAAGCATTGCATCTCGATTAATTTTAGACACTGGTGGCATCCATGGCATCAATAACAAGATACCAAATCACATTATGCTTGAAATAACCAATTCACTCATGCACAACAAGCATCAACTCTCAACCAGCTTCTCCAACCAATCAAAAAGTAGGAAAATCAAATTATTAACATCTAAACCTAAGGTACGAAATTACTTTTAAATTACATTCAAGTATTTAATCCCACATATAGTAGGTGGAGGGCAAGCAAATATTTTTTTAAAAAAAATTAGCACTAAGTTGAATGTGACTTAGGTCACATAGAAATCCTCCCTCGTGATGCTTACACATCGTGTCCTTACTTCACTATCAAGTAACCACTAACCCTTGCTTTGTTGTCATATCCATGTACTTACTATCCATTTTGGTTGTCCTCACATCCAAATGTCACTCGATTCGGTTGCCTTTGCATCAATCTAGTTTTTAGGTCCGTATCCACGTGATTAATGTCCAATCTGGTCATCCTCGCATCTAGTTGTCACTCAGTTTGGTTGTCTTTGTGTTAGTCCAACTATTACTTGTAGTTGCCCTTGCATCAATCTAGATGTCTGAGCTAGTTGCCCTCATGTCAATCTAGCTATTTCTATATATCTCAGTTCTGGTTGTTCTCAAGACTTCGATGTGTGTGTTGAACATCATCTAGTCCTTCACAGATCATTTGGTGTGCTCAATTGTCAAGCGTGTGTCAATTTTCATGTCATCCTCCCTCGGTTTATCATCAAGCATGTTTCAAGTATCATGTCATCCTCCCTTAGTCATGTGGTAAGTCATCCATTGAGTCCATGTTGTCATGTCCATCGAAATCAAGTTATCCTTTATTACGTGTAGCAAGTCATGTATCATGCAACCAAAGTCGTGTGTCCCATTGTGACTTATAACCATTAGAAGTCAAATACTAGTCATTGGAAGTGTCACAATCAAAATTAGCCATCAACTCAAGTGAAATATTACCATTCAAAGATCTAGCCATTGAAAATCAATTTTGCATCATAGTTGGAGTGACATTGGAAGCAGAAAATAAACCAATTTTTGCCCAAATTCACCAATTTTTTGTAGAAATCAAAGGCAAAATTGGTTAGAAAGGACTTATTGACAAGTGCATGAGTGGAAGGTGGACCAAAGGACCAAACGGTCGATTAACAAGCTCAGAGAATTCAAACGAAGGGTTCCTAAAGTCACAAAGAAGACCTCCAAGAAACAAAGGTACACATTATACTTCTCCTTTATGCATTAATAGTTTTGATCCCGATCATCCACTACTTAACACCATGGCATCCAATCCTTCTCCTACTTCTTCCCATGAGAACCTCACACATGAGGAAACATGAAACCCCAATACCAACACCCCGACTATGCAAACATTAGTAGACAACATGAAAAAATTGACCACATTGGTGAACCAACTAATGGAAAAATAAATCCAACCAACCCCTCCTAGCCCAAATCACTTCCATAGATATTGGAACAATGAGGATCAGGATGGAGAGGAAGTTTATGAACAACAAAGAGGTCCTACTCGAGACCCCCAAAATCGCTTCCATAGACATAGGAATAATGAGGACCAGGATAGAGATGAAGTTTACCAACAACCAAGAGGTCCTAATGGTGTCAATTTTCCATGCATTGATATACCCACATTTGAGGGTCATGATCCACATGGTTGGATAGCTAAAATGGAAGGCATTTTAGACTTATACCGAATTCGTGATTCAAAAAAAGTTCCTTTTGCTACCTCCAAACTCGATACTGAAGCTTATCAATGGTTTGCATGGCTCAAACATGAGAATGGAAATACCATCTACTGGGATGATTTCACCACACTTTTCCTTAAAATATTTGATGAAGGATCCTCATATTCATACATGGTGCGGTTGTTATCACTTAAGCAAACAAGATCTATAATGGAGTATATTTCAGAATTCACTAGTTTGCTTTCCTATGCAAGAAACTTACCATCCGATGTGGTGGTATCTGCTTTTAGAAATGGGTTGAAAGAGAATATTCAAGTTGAAGTTGACCTACAAGATCCATCCTCTTTAGATACTTGTATAAGGATTGCCAAGTTGGTTGAGAAGAAGGTGCAAATTGGGACATCTATACGACGTGATTCCTATGGATGACATCAATACCGCAACACCTCTTTTCATAGAAATGACCAACCATCAAGATATTTCTGCTATAAATATTGCAATCACCATCCAAAATATCAGGCATGTGTACCATGACAAAACTTTCAAATCGAATATGCTGACAAGGAATATGAAGAGGAAATAGAGGATACCAACTCACCTGATTTTCCCATAAACGAAGACCAAATTGAAACTAGGGAGGCCATAGTTGAAGAGGATACTATGGCACTTTCAGTACATGCTCTTATGGGGTTATCATCTCACCATACAATCAAGGTATCAGGATTCATTCGACAAAGGAAGGTAACTGTATTGATTGATTCAGGAAGTACTCATAACTTTATTGACACAAATATTGCCAGGGCATTAAACTTACACATTAACTCCTCCAATCAAGATAAATTTCAAGTTATAATTGCAAATAGGGGAAGTGCTCAATGTATAGGTAGAACATCTCCAATTTCATTGCAAATGGGAAGTTATACTTGGCGTGGTCCTCTTTTTGTTATGAGTTTAGGGAATTCAAAAGTTATCTTGGGAGTCGAATGGTTAGAACAAATGGACACCACGGTTGGTTTTAATTACAAGCAGCACTTTGTTGAATGGAAGGAAAATGGGAAGACCATTCACCTCCAAGGAATTCCAACACCTCCATAAAAGATAGTAAGTTCTCACAGCATGGAAAAAATATTAAGAAAAGGTAGTTACGGATTCATTGCCCAAGTTAATTGTATGGAAAAGCAAGCACAAGATATTCCAAAAATCCAATCATAAGATCTGCAAAATATTGTGGCTACCTATGATGAGGTTTTCCAAGAACCAAAGGGACTACCTCCCAAAATATCCCATGACCATGCCATACACCTTGTTCCAGGAAGTCTTCCTCCTAATGGTCATCCTTATCGATATCCCCAACCTCAAAAAATAGAAATTGAGAAAATTGTCCAAGAACTATTAGAACATGGAGTCATCTATCACAACACTAGTCCCTATTCTTCACCAGTAGTTCTGGCCCATCGCAAAGACAATTCTTGGCGTATGTGTCTAGATTTCCGTCCCCTTAACAAAATCACCATCAAGGAAAAATTCCCTATACCTATCATTGATGATTTACTAGATGAACTACATGGTGCAATTTTTTTTACAAAATTGGATTTATGTTCTGGATTTCACCAAATTAGAGTTAGGGAAGAGGATATCCCCAAAACAACTTTTCGAACTCATGAAGGTCACTATGAATTCCTGGTCATGCCTTTTGGTCTCACTAATGCCCCATCCACATTCCAAAGTCTCATGAACCATGTGTTTCATCCTTTCCTTCACAAATTTGTCCTAGTCTTTTTTGATGACATACTCATATATAGTAAATCATGGAATGATCATATGATACATGTGGGAAGGGTTCTTCATATATTACACAAGGAAAAATTATTTGTCAAATGCTCTAAATGCTCTTTTGGTGTTCAATAAGTTGAGTACTTGGGTCATATAGTTTCTCAGGAAGGTGTTAAAGTGGATCCCAATAAGATAAAGGTAATTCAGGATTGGCCCTTACCTAAAACTATCAAGAAACTTCACGGTTTTTTGGGTCTCACCGGCTACTATCGCAAGTTTATGCGTAATTATGGAAAAATTGTAGCTCCTCTCACAACTCTTACCAAAAAGGATGCTTTTCATTGGTCAGAAGAAGCCACCCAAGCTTTCGAGGCACTCAAAGAAGCAATGTGTACTACTCTAGTATTGGCAACTCTGAATTTTCACAAACCATTTGTGATCGAATGTGATGCTTCAGGAATAGGTATTGGGGCAGTATTAATGCAGGAAGGTCATCCCTTGGCATTCGAAAGTAAACAACTTTCAAGAAAAAATTTGGGAAGATCCACATATGAGAAAGAAATATTGGCTATTCTACATGTAGTGGAGAAATGGAGACACTACCTAATCAATAGCCGCTTCATTATTAAAACCGATCATAGTAGTCTCAAGCACTTTCTCGAACAATGATTTTCTTATCCAAAACAAAACAAGTGGTTAACAAAATTGTTGGGATATGATTTTGTTATCGAATATAAGAAAGGGAAAGAAAACGTGGCAGCAGATGCATTATCACAAAAATATGAAGATGAAGTGGTTATTAATGCTATTTCAGGTCCTTGTTCCCAATGGGTATCTCAGCTACAAGAAGAATGGTTGTCCAATACAGAAACTACTCAAATAATTTAGGATTTGTTGTTGGGTTCATCCAAGCATCCTCTTTTTTCCTATGAGGACAAGGTGTTAAGAAGAAAGAATCGCATTTACATTCCACACAATTCTACAATCAAGTCAAGGATTCTAGATGAATCGCATGCTTCTCCATTAGCAGGATATTCAGGTTTTTTGAAAACCTATATGCGGATAAAACAATCCTTTTATTGGAAAGGATTAAAAGAAGATGTCAAATAATGGGTGGTTGAATGTGAAGTATGCCAATGCAATAAGGGCAAAACAGTCAAATCACCAGGTTTGCTTCAACCATTACCCATTCCAGATCGTCAGTGGGAACATATTTCAATGGATTTTATTGAAGGTCTTCCTAAATCAGAAGGCAAAATAGTAATTTTCATGGTAGTAGATCACCTCTCCAAATATGCTCATTTCCAGGCTCTACAACATCCATTTTCAGCAAGCAAAGTGGCTAAGGTATTTATGGACTCAATTTTCAAATTGCATGGAATGCCAAAAAATATTGTAAGTGATCGTGATCCCATATTTACTAGCAATTTTTGGAAAGAATTATTTCATCTTAGTGGTACCAAATTGAATATGTCCTCTGCATACCATCCACAAACATATGGCCAAACTGAGGTAGTTAACAAATGTTTGGGTACCTATCTAAGATGTTTTTTTTAGGATAAACAATATCAATGGAGTCATTGGATTTCCTTGGTAGAATGGTGGTACAACACTTCGTACCACTATTCCACTAAGATGTCTCCATTTGAAGCGTTGTATGGAATTAAACCACCAACAATAGAATATTATGTACCAGGTTCTTCCAAAGTGGCTCAAGTAGATGATTGGTTCCAACACCGACAATCAATGCTCAACATTCTCAAAGACAACTTGGTCCAAGCACAAAATCATATGAAGCAGCAACAAGACTCACACCATTCGAAAAGATAATTTAATACAGGTGATATGGTGTTCCTGCATTTGTAGCCCTACAAACAATTGTCATTGAAGATCAAGACCAGTCAAAAGTTGACTCCATGATTTTATGGCCCTTACAAAATTGTGTGTCACATTGGAGAAGTGGCATATCAACTAGAGCTTCCTCCCTCATCTCGTATACATCCAGTATTCCATGTTTCTATCTCAAGAAGGTGATCAGCCAGAAAGTACAATCTCAATCAGAATTACCAGTACTCGATTAAGAAGGACATATATATCTCCAACCTAAAGCAATTTTACAAAGTAGAACACGTATGTTGAGATCTCGTCACATCCAAGAATTCCTCATCAAATGGTAGGACCTACCTGAAGAAGATGCTACATGGGAACCTTAAAGTATTTTCCAGACATTTCCATCTTTGAGGACAAAGCTTTCCGAGGAGGGGAGCCATGTTACAATACAAACATAGCATCGGCTATGTCTCCAAATGAAGAATTAATGGATATTTATAGGATAAGATTTAGGGTAGTTGCATTATATTTTTATCATAAAATCTATCATTTGCAGTTTGCAGAGGACTGAGCCCTCCTAGTGGCGAGGACCAACCCTCCTTAAGTGGCCAAGTGATTTAATATTATTGTTCTATTTTTATTGATTGAACTCCTTTCTAGTATCTCTCATTTTCCTAAAGCTTAGATCTTGATCGGAGGATATTTCAATACCATCCTCTCTCTGGATGAGAAAAGGGGGAAAATAGAAATTTGGACAAAAGAACTGACCTCATGAGCGAATATATTGCAAACCTCCATCTTGTGGATATCCATCTAGATAATGGCCTTATGACTTGGTCTAATAGAAGGCAAGGCTTAGCTTGTATAATGGAGAGATTGGATAGGTTTTTGCTCTCTAAAAATTTCTTAATCCATGGTCACATTCCTAAAGTGAAGACTCTTAATAATGCTAGTTTGGATCATTGGCCAGTCATGGTGGAAATGTGGAAAACCAATGTGATTTTCTCTCCTTTTCGTTTTCAATTAATGTGGCTTAGAGACATTTCCTTCAGACCTCATGTGCAACAATGGTGGAAGGAAGGTAAACCTAGGCATGGGACTAAGATGTTCTATTTTGCCAAAATATTGCAATACATTAAATCCAAAATCAAGACTTGGAACTAGAAAGAGTTTGGGGATGTTCATAAAAAAAACATGAATTTATTGCTCATCTTGAAAATTTGAATAAGAAAATCTGTTTAGATGGCCTCACAGAGAAGAGAAGTGCAGATGAAATTAAACTCACAACTCAGTTAGAGGAATGGGAAAAAAGAGAAGAAATCTTATGGAAGAAAAAATCTAGAATTCAATGGCTCAAAGAAGGAGATCGAAACACAAATTTCTTCCACAAATCTCTTCTAGCTCGAAGATCTCACAACTTTATTTCTTCCTTAAAATCAGATTCTGGAGATGTTGTTTATACTTGGGATGGCATGAACTCTATTGTTGTTGATTACTTTTCCAAATTTTTTGCTGCTACTCCTCTTGACTCAGCTTCACAACAAAATGTTCTTCAAGCAATCCATTCTCTTATCACTTCTGAGGAGAAATTTATTTTGACTACTCCTGTTACTATCAATGAGCTTCAACAAGTAGTTTTTAAAATACAAAAATGGAAAACCCTAGGTCCTGATGGTTTTCCCATTGAGTTCTACCAAGAGTTTTGGGATATCCTTCATGTTGATTTATTAGAGGTGGTGGAAGAAGCCAAGAAAGCCAAAGAAATTTTGAAGGTTATCAATAAAACTTATATTACTCTTGTTCCAAAAGCTCAAGAGGTTGATCATATCTCAGCTTTTAGACCTATTGCTTTATGTAATGTTCTTCTCAAAATCATTACTAAAATCATGGTAGAAAGGTTGAAGACTCTTTTGCATAAGATTATTTCCCTAGAGCAAGGGGGTTATGTGGAAGGACGTCAAATAGTAGATGAGATAGTTCTTGCTCAGGAAGCCATCCATTCCATGGATATGCAAAATTCTCCTTCCATGTTCATTTGGTTAGACTTATCCAAAGCTTATGAAAAAGTGGATTGGAACTTCCTTATCAAATTTTTGAGGCAATTTGGTTTCTCTAAGGATTGTATGGATTGGATTATGGGATGTATCTCTTTAGTTTCCTACTTAGTTCTTATCAATGGTAGGCCTTCTTAGTCATTCCCATCTTCCAGAGGTATTAGGCAAGGTGACCCGTTATCCCCTTATTTATTCATCATTCTTGATGAATGCTTGGGTAGGACTATAACCAAAAAGAGGGAAAATAAAACCCTTTAGGTAGTTACCATTGCTCATGGAGCTAGACCTATCTCTCATATTTAATTTGTGGATGACTCTACTCTTTTAGGTAAAGCTACAGTCAAGGAAGCTTCTAATATTAAGCAAATCATTAGCTATTTTTCTAAGGCTTCCGGGCAGTTGATCAATGAAGACAAATCTAAAGCTATTTTCTTTCACTTCTCTGCTAGACAGGAATCCATGGTCTTGGATAAATTAAGATATAATAAGACCTCTCTTCCAATCACTTATTTAGGTATTCCCATAAATATTCAAAGGCAAAAAAATAAATATTGGAATTGGTTGTTGGACAAAGTCAAGAAGAAAATTGGAAAGTGGACCAACAAGTGGCTTTCTTCCGGGGGTAGAATCACCTTGGTAAAATCATTCCTTCAAGCTATTCCTATTTATGTTTCTTCCATTTTGAATTTCCCAAAGGTTGTTCTTCGAGAATTGGATCAAATCAATCATCGTTTCCTTTGGAGTGGTACTAAGGAGAAAAGAAAATGGGCCTTGGTGAAATGGGATACTTTATGTCTTCCTAAGAGTGAATGGGGGTTAGGATTCTGGTCTTCTATTAATAACAACAAATCTTTAGCTGCTAAATTATATTGGAGGATGTTGCATAACCCCAATGCTCTTTGGGCCAATAATCTCCGTGCTAAATATGCTGAGAACAAAAGTCCTAAAAACCTTGTTCGCTATCAACTTCCTACCAAAGGTTCTCCCATTTTAGTAGTTCTTAAGAATGGTGAGGATTTGATAAAGAAAAAATTATTTTGGATCATTCATAATGGTCAACAGGAAAATTTTTGGATAGATTCTTGGGATGGTCACAAGCCTTTGATAACTTAGTTTCATGATTGGAGGCCTTGGATGGAGGAGCTTCACCGAGCTAATTGGATAAATATGGCTAATTACTGTAGGTACCATACTAGTAATTCAAAGGTTGGTAGATATTGGATCCCTATTGAGGACTGGCCTATTCAAATCCTAGAAAGGCAAAGACAAGATATCCAAGGCATCCTTCATATGATATCCCTCTCTTGGTCCCATGAAAAATATTGTTTTGGATGGAACAACACTACTAAGGGTGAGTATTCAGTTGCTCAAGGTTATTTGACCTTATGCCATAATAATCCCAACCATTCTTCTAAAAAAATTTCTCGATTGTGGGCTCAAAAGCTTTGGCCTAAGGTGAGGTTATTTAATTGGCTTTTATTGCATCGTAGGGTGCTTACTGGTGAGCAACTTATGAAGCGTGGTTTTCATGGCCCCTTTAGATATGAAATGTGTGAAGAGAATGTAGAAAATCTCAACCATATTTTTATTGAGTGTACATTAGCCTCCGAGCTATGGAGGAGAATGGCCACTTTACTTGGCTTACAGTGGTCCAATTTTTTTACTTTTGAACAACTTTGGAGGGATTGGCCTAATCAAGAGGGTGTTGATCATTTTATTAGGTAGTTAGTTTGGATGGGTTCTACCATTCTTCTTTGGAATATTTGGAATGAAAGGAACAACCAAATTTTTAATCAAGATAGGAAGGATATTCACTGTATTTGGAAAAATACCATAGCCAACTTAGTTGAATCAGTCCATAAACTCCTTAATCACCCCCAAAAATCCCACCAAAGATGGGATCACGTGATGCAAAGGTTGAAGATTATCTTCTAATGGCAACCAACTTAAAGGTAATGTGAGTATTAGTAAGATGGATAGGAATAGAAATTGGCAACCTCCTCCTAAGTATTTTGGAAAAGTCGATACCGATGGAGCCTCCAGAGGGAACCCTAGAAAATCCAGTGTAGGAGAAATTGGTAGACTTTCATATGACTCCCTGGCTTTTACTTTTGCTGAGAATTTGGGTATTCTTTCCAATAACCTTGGTGAGGGGTATGGTATCCTGAGAGGCCTTCAGGAGGCTACTAAGGTTGGATGGGAAAAGGTGTTAGTTGAGTATGACTTTCAACTTATGATTAATCTCTTGAAGACTCCTTCTAAGAATCATAAGGTGGATTGGAGAATAAAAGGAATTATTGAGAAGATTCAATTAATCCAGATGGGATTTTTGAAAGTTGATTACAATCATGTGGTCAGAGATCAAAACAAGAGTGTTGATGCTTTAGCTAATTGGGCTTTGGACAAAGGTGATCTTACTTGTTATGGCCACCCTCCTATATGGTGGTGGGCTTCTCAAATTAGGGAAGCTCTTCTTTCTATTATTTCTTTGGATGGCTCCAGTTCTAAAGGTACCTAGTTTCTTCTTACTTTTTTTTTTTGCTTCTCTTTGGTTCATTCAGTTTTTTTTAGTTCCCTAGCTCATTCTATTCTTTATTTTGTTTCCTTTGTTGATTCTTGCCTTAATAGTCTTCTGGTCTAGATAGGTCATTGTTATGTTCAATTTTTTTTTCTTTTTTCTTTTTTGTTTTTTTTTGTTTAGTTTTTTAAGGTGGGTGGGTTATTTTGTTTTGTTTTGTTTTTGTGTTCTTTGTGTTGTTTTTTGTTGTTCATGTGTTTTTGTTGTTCTATTTTTTTTTAATGTTTTTTGTTATTTTTCTTGTGCTTTTTTCGTTCTTGTTCTTGGGTTTCTCTTTGTTTGTGTTATTTCATGTTTTTATGTGTAAGTGTTTTCTATGTTTTTTGTTTTTGTTTATTGTCTGTTGTTGGTTGTTTTTTATTTTTATTTTTATTTTTATTTTTATTTTTTTTAGGTTTTGGTTGTGTTTATTTTTCATGTTTTTTTGGGTTATGTCTTTGTAGTGTTCTATTGTTTTTGTCTTGTTTGTGTTTTGTTATGTGGTTCTTGTGTTTTTCTATGTGGTTTGTGTTGTGGTTTATTTTATATTATTGTGCATGTTTGGTTGTGCTTTTGTTTTTGACACACTCAAGGAGCATGTTTTTTATTTTATTTTATTATTTTTGTTGTTATTTACTTATTTTTAAATTGGTTTTGTGTGTTTGTTTGCTCCTTGAGTATGTCAAAGGTGGTAGGCCAGGTCCGAGTCTTGGGCATTTTTGACGGAATGGATACCCCTACCTCCTTGGGTCTTACCCAAAAGTGGCATCCCTTTTGGGATGTTTTCCACAAATAAAAAAAAATTATGTTCACTATGCTTGCTCTGTTATGTTGGTTGATTGAATATATGTTACTGAGTGATTGATATTGGGAGTTGGGTAGTACTACCGCTCCAAACTCCAAAAGGCCACCCTTTCAACATCAAACACAGTTGGTTCCACAAGGATTCTCAAATATTTTTTTCAGCCATAGAGATCCACCACACACACTTACAGGGGAACCCAACATACCAAATAGACTAGGAAGTACACACACCACCTTTTTGGCTAGGCAAAAGCCTTTTAAAATCATAGAACCCTCCCATAATCCCTATATTTATAAGTACCATACTTCAATAAGGTGATGAAGAAAGTATTGAAAATGTAGGGCCACAGAAAAGGAGGATGACTAGAAGGTCTAAAAGGTAGACAAAAAGGATTCCAATATCCCCACAAAGCCATAGGATCCTCAAGATTGAAAACATCGACCATAAGGCAAGCAAGGGAAATGAAACCATGACTCCTAAAATGCCACAACAAAAGAAGAGAGCTACCACCCTTCACAAGATCAAATGTATTACATTATTTGATACATAATAATATCAAGGATTTCTTAGCTAGTTGTCATAACAGGAAGATCAAAGGTTATTTATGAAAGCTATATTATGGATGCCAAGTTCCATAACTGTATTGTACAAGTTTTCTCTATAATGAAATCTCTATGTATTATTTCTCAAGTGTCATGTATGTAAGTTTCATTATTTTTCTATATTATTTGTTCCTATGATTATTCCTATAAGTTTTATTTTTCTATTAATGCTTCAAAAGCTAATAGTGGTATCAAAGCTACAACAAGATTTCTTGCATAAGATTTTGGACAATCATCACCATCTGATGACAAACTCATTCAAGTTTAGGTCTCAAATATAGACCTTGATAAAAGTCTCAATTCATTAGGATATTGATCTTGATAAGATAGATTGAGTTTACCTATTCCAATAATCTATTCAAAATAGAAGGTAATCTATAATATTGGTTCAGGTTTTGAAGATATATCTTGATATGTAAAGGAGATATAAGGATAAAAGAGTCTAGAGGAAGAAGTCCCATTACAGTCAAAGTTTGAGGAGATCCATTGGAAAAGGTCCCATCAAAGTTTGTTGAATGAGAAGATCCATTTAGAAGAGGTCCCTCACAAGAAAAAATTTATTGATCCTCAATAAGAAAAGAGACCATTGATATAGCTTGATATATAGAGATGAAGAAAGGATAGCATTGTAGATAAATATTCAGCCAAAATAAAAGGATAGTAAGGTTGTGAAGATTAAAGACTACAAGAAGAAATAAATATAGAATATCTCTATACTAGTATAGATTTAACCAAGGATAAGCTAAAAAAAACTGGTAGGGTACCTAGGAATAGATATTTGGGGGTCTATTATTATATTGTATAAGGGTTGGCTTGGGCCACACATTATCCAAGGTTGATTGTATTATAATATTATATTAGTAGTAGGCTCCCCAAAGTAGAATAAGAAGATGGATATATAAATAAGAGATATTTGTCATCGTAATCATCATTGGAGAATAATATTATGTAATCATCTATGCCAACGAAGTGGCTTATAGGACTTTGCCCTCCTTGAGTGGCATCTCATCTTGAGAGAACTTGTGGAGTGATTCCTTCCTTAAGCAGTATTATTGGTGTTTCCCTACCTTAAGGGAATTATCTATCTCTCTCTCATTTGTGGATTGTTATTGTGGATAATGTATTGTGGATGAATGATTTAATATTTTGCATATTGGTGAATGGTTTATGTTAATCATAATAAAGTTATGCAACAAGTGGTATCAAAGCAACAATTTTGGAAAAGTGGGGATTTTTGTAAAATTGCAAAATTAGGGCAATTATTTTTGGAAAAATATCTCATCTTTCAGGAGTCATATCTCTGCATAAGTTTATCCAATTCAAGCGATTCTTGGATCAGATTGTGCAAAATTTGAAGAGATTTAAAATGAGTGGTCATATGAAGGAATCTGAGTAGTATTGAGGGAGATATGACCTTTTGAAGTTAGTCATCCGAAATAAGGATAGTGACGAATTTCACAGATTTTTTCTAGAAAAACGTCTCATATTTTAGAAGCCATATCTCTGCGAGAGTTTATCCGATTCAAGCGATTCTTGGACCAGTTTGTGCATAATTTGAAGAGCTTTAAAATGAGTGGTCATATGAAGGAATTCAAGTAGTATTGATGGAGATATGACCTTCTGAAGTCAGACATCAGGAACAAAGGAAGTGAGTTATTTTCAAATTGTGAATTTCTTGAAAGACGAAATTTGTTTAGTTTGGGTAAGCAAATCAGTTGCATTTTTTTTGTTTTGAAGAAAAATTGCAGATCTAGTTGTCTATGTGGATTTTTAGCTTCGAATAAGTGGGAAGTTATTTATTTCCATAAAACCCTAGTTTGCATTAGGGCATGATCTATATTACCAAAAAACCCTAGTTGCATTAGGGCATGAACAATGGCACTCCAAAGTTTTTCTGGAGAAGATGATATTGATGCTAGAGAATGGTGGAAAAATTTTAGGTCTCTATATTGTAATATCTCTTGGGGGAAACCCATGATTGGTATATGTCTTCAAGGGAAAGCTTTGTCTTGGTGGATAAATTTTTGTAAAGAAAGGAATAATGAATACACTTGGGATGAAATAGAGCATGCATTCTTGAGTAAATGGGACCCATATTATATATATAGCCTAATGGATGTCATCAAAGACCTTGAAAATAAACTACAGGGAATTCAAAATGAGCGAAATGAAATAAAAGGAGATTGGGAAGTTTTCAGGAAACAAAATGAAGACTATGAAAAAGAAATAAAATTACTCAAGGAGAAAGAGGAAAATGTTAGGGAAGATAATGAGAGGAATATAGAAGGCACATCGTTGGATTTACAAAAGCAAGAGAAAAATAAAAAAGGTTTAAATTTAGCTAAAAGTTCTATTTTGCAGGTTCATGGAAGCATTCAAAAGGAACAAGTTATTATTTCCATTGACCCTGGCAACAAATATAATTTTATTAATATTTCTTTGGCTAAGAAGTTGTAAGTTCTAGCAAAAAAAGTTAAGGACATACAACTAGAGGATGAGCATGTTCAAATTTTTGAATATTTGAAGATCACCATGGATAAATATGTTTTACATTCATATTTCTATGCTATTGAGATGGAGGATGAGGATATTGTTCTTGGTTATCCTTGGTTAGATTCTTTGGGTACTGTTAACATTAATGTGTAAAATAAGTTTATGAAGTTATGGTACATGAAAAATAAGATAACATTGTAGGATATTTCCCAGCTTAAGGAGCAAGGATCCAAGGAAAATCAAGAAGTGGTTGCAGAGAAACAAATTGAAGAACCTAAAATAGAATACAAGAAGGCAGTAGCAGCAACAAAGTCCATGGAAGAAGTAGCAACAAATGATTCAATGGAAATAACAGTAACATAATCTAAGGAAGCTTTTATAGAAGAGCACAAGGACACACCAAATAAAGAGAACATGAAAGAACAATGTGTAGAAGAATTTAAAGCAATGGAGCCAAATGTTGGAAAGTCAAAAAAGGTAGAACATCAAGTTAAGGTTGCACCATATCGCCATCCACACCACCATGAGCAAAAAAATCTTGGAGGTATGGTTCAAGACAGTAATATTATGGTTCTACATGGAATCATAAGGGCACCAACTATGGCAGTGTTTGGCAGAGAAAGCATAGTGATCCTATTTTTTAGAGTGGATCATCAGCATCAAGGAAAAAGTGGACCCATCATTCAAGTTATCAAAATACAGCAGTAGAAGCATGGAGCCAACAAAGCAGATTTGGATACTCAAGTAACAAAATGGTATACCAGCATCAACGTGTTTCACTTGGATGGATGGATGATCGAGATTGGTACCAGTTGCTAACATTGCTTAACAAATCATATTATCATGTTTTTCATATGTTTTGAGGACGAAACATTTTTAAGGAGGGTGGCATGGTAGGGTACCTAGGAATAGATATTTGGGGATATATTATTATATTGTATAAGGGTTGGCATGGGCCACACATAATCCAAGGTTGATTGTATTATAATATTATATTATATTATAATATAATATTATATTAGTAGTAGGCTCCCCAAAGTAGAATAAGAAGATGGATATATAAAGAAGAGATATTTGTCATTGTAATCATCATTGGAGAATAATATTATGTAATCATCTATGGCCACGAAGTGGCTTATGGTACTTTGCCCTCCTTGAGTGGCCTCTCATATTGAGATAACTTGTGGAGTGATTCCTTCCTTAAGGAGTATTATTGGTGTTTCCCTACCTTAAGGGTATTATCTATCTCCCTCTCATTTGTGGATTGTTATTGTGGATAATGTATTGTGGATGAATGATTTAATATTTCTACATATTGGTGAATGGTTTATGTTAATCATAATATATTTATGCAACAAAAACAAGAAAAGAAGCAGTATGAAGTCATCAACAATGCAATAAGGTTGAAGGAAAAATAATCCAAGTCTAGGCATTAAAAGTATGTCTAAGTGCAACAAAAATAAATTACTATTAGAGCATTATTCTTGCATGAATAATAAGGTATTTTAAAGATATTTAAATCTTCTACATAATTGTGTAAGAGCTAGATGTTTGCTCCTACATATTAAAGAAGAAAAAAATATTAGAACAAGTATTGGTAGTGATTAATTTATGAAAAGCATACTATAAAGTCTTAAATATTACAGTATAAATGAAAGGATAATAAAGTGAAGAAAATTTGAGTGCAACAACCAAATATCAGAGAAAGAGAGATGAGTATTAAGACATCAAAGAAGAAATTTGAGTGGCAAGGACGTGCACCAAAGAGATAAAGATATAGAATAAGCATCTAAGAAGCAAACCAAATTTTAGGGATCTAGGGAAGTGAAGTCAAAAACCCCTAAGTCAGCATAGTGCAAAGCTAGAATTATTTGCAGCAAGCATCGTCAAGCATTGGAGAGCCCAAGACCTAAATTATCAAGTGTTAGAAGATCCAAAGCATCTGAAGCACTGAGCATTGGATAGTCAAAGCATCTAAAGCATCAAGTAATAGAAATGTCGGGTAACATAAGCACTAAGCAATGTCTACATTGTGAGAAGAAACCCAGTGTTAAAGTATTTGAATGCCAAGTACCATTATTGAAGACATTTTCACCATATGCAATAAAGAGGATATAAGGTGAAGCACCATATTAGGAGGAGATAAAACACCAAGCTAAGTTAAGTGACACCAAGCATCGAATAATTACACCAAAGGAAAATCAAACATCAAATTGCACCAAAAGAAAGATTGAACGTTGAAACGAATGTTAAGGAAAAGATAAACCAAAATCCAAGAAAAGTAAAAGCCATAGTTTGAGCACCAAGGAATTGAAAATATTTGAGATCCCATAATGTGAAATGGTTAAACATTTCAGGGATTGGAAAATTGTAGCACCAACCAAAACCATGCACTCTACTAAATTACCATGTTGAAATAAGGATGGCAGATGGACAAATATTGAAGAGTGCCTTGAAAGGTTACAAGTAAGGATTCATGCAAGGAATACCTAAACACCCTCACACACTCAAGAAAATAGAAGGTAAAATAAATTCTCACCAAACACGGCTCCAAATATTGTCCCAAGTAGTCATGCCTAAGGAGGTATATTAGGGTTCTATAATTCAATATTTTAATTTTTTATTATTGCTAAGGTTAGAGGAGAGATAAGGCTTTTATAAATTT
The DNA here is from genome assembly GCA_028583015.1 of Wollemia nobilis. Taxonomy (NCBI): domain Eukaryota; kingdom Viridiplantae; phylum Streptophyta; class Pinopsida; order Araucariales; family Araucariaceae; genus Wollemia; species Wollemia nobilis. The sequence goes on along the minus strand of JAQPPZ010000709.1, from coordinate 195,505 downwards.
AATTATTGAATTTTCTAAGGTTTATTAAGATTATATGGAGAGATAAGAAGTTTATTAGGATAATTAATACCTTAGTTATTTTTTAAAATGTTTTGGAGTGATAAGTTTTTTTTTAAAAGCCATAAATTTTTTGAAAGCTTTATTATTTTTTGAAAATTCAAAGCCATAGAATATTTGTAAATTATTTTACTTTTGGAGAGATAAGGAAGTCTACTTCAAATTAGGATTTTTAAATTTGCAAACATTCTTACTTCTCTAGTAAATTAGGGAGGCATAAGGAATTCTACCTTATAGATAGAAACTTCAATTTTAGTACATTTTAAGAAAAATATGAGAAAGTTGTTGTTATAGCGGATAGTAAAAATTATGAAGTATAAGGAACAGGAGATGTTATAATTAATATAAGTAATAGAAAAGGAATAATTAACAATGTACTATATGTTCTTGGATTGACTATAATTTTTTTTTTGTTTCTCAACTCATGGATCAAAATATGATAGTATAATTTAAAGTTATCAATGGAAGAAAACAATGCCATATTATCAAACAAGGAAAATTGATAGGATCAAGTTCCTACAAATATAGTCTATTTACTTTAGATATTACCACAAATTTGGATCTTTTAGTAGGAATGTCTTAGATAAGATAACTTTGGCATAAATGATTAGGACATATCAATGCATCATCTTTAAACGAAATGGTTAAATATCAAATGGTGGAAGGTCTACCAAAACTTTCTTGGGATTCTACAGTATGTCCAAAATTTTTAGTAGGAAAACAACATAGAATACCTTTTGAACGTTGACAACATAAGTCCCAACAATAGTTAGAATTAATATATACATATTTATGTAGACCAATGAATATTATTATTATTAGAGGACATAAATATTTTCAACTATTTGTTGATGACTACACTAGAAAAATGTGGATATACTTTATGAAATACAAATCTAAAGCATTTGGGTGTTTTAAATAATTCAAACTTTAGGTAGAAAAAGAGTCATGGAAAACTATCCAAATTCTTCATTCAGATAGAGGAGGAGAATTTGTGTTAAAATAATTCAATCCATGTTTATAATAAAATGAAATAAAAAGATAACTTACTATAGCATATTCACCACAACAAAATGGAATTGTAGAAAGAAGAAATAGATCTATAATGGAAATGGTAAGATGTATGTTAAAATAAGCTCATCTTGATCATCAATATTGGATAGAAGCAGTCAAAATAATTGTATACTTGAAAAATAGACTACCTATTATAGACACCTAAAACACGTCATGTTTAGGAGACTACTCATATGGGCACCTTTGCAGACCATATGAATGACCTTGGACCTTTCCAATACCAAGCAATGGTTCTAACAACTCATTTTAGGAAATATAAGCCTATACAGTCATAGCCACTGATGACAACAATGGCTATGGGTAGCCTTCCCCTAGCCACGGTTGACAAGCGTGGCTAGGGTCCTAGCTACACTGAGTAACCATGGCTAGCCCTGTAACAAAATAAGGCTACCAGGGCTGAGTAAAATTAGTTGAAATAGCCAATTACAATGATTTTGGAGTGGTTTGGGCTTGGAAGAATCCATAAGCTTCCTCCCAACTTCCAATTCTTGTTCTTGTCTTCTCCATGAAGCTAGAGCAAGGATTTTGGGAGTCTATTTAAGACCCCAATTTTGAAGAGAAAATCCTGAAGAATTAATCTCAAATTTATTGTAGTGAATCCCTGCTAAATTGGATAGCCAATTGAAACCTTTGAAGAGTATGGAGATGCTACCCAAATCTAGTTTGATACCTACCTTTGCAACAATGGAGCTTCCAAAGGATTGAGAAGTAAATCTCATCATTCCACATCAATCCAACATGAGTTCAAGTGAAATCAATCACCAATCTATGTCTGGACATGAAGGTGACCTTTGACCATAAATTACATAGATAATTGAGCATCCACAACTCTAATTTCAAAAGAAATGACACATTTTCGATGGTTTCTATTGTTAACAGTGGCCCATAGTATTACCTGTGGCTGTCAATAGTAGCTAGCAAATCTAGATGAGCTAGTTGCGACTATCAACAATGGCTAGGGTTTGATGAGCTTAATATTTCATTTTAAACTTAGATTTCTCTTTCTCAATATGCATTTAGATTAATTAGGCATAGATTAACCATATTACATGCATTTACATGGTTGATTAGTTTATTAATAGGTATCATTGCTCACATTAGTGTATTTGAAGCTTTCCATTACATGCTTTATACATTAGTTTTCTTTATGCTCAATATGCAATATTATATGCATTTCTAGATTTATTAACATGTTTCAAGTCATGTTTCATGCTGTGTTACCAATATTGTAAGCATATATGTGCATATTTGCATATTTCATGCTTTCTTCATATGTTTACTTCATTTCTTGCATTTCGTAGACAATAGCCTTAGTCAGTGTCTTCATATGATGTAAAGATATTTGTAGCTAAGGGTTCTTCAATATTTTGGAGATGCTTTTCTGGTTCAGTCTTTGTGATTTCTTTGGTATTTATGTCCTCTCCATTATAATTTCTTTTAGAACATATTTTCTTAATTTTCCTCCTCCTACCATTTCGTGTTGATGCTAGTGGAATTTTTTCTTCATGAGAAGTTAGCCTATCATCATAATAATATTTATTTGTGTTTCTAGTTTCCTTCATGTGTTGAGTGAGTACAGATACAATTAATGATAGATAAATCATCAGATATTCCTCATATGTGAATATAACTATCTTTTGTGAATTCCACCATGCCATGAAAAGGTATTCATGAAGATAACCAATTAATTATTCAAATTTATCCTCTTTTTCCTCCTTAATAAATAAGGAGAATATCTCTTTTTCACTAACTAATAGATTATCATATCCTTCAAGGGTATCTATCAAGTTTTGGGAATACAATTCCATCTCATGAAATAGTTCTTTGTTAATAAAGGCATTTCTTATTATTTCATCCATATTTCTTAATAGATTTAAGATAATGTTGCTTGTTATTCCTTAGGATTATAGAAATGGACTTGATAGAACCTTTTAGAGCTTAGGTTTTTGTAGGATTCCTTATATCTCCCTAGTTAAGAGATGTGAATTAGTAGAATTCCTATAGACTTTGTAGAAACTTTATGATTTCCAAATGGATTAAGCACTTGATAATTTTTTATGAGTGCTATTACTATCAAGTTTTGTAGAATGTCTTATGACTCCCTAGTGCTTTTAAATATTCTATATGATAGATAAAGTGCTTTTGAGAATAGTATTTCAATTTTGAGTTGATTTTGTAATATTTTGTAAGTAGTAAAAATCAACTTTTATTATACCTTATTACTCCTATTGAACTTAAGCACTTTCTAATTTTATGAGGTTCTATGATTTGAGACAAGTATGCCAATTTATTTCCAACTCTTGATTTTCATTAATAGACCTCCTTTAGCTTTTGATATTTAATATTTAATGTTTCTAAATTCCAATCACCTACTTTGATGTAGTATTCCTTATAACTCCCTAATATAGAATATTAGAAAACAATATGATATTTGTGTTAATATGATTTTAATTTTCAAGTTGAAATCCTTATTCTTCCTACTTTATTATTTGCAAATATAAATATTTTTAGAATATGCTTGCTTAATATATTACTAATGCTAGGTGTATGAATTGCAATAGTAAATATAGTGTGCCCTTATAACTCCAATATATCCTTAGTATATAGCAAGCTATAAATTGTATATGATTTACCTTCATATTCTTATACCCTGATGTTTTGAGGTGGTATATTTGGATCCTTTGAAATGGTATTTAATGCCCTCTTTGATCGGTGCTAAAATATCCCTACGTAGAACTTCCTTTCTTTGTAATCGATGTCGGTATTCCTTTACGTATGCTTGGTCTATTCTTCTATGAATTGCATGTTGGTATGGTAATTTTATGATGTATTCCTTCCATGAATTGGATGCTATATTGTTGTTTGAACAAGGCAATGTCTATACTAACCTTATGACAACTTCTTTAATGTTAGTGTTCTCCTCTGAATGGCACACAGGCTTGAATTAGCCTCCTTCCTCTGAATATGTTTCACACCATTTAATGTTGGTCTTCTCTTTGACCTTCAGTGCTGCTTCTTATTCAATATGGACATCGTAAATAAGATTACTCCCTTGTGACTTTCGTACAAGTGTCACCTGAGCATTACTTTGTAGGTGTTGATATTCCAATGTATGCAATGATGAGTTTGGTGGTAACCTACCAAAGACTTCTAACTCCTCTTGGGTGAGCGTTGGAATATTTAAAAACATTTAAATTCTTAGAGATATTGTGCCAAGTGGCACTCATGGCTTATGCATGTAAGCCTTTCTTCTAATGCTCCAAAAATGGGTGTTGATACCCTATATTTACCTATATATTTTAGATGTGTGTTGGCTTATATTTCTTGAAACGCAAACAATCCTTCTTTTTTCACATGTTGTCTTGATGAGGATTATGGATGACACCAACTATATTGCTTCTTAGTTCTATGGTGCTCTTCAATGGTGGTCCTATGGCAGCTTCTTTTGCTCTTTTATAGTGTATATTTTTCCAAGTAGAAACCTTGGGTATAGCACTTCTTCCTTTGTATTTCTACACCTATAATATGTTGTTTGTACTTCTTTATAATAGTTGGCTTTGATAGCACCTATTTTACGTAGATAATATCCCTCTATATGCTACCCTTTCTTGTATGTAGACTCGAATAGCTTCTTAATAGCTTTAATGTTATAGGTGACACGCTCACTTCTAGGGTTGAATTGGATGTGGAGAAATGGTGCTTTTAAAAATTATTAGACGTGTGAGCTCTTCATTGGTGCTTTCCTATTGCTTGAGCTCTACCCTTCAACCTACAAAATATGATGTTTGTGTTGCTTCCTATAATATGATGACTTTTGTCCATTCAAAGGAACAAAAGCAGTGCTTTGTAATAGTTATATTTGCACCAATACGAAGGACCTTTAATGAAATCCTTCTTACCTATTTTAATATATTTTATTGAATTTTTTAATGATAGTTACTCCAAGTTAATATTGTTTTTTAAGGATTTTTGCACTCTGCACTTAAATGAAATCCTTATATTCTCCTTGAATCTTGAGACTCACCAAGTCTCGATTTGAGGCTTCCTTCAAGGATATTAATGGTGGCTTCCTTCTTCACCCTTTTTCTTGTATTGGTGGCTTCCTTTGGCCATGCGGTGTTGCAAATTATTGTGCTATTTTTGTGCTTTTAGTAACACAAACTAATTTCTTGAGAGTAACTAGTTAAAGATCAACTAGTATAGTGCTTAATGGATTAATAATGCACTTTTAATGATAATAAAATCTTAGAATAAATTCTAATGCACTCAATAATTTTTTGCAATTTTCACTACAATCAATATTGTAGGATGTAGTCTTCTTGCTTTCTAGATAGATAATAGGTAGATGATAATTTTTGTTCTTTCAAAAATATCCAACTCCTATTAATGTGCAAATATATCTTAAAATGAATTCTCTTTTTTGCACTTTCTATAAGACTATAATATGATCCCTTTTTCTTGCAAATTTTATCCAAATATGATGCTTAATAGAATTTGATAATGAACCCTAATTTAAGTTCAACTGATGGCACCCTAGTCACTTACCTTTAATCTGTAGTAGATGTAGATCTTGGTGTTTTGTTTCACCAAGTTGCTTCCTTATAGTGGATGAATTCACAACTTCTTTTTGGTTGTCTAGAACAGTTTCCTGCTTCATCAAACTAAGGTCTTTATATTTCTATCTTGAGCCTTAGGTTTGGTGACTTGATCCTTATAGTGGTCTTCTACCTTTTGTTGTAAATTAAAATAACTCCTTTCTTTGAACTCGTGCCTTCTTACTATGAGATGCAATATCAAAAACTCCTGGATTTGGTAGGCTTATTTTGTATGAATATTTCTTCTACCTTCTTGTTGAACTCTGACTTCAAACAGGATCTTCTTCTCAAGATTTTGAATATCTTGATGCCTTCACTAGATTCTTATTCTCAAATTTGGCACTCCTTGCCAAATTATTTTTCTCTTGGGCTTGTTATCAAAAGGTGATAATTGTCCCAAGTCCTTCACTATCAAGAGAATCTACTTGGTAGTGGATTTATTCAATGAGTTATCCTAGGAACTCTTTCAATGATGATTTTATGAGCTCTATACTAAGGCTCTCGAAACCTTCTTCTTTTCTTTCTTGTGACCTCTCCAAGGTCTTCTATCTAACAACTTTTTTGGTCTTCCAATTAAGACATTTTCTTCAACCTTATACTTCTAGAAGTGTTTATGATGAGATCTTCTTCTCATATATCTAATTCTACTACTTCTAGATTTTAGAATAAGACTTTTTTGGTACTTATTTCTTCTACAACTTGAAAGCTTTGATGGAGATCACCAATCTCTAATTTCTTGGACTCTTATCTAGAGTCTTCTTTTGAATCAGTAACTTTATCTTTTGAATCAGGATTTTTTCTTTAGAAAATCTTCTTTGGAGTTTTCTTCTTATTCAAGAATTCATTTTTGAAGTTTTCTTTAGAAACTCTTATTTGGATTTTATTTCTAAATCAAAAATTCTTCTTTTGAATCAGGAATTCTTCTCTAAAGTTTTCTTTAGAATTAAGGCTTCTATGGCATTTTCTGGATATAGGCTTATATGGCCTTTTTTGGTTCAATACTTTGGTCTTTTCATCTTCAATCCTTCTCTAGCCTTTTCTTCTTCAAGGCTTCTTTGGCCTTTTCTTCTTCTAGGCTTCTCTGGCCTATTTTTATTTTGCACTTTGCAGGTATTGATCTTGAACATAGATCACCAATCTTCCATATCCTTCTTGACTCAAATTTTGGAGTCTCTTCTTCCTTGGGTCTACTATAAGGCTACTATGGCCTTTTCTTCACTTCTACACTTCGCAGGATTGCAACTCTTGTAATGGGACCTTTCTCAAGGCCTTTGAAATCTTCAAAATTCTCCTTGTTGCTACAAGTATTGGAATTATTCTAAGAAGATACTCTTCCTAACTCTCTTGTAGGAACTTTCCCAAAAAAAAATTGAATCTCCTTTTCCTGAATATCCTTTTCCTACAACAAGGTGTTATAAAATGGAATGGAATAACTTTATAAATTTGGAGATACTAATATTTACTAGTTGATTTGTTAAACTAGTGGTACGAATGTTGTTCCCTAGTATTCATGAGTTTTTCTGCAACTCTATGGAAACACTCTAGCTAGATGTATAATCTCAAAAATTTTGCAACTAAGATTTATTTCAATATACACTTTTCAAATCTTGTTCACTACTATGACTATTTTTATCAATTGATTCCTAATGGTAGCTTCTGCATGCAACGATGCACATTGAAAATTTTGATTTGTAAAGATGTAGGTCAACAGTTTTAATGGTGACTCTCCCTATTCCTCTTGACCTACTGGACTTCTCTAATGATGGATTTAGACCCTCCTATCTTGATTCACCCTGGATATGATACCACTATTAGATTTTTAGGATATATATAGTGGGAGAGATCTAGAACATGTCCTGATAATATGAAATAAAGTGAGTCCGAAATATGACTGTCATATGCTATAAATAGAAAGTGATAAAAATGCAATGCAGTATGGAGGATATGGTCACTCCATTAATATAAGATAAAGAACTATAGTGTGCTCTATGCAAGAGCTCTATCACAATCTACTCTATACTATAATTCTCTTGATATATATATATGCTATATATTCTAATCTATCACTATGAGGCCCTTTATATAGGAAAATATATTCCTTGGCCAACACTCTACCTAGTTGTACAAGTGGATACCTTGCACATTACAAAATGTGCATTGAAAATTTTGCATTTATTACATTGTTTGAAGAAAGTAGCTAACTTTTCCCAATAATATCTACTCTAACTATGTACCATAGGAGGTACATTTATGTGACCCAAATGATGTAATATATTCTAGCTCTAACACCCTCTTGTATTACACTATTTGGGTATTGAATATTTTAATCTTCAATATAGATCTTCTTCTTGTGAATGGTCTCTAGTTTGATCAGGTTCTCTCATCAATTGACTTTTACTCAAGAGTTCTCCTTTATCTGGATCATCTTCTTCTTATTTGAATCAAAACTTGAACATGTATTCTCCTTCATTACTTATTGTAATCTGATTAAGTAAGTAGTTAGTATCTTCATATGATGCAAAGAGAGTTGTAGTTGAGGGTTCTTAAATATTTTAGAGATGCTTGTTTGGTTCAGTCTTTGTGATTTCTTTGGTATTAATGTTCTCTCCATTATGATTTGTTTTACCATATATTTTATTCCTTTTTCTCCTACTATGATTCTATGTTTATGCTAGTGGAATTTCTACTTCATAAGAAGTTAGTCTATCATCATAGTAATATTGATTTGTGTTGCTATCTTGCTTCGTGTGTTGAGTGAGTACAGACACGATTAATGATAGATAATTCATAATATATTCCTCAAATGTGAATATAACTATCTTTTGTGAATTCCACCATGCCTTGAAAATGTTGTCATGAATATAACCAATTAATGCTTTAAATTTACCCTCATTTACCTCCTTAATAAATTAGAAGAGTCTCTTTTTTTCACTAACTAATATATTCTCATATCCTTCAAGGGTATCTATCAATTTTTGGGAATGCAATTACATCTCATGAAATAGTTCTTTGTTAATAAAGGCATTTCTTATTATTTCATCCATATTCCTTCTTAATAGATTTAAGATAGTGTTGCTTGTTATTTCTTAGGATTGTAAAAGTGGACTTTATAGAACCTTTTAGAGCTTAGGATTTTATAGGCTTCCTTATATCTCCCTAGTTATGAGATGTGAATTAGTAGAATGTCTATAGAATTTTTATAAACCTTATGATTCTAAAATAGATTAAGTACTTGATAATTTCTAATGAGTGCTATTATTATCAAGTTTTGTAGAATATCTTATGACTCCCTAGTTCTTTCAAATATGCTATATGATAGATAAAGTGATTTTGAGAATAGTGTAGCATAGGGTGCAGTATTCCCAGTGAGGAGGTTATTTACAAGGGCTTAGAATTATCAATTTGCTATTCCCAATCGATGGACCAAATAGTATAATTGTACAATATTTACAACTATCACCTTGCAATAAAAAAATAGCTTATATGAAATCCAAATCGTACCACTATACGATTCCAAATCATACAGTGATGGATCTTGTACAATTTCACACTTAGCTAATCTTTTAGATTCATTTTTGCAAGCTATCGTACACAATTTTATAACTAAACTATTTGACTCCCCAATGCTACCAAATCGGGTAAATTTTCCTTAATCACTTAAACTGCCAAATCAGGTAAGTTTCTTCAGTACGATTTGTAAGAGATCTGGTGTGTAATTTGTACAAAATAAAGGTACAACCAAGTTCCAAATTGTATGTTCTCATAGACCAATCTCTCTCAGGTATATTTTGTTAAGGTTTCCTATGGCAATCAATCCTAATTCTACCAACATGCAAGTTACTTTATCAGGGTTCTATATCCAATGGCACATCCATAAATCATACAACAGTCTTGAATACATATTCCTTGATATCATCATCATCACATATTATTTATTAGGTCCACACCAGTGTTTTTTAATACAATTCCTCCATAGCAATGCATTAATTAGCAATAACAACAAAAAATAAGTACATGCAATAGAGTTAAACTATAAAATACTATTCTACCATTCCAAGATCATATAGTACATGAGAGAAACTATGAATTGTGATTATTATTCATTACTGCTCAACAATGTCATCCAAAAATTATAGATATGTAACAACACTTCTCATCATAATATAGCCAATACTCCTTCCATTCCCACTAACCAGACTATCAAAATTAAAAAGGGAGCCGTATATAATGTTGCCCAGGCCATTCCAAAGTGGTTCATAAGGCAATTAATTATTCACAACTGCCCATGCATAACTAAATGCATAATTATGACTTTTACTAAGTCTAAACACCTTATTTATCAAATTCATGTGCAATTATAACTCAAATTGCATTTCTTGTATGTTTCATTTCATTTCATTGCACATTGTACGGTTTACCCTTCAAGTTGTATAGTTTACCTCCTGCTTGTATAGTTTACTCCTACATGTATGATTTACAAAAACTTGTCAAACTGGGCAAATCATCTTATCACTTCTTCTTCTAGGATGTGGATTTGATGCCTACATCTACCCTCCCCTTTACTTTGGTTGATGTCCTCATTGAATCATCTTGTAGCACCCTAAAATTGGCGCAGTAAAACCTTAATAATTACACTTACTCTAGTAAATAATTCAAATTCAAATTTCAACCTCCAAAACCGCTCCCAAACCGCCGCTTAACCCGTTTCCTCCTTTCCCATGCCATTTTTAGAGTTTGTTTTGACCGTTTGACGATATCGTCTCCGATCAGACGATATCGCCTCAGATCGAACGATTTCGTCTGGGCTAGGACGTCCAGACGATCTTGTCCCAAAACTAATTTTTCATAATTAGTCTCTGTTCCAACGACGTCTCTAATCCGGGCAGAAGCGTGTCTGCACCGTTAGAGACCTTCCCCATTGGAGATCTCCCAAATAGGGATGATCTCCAACCTCCTAACCTCTCTCCTAAGCCTATTTAATCCTAGGCCCTCCCCTTAGCATCCCCCTGGCTGAAATTCCCTGTAACTCGAATTCTACACGCACTAGACCATCTTAAATCACTGTTTGCATTCGTATTTTTCCAAGTTTGTTTGCAGGAACTTCATTGTTTTTCAGCCGAAGCAAGCTCAATTCGTCTCAGACGATCTCGTACAATCTCGAACGATCTCATCCCAATTCGAGATGATTTCGACTGCAGTCCACATTGGGGGCAATCAATGCCCAAAGTTTGCATTTCTTCATCCTTTTTTTCTGTATTATTTTGCATTTAGTTAATTCTATGGTTATTCTTTATTATTCTGCATCTTGGAGTTCACCCATGTAGCTTTAATGCATAATAAAAGCATAAATTGTCATTAGATCATTATAATGCATTCGTGTTTTTGCTTATTATCATCATTTTAATGTTCTTACTATCATTTTACATCATTACCCTCTGTTATCATAGTTGCATTCTCTGTATTTTGCATCTATTTTTCTCGTTTGTAGGTCTCTGACGAATTCGACGAATTCGTCAGATCTCAGACGATCCTGTCAGATAGGAGACGATCCTGTCGAATTCCAGACGATCCTGACTACTTCAAAAATTAGAACCTTCATCATACATCCGGATCAGGTATGGGTCTTTAATCCATCTTGTTCTTTCTATTTTTCTGTCCAAATCTGTTTCTGTCTTCATTTAAATCTGCATTTCATATAGAATAGCTTAGACGCATTTTGGCCAAACCTAGGACTTGGATGATTAAAGCTAAAACTGAACACATCAAACACATTCCCAACCTAGGCGTGGAAACTGCCATTCAAACGTTTCCCGGTGAACCCACCATCCGTCGAAAAATCACCATAATACACCTCCCCCGAGAGGCGGGACCTTCGCAAGGCCTCTCAGTCCGAGGTACCGCGCCATCCTTTTCCCATCCTCCTTCCGGGCATGGATCCTATAGCCTGAAGGTAAGGATGCGAAAAATTTGGAGCGATACATTTTGGTGAACCCGACGTGAATGCATTTAAAACCTTTTGAAAACAAAAAAAAAAAAATAAAACAACCAAAACATAGATGCATTTCAAATCATTTAAAACTAATAAGTTGCATATCATGTTTAGATGGTAGCTCCTAAGAAAATATTAGCAGTTACTATAAATGTTGAAAACCAATTGGCAGCCATAGAAATCAATTCTGTGCTTAGTGTGCCTGAAACAGATAGAAATCAACTTTTGTGGGACGAACTTGATAGAAGACTAAGTGTCATTTCATCTAGGTCAACAAAACTTAAACAAATCAAGAGGCTTGTCCTAGATAGAATCCTGGATCCTCATCAACTCATCTTTTATCATGAACTTCAGAGAGCCTGCCATAGATGGTTAGCTTATAGGAGAGCTCTTGTGTCTTCATAATTGTTCACCTTCGAGGAATACCTCGAGAACGCAGCCATTATACACCAGTTCCTAGGTCATGTAGAAGACCAAGAGGTTGTTCTTACGGATAGGGAAAGATGGAATAGAGTTCCTCGAGCTATGTTATATCGAGAGTATTGCCACGAGCTTTACTTCTATCAACCAGAATCTGAGACAGATAATATCACTATAGCTCTTTTCATTAAATTTTTGAAAGAAAATTTTCAATTTGAAGAAGAACACTTCATGACTCCCAAGAACTCGAGCCCATTAATGATATTTATAAATTGTTTATAGAAAACTAGATCATTACTTTCAGTATTAGTTCTTGCATTTATTGTGTTGTTTGTTATCTTTACAATATTATTACAAAAACAAGAAAAACTAAAAAAACATAACAAAAACCAAAACATTTCATTTTAAATATTGTAGTAGGTATATAATTAATATATACCTCTTAAGCTTGTTGCATATATATATATATATATATATATATATATTTTTATATATATATTTGCTGAAATCTAAATTAAGCACAATGCCTAAACTTAGGAATGGTAAACAAACCGAAGGAGAAGAAGAAGATTGGTTAGAAGATAAAACTAGAAACCCAAATGTCCTTCCCCGAAGATCCAATTCCGGAAGGAGAAACTCTAGATCAACCAGAAGATGACCTAGGTGAAGACAATGAACAAGAAGAAAATGTTAAAGAGGATGGATCCTCATCCCCTAGAGTAGCTCCGGATGGAACTATTGCTTTTGACAACTTAGATCATTTCTGGAAATTTTTCAATAATAACATTGGCGCTCTTAATATGGCAGTTCGTATTGATAAAGGGCAAATTAGTGACACTCAAGCAGCCATGGAACATATGTTTGATGTGCACACTAATCCCTTGTCTTTCATTGATCAAGAAAGTGATAAGGCTGGACCATCCAATAGAGATATGGTCACTATGATTCAGAACATGCCAAAACAACAGAGTTACCCAACCTCCTAAGGAACCCGTTATTGAGCCTAAAATCATTCCCACACAAAAGAAAACTTCCTTCACCGCTTTACTTCGCCAAACTATTGATCAATATGCTTCAAGTAAACAAAAACCTAAAATGAAGCCAAACACCAATTTTCAACAATCTGGAATACAACATAATACAACTTCAAAATTCCTTCATAACACCTTTCCTACCAACAATTTACACAATAGCAACATAGCATCTAATCTTCATGTCCCTCCATCATATGCTCACAAATCCCATATCAATGCCCTACCGAACCAATATGGTGGGCAAACTAGTAATCTGGAAGCCATGGTGAAACAGCTTAGCTTCGCGTATGGACCAGATAGATCCTTACCGTCCCTCGTACAATTATCGAGAGATATGTAGTCAACCTTTGGATCCCATAGTTGTAGCACAACCGTACCCTAAGCATTTTCCCATGCCCATCCCGCCTATATATAAAGGAACCGAAGATCCCATAGAGCATCTTCGCATGTTTAGGATAGCATGTCATGATATATCACATGATGACTTGCTATTACTAAAAATGTTCCCAAAAAGTTTAGGTGGAATGGCATTAGAGTGGTACTATCAATTGCCCACTCATTCTTTGAGAAACTTTGAAGAAACAACTGAATCTTTTGTCCATCAATTTAGTGCCTACATCGAGAGGCATGTAACCATTAAAGATTTATACAACTTAAAACAAGACAAGGATGAATGTTTTGCCGATTTCTTAGCTAGATGGAGGCAGTTGATAGGAAAACTGCACTTTGTGCTACCTTATAGGGAAATGTTGGACATTTTTATTAATAATTTACAAGAACAAATATCTTATGAGCTATCAATCCTACTTTAACTACCTTCGATCAAAGCTATAGATTTAGCTCGAAGAGTAGAAGATGCCCTCATTAGGAGAGGCCAACTTAGGAAGAAGGATGATGAGAAAACATCCAGAAATCAGTATAAAAACAAACAAGTTGTAGGTGACGGAGTCACTGATAGTAGAAATGTTGCTAATATCAATGCAACGAAAACAACAAAAAATTTATATTGAAACCGCCTGATAAGCCTCCTCGAGAATTTACTAGATTGAATCAACCATTATCAACTATTTTACCTCAATTACTCGAAAGAGGTTTGATCCAATTACCACTATCCGGGAACCCGATCCAACTATACCCGGATACAGAGCTGACTTACACCGTGATTTCCATAGAGGGCCTGGACACTCTACCAACGCTTGTAAAAGGTTGAAACATAAAATACAGGATCTGATTGATAATAATGAAATGGAGGTGCAAGCCTTCCAACCTAAACAAAATGCTCCTAATAATCCTCAAAAGAACATTCCCCAAAATCAAAATCAAAATGCTAATCAATCATTAGACATATTTCAACACCCTTTACCAAGACATGGTAAAGAGGTGGCCAATCAAATCGAACATCATAATGTTCCTCCTCCTACCCGATATGTAGGAACTATTAGCGGACATTTACCTAATCATGATCTTCAAATATTTGACACAACTTTATCCATGGTCACAACCAGGCCCCTACATAATATTCAAACTCCTGATCCTAGTGATATAGAATCAGATATTGAAAGTGAAATAGACATCACTTCAAACCAATCGAATAGTTCTAAAAATGAATCAGATCCTATTCAACCCATCACAGATGCTATGGTTCCAGAAGAACCATTTCCTAGAAGAGTTACTACTCGACCCTCTTCTAATCAATTCCTCCCAAATGAACAAGCCATAAACGCTCAACCGAGACCAGTTCAACGTCTTCAATATAACATTGTAGGTACCATTGGAGTCATTACCCGACAACAGGCTCAAAATTCTCAACAAGAACCAAACCATAATGATGGATCAGCTCCATTTGTTTTGAAAAATCCCAATAAAGGGAATCATGCTTCCAATGTTCAACTTAAACCCCCTTACAATATTAATGAGCAATTATCCAATACTACAGCCAAAATTTCCCTTTTGGATTTATTAAGATCTTCTCCTACCCATAGGGATGAGTTGATGCTTACATTAAGCCAAATGATGGTACCTCAAAATATTCAACCTGAAGCCATGGCCAATACTATCATCACTCGAGAAGTTGATTGTATTGACTTTCGAGATAAAGATATCC
This sequence comes from Wollemia nobilis, assembly GCA_028583015.1. Lineage (NCBI taxonomy): Eukaryota > Viridiplantae > Streptophyta > Pinopsida > Araucariales > Araucariaceae > Wollemia > Wollemia nobilis. Next base: position 180,232 of record JAQPPZ010000709.1, on the reverse strand, counting down.
CACAACACAGTTTACATAAGGATAATCCCTTATATATTACTGCTCTAATTGGAGATGTAGCTGTTAAACGAGTCCCGATTGATAATGGTTCATCTCTAAACATTTGCACTTTTGACTTCTACCAACGATTTGGCTTTAGAAGTGATGAAATGAAGAAAACTGACATGATTATCAAAGCTTTCAATGACGAAACACAAGAAACATGTGGAGTTATTACCATCCCATTGCAAGTTGGTCCTCGAACTCTAGATACCACCATGTTTATTGTACATTGCCCCGCATCGTACAATATACTCTTGGGTCATCCTTGGATCAATGCAATGCGGGCTGTCCCATCAACTTTACACCAATGTGTTAAATTCGAATTTAAAAATCAGTTGGTCACTATCCACGGTGATCCTAGACCCTTTGATATGTGTGCTTTGGCGTAACCTCGTTGGAGTGCAATTTTGCCCTCGCTCCGTCATCCACACATCCTAATTCTTATTTTTCATCTAAAACTCTGAAACACACACCCATAGCTTCACCTATTTCCCTCCATTAATTTCATCCTCATATATAGATCAACAATCTTCTAAACAAACCACTCTAGAACCTCAAAAAGATCTTCAATCTACAACCAATCCTTCATGTTCCATCCCTATAATTTCAAAACCTATAGACCCATCTATTAACACTTCCACATTATCAACATCTATCATACCTTCCACATCTAAAGATATAGGGAATGATCCTTCTACATCTTATGCTCTTTCTGATGAACTTTTACCATATTTATCCACAATCTTAATATCAAAAAACAAATGCTTTCATGCAAGATTCAATTCTTTTAAATAACTTGCCACCATCTCCTCGTACTTTGGGCCTCCCACAACCTATGGGAAGTACTTACCAAGTCGGGAGTTGTGCCTTCATTTATAAAGGATATGACTTGGGAAGAATCCCTCGGAATATCAAAACTCATCATGAGGGATATGCTCGATGTTATTTTACCAATGAATATATTAAAGCTAAACCCATAATGCTTAAAATGGGATATAAAGGGAAAGGCTTGGGACCTTTCCAAAATGGCATGAAAGAACCTTTCGAGGTAGAACCGTGGCCTCGCCCGCTGTGGTGTGGGCCTATTTCCTAGTAAGGGTCAACCCTTTCCTTTTGAAGATGATGATCAACTCATATGTTATCAAGATTATTTGGATAGGCGTGATGATTTGCCTCTAAAAAATCAGCCATTTACATGTAACATGCTATCCATAGCTTACCCTGAAATGATTGCCGACTCCGATGAGGAGTTGGAAGGAGATATCTTCCACGATGTCTCCGTTGAAGAGATGTTACACAATGGATTTTATTTTGATGGTTCTATACCAACTATAGCCCAACTTGAGACCACTAATCCTCAAGATGAATTATCCAACTTAACCTTACAAGAATTACAAGAATTGGGCGTTTCACCCGCCCCACCTAATTTTGAAAGAGATCTACACATGGAGGTAGAAAACGTCATTAAAATTAATATTGGAACCGAGGATAGTCCTCACATAATCAATATTGGATCAGAATTAAGTCAAGAAAAACAAGAGCAATACATTGCATTCCTTAAAGAATATGAAGATGTCTTCGCTTGGACATATGAAGATATGCCAGGTCTAGACCCTTCTGTAGTCATGCATCACCTAGTGGTCCATCCGGATGCTAAACCTGTTAAACAAAAACTTAGAAAAATGCATCCCAAAGTGGCTTTGCTAGTCAAAGGGGAGTTAGAAAAACTCCCGAATGTTGTTTTTATACAAGCTATTGATTATGCTGAATGGATCTCAAATGTAGTTCCAGCTACCAAGAAAGAAGCCACCAAAGTTAGGGTTTGCACAGATTTTAGAGATATTAACGCCGCATGCCCTAAAGATGATTTTCCTCTTCCAAACATGGATCAAATCATTGACTTTACTGTCGGGAGTGGGATGATGTCCTTAATGGATGGATTCTCCTGTTATAATCAGATCAGGATAGCTCCCGAAGATCAGGCTAAAATAGCCTTTATTACCCCCTGGGGTACCTTTTGTTGGAAAGTGATGCCATTTGGCTTAAAGAACGCAGGTGCAACCTATCAACGAGCTATGACTTATATTTTTCATGATATGATGCATGATATCCTACATGATTATGTAGATGATATTATAGCTCGCTCTATTAATGAAGATAATCATTTAGATGATTTGAGAAAAGTTTTTAATCGATTACGAGAATATCTTATTCGATTAAATCCAGCCAAATGCATATTCGGAGTTAAGTCCGGTAAACTATTAGGGGTTTTAGTTTCTTTACGTGGTATCAAAATCGACCCTCTCAAGATTGCGGCTATCACTGATATGCCCGCACCTACTAATATATCCGAGTTACGAAGTTTACAAGGTAAGCTTCAAGCCATCCGTCGCTTCATCGATAAGTCGGTGAACAAAATCGGTCCCTTTCTTAAACTTCTTAAGAAGGATGTCCCTTTTAATTGGGACGACGAATGTAAAGAAGCTTTTGAACTTCTCAAACAATACCTCCTTAACCCACCCGTGCTTTCACCGCCTAGACCTGATCGCCCATTTCTCCTGTATATTTCAGCTTCAGATTCTGCCTTAGGAGCTATGTTAGCTCAGCTTGATGATGCGAAGAGAGAACGTGCTAATTATTATATTAGCCGAACCTTCATCACTTATGAAACCCACTACACAACATTAGAAAAACTATGTCTAGCAATCATGTTTGCTATGCAAAAATTATGCCATTATATGCTTAATCAAAAAACTTATGTCATTGCTAAATATGATCCCTTGAGGTATCTCATGAGTCGACCTTATTTATCGGGTCGCACACCCAAGTGGGTTCTTGCTCTAAGCGAGTTTGACCTCACGTTCATAGGACAAAAGTCTGTTAAGGGTCAAATCATAGCAGATCAATTAGTCGCTGCACCCTTAGAGTCTACCCATCCCCTCATCATTGAGTTTCCTGATGAATGCCTTCAATTAGAGGCAGACCATATTGAACAATGGTCCTTATACTTTGATGGAGCCCGATGCATGAGTGGGGCTGGTGCGGGTATTATTTTAATATCCTCACAAAAACATCTTATTCCTCTGTCCTTCAAATTAACATTTGCTTGCACCAACAATATCGTTGAATATGAAGCTCTAATCCTTGGATTACGAGCTGCCTTGGCACTAAAAATTAAACATCTCTTAGTTTTTGGTGATTCTCAACTTGTTATAAACCAAATTAATGAAGTTTATCAGACTAGAGATGATAAACTGCGCCCATATAAAGCCTATGTTTTACAATTAATGTCTCTATTTGATCAAGTTACCTTGGAAGCTATTCCTCGAACTTGCAACCGTGCAACTGATGCTATGGCCGTAACTGCATCTCTCCTGCCCTTGGAGTTAGATGACGAATATGCCACTATCATTATTCGTCGACTCCAGGAACCCGCTTCAAATAAGTCATGCTTAGAACCTTTGGATGTGTTTCTAATCAATGAAACTACTCCTGAACCTTGGTATATGGATATATTTGATTTTCTCCAAAATGGGACTTTCCCCGCCAATTCTAATAGAAACCAACATCGGTTATTACGTAGACGAGCAAGTCGATTTGTAATAATTGGCAATACTTTATATAGGAGATCTTTTGAAGGTATCCTATTAAGATGTTTGAATTTAGAAGAATCCAAATCAGCCTTGAGTGAAGCCCACGATGGATCTTGTGGAGGACACTTCAGTGGTAGTGTCATTGCTAAAAAGCTCCTTAGGATAGGATACTTTTGGCCTACCATGGAGAATGATGCACATGATTATGTGCACCATTGCGACAAGTGCCGTAAACATGCTGACCTTGTCCATGCGCCCGCACAAGAACTGCAGGCTATTTCATCTCCTTGGCCCTTTTCAAAATGGGGTTTAGATATTATTGGCAAAATCAATCCTGTGTCATCTGATGGACACAAATTCATCATAACCGCCCTCGAGTATTTCACGAAGTGGGTTGAAGCTATGCCTTTAGCTTCCCGCACCGGCACACAAGTCTCTAAATTTATTTTTAATCAAATCATTTGTAGGTTCGGAATTCTTGCAAATCTCATCTCCGATAATGGAACTTGTTTCAAAAATAAAGATGTTAAAAAATTATGCCAAAAATATAAGATTCAACATCACTGGTCCACTCCCTATTATCCTCATGGTAATGGTCAAGGAAGCATCTAACAAAACCTTAATCAAAATTCTCAAAATATTGGTCAATAAATCTGGCCGTGACTGGCACATTCAATTATATCCAACCTTGTGGGCCTATCGAACTAGTGTTCGAACCCCCACTGGAACTTCACCTTTTGTTTTGGTTTATGGTGTTGAAGCCATTTTTCCCTTTGAATTAGAAGTTCCTTCTTTGGCTCTACTACTTCAAGATACCGAAGTAGGAGATGAATATCGAGCTGGCAGACTCAGTCAGCTGGAACTCCTAGATGAAAAATGCATCAATGCTTTGGAGCATCTCCGTGCCTACCAAAACAAGCTTAAAAGATCATATGCTAAAAAGTTCGTCATCGATCCTTTGAGATCGACGACCTTGTTTTAAAAGAAAATAAAAAAATACTAATGCAACTAAGGACCTTAAAGGTAAATTTGAGCCCAACCGGCTTGGACCATACATTATCACCGCTAAATTTGAATCAGGAGCATACAAATTATCTACCTTAGATGGTAAAGAACTTAAAGAACCCATGAACATTTTGCATCTTAAACGTTACTATGTATAAATTTGGTCATTTCATCCTTGTATATATTTGTTTAAAATATTTCAAAATCACTATCTTGTATTTCTTTCAATTTATAAATTCAAAAACACCAAAAACATTCATAATCATCAAAATATTCAAAACTACTTGTTGTATTTATTTATGGCACTTGTTAATTCTTTCAAAAACAAAAAAATAATAATAAAAATAAAAAACAACAATATTCTTGACTCTTTCGAAACCAAAACAACATAAAGAAGAAAGAGAGAGTCAACATTCTCAAAACTTCTCAAAAAGTATTTATATATATCTTCTTACAAATGTTGCACTTATATATTTCAAATTATTTTGGATAAATTAGCATTTATTTGGAATCCCTCACTTTCACAAACACAAAAATAAATATCTTGATTTTTATCTGACATGATTACTAATCTCTCTTATATCAAAGTCCACAAAATTCAATTAAATAAAGTTTGAGCACAGAGAATTGATCTTGTTATTTACTTAAACCAAGCACATCCTTTCACAATAAAATGATTATATTTGTAATGTCCATGCTATGCTACATAGTAGAAGTGGTTTCTTGAGCGAAAAGTTTCCCTTGCTATCCTATCATGCACATGGTCTAGAATCTTTGAGAATTGGCAAAAGGACAAGCTCACCCCTACCTGTAATAAAAATCCCTTGCTCTACAGCTAATCCGAGCAAGTATCCCTAGCATAGAAAAAAAGAAAAAGCAAAGTTCAAGAAAAAGAGAAAAAGAAAAATGTTATTTTATATCATTACAGCATTATCAAGCAAAAATACAAAAGAAAGCAAAAGCAAAAGCAATAAAATCCCTTTCCCTACCCTTTGAAAAGAAAAGAAGGGTTGATGAGCTTGAATCCTTGGAATTCTCAATTATTCGAAAATTGTGAGGTAAGCCCCATAACAGTGGTTTGTGCCCAACCCGCTTGGCCTTGGGTAACTCCTAGCATGGCGATATGTCCGTCACATTAGCGACCTTCTTTTGTACAGACCTATGTCTTCTTATGGATTAGCTAGCTCTTGATAATCCGACTTACATAGTAGTCTAGTATGGTTATATGCATCTACATCATGGTTAATGAACACTTATTTGGTTCATTCAAATCACTTGTATCATATTATCTTGCTCAAAACTGGTAAATGAACATAGCAATTGCACACACATTTGTATTTGAGAGATTTTGTGTATCATTATGATAAATCAAGATTGGAAATGAACTCACATATGCACATGGGATTCCTTATAAATCTAACTTTTGTCTTTAAGATACTTTGAAATATTTTTTGCAAATTGTCTGGAATAATTCATTTTCTTCTTTAAAGTACAATTGTTTAGTATAAAGACAACTACATACATAATAGAAAAATCAAAATTTCTTTCAAAACCATACAATCAAAACACAAAAAAAAAAAAAAAAAATATATATATATATATATATATATATTGTCGACTTTCGCGATGATGGTATAGTTCCAAAACCAAAATTGGAATTTTATGCCTAGCGTAAGTCCTCATCTTCATATTTTCTATTTATTAAAAATCAACCATGCAATAAAACTATCTATTTTTTTGATTTTCGCGATGATGGTATAAGTCTATACCTACATATTCTATGCCTAGCGCAAACCATTGTACCAATTTTTATTCCCCATTTATTTGAAAATCATGAAAACCATATGACTTAAATCATTATGTTATACAATTATGTTTTTTTTAACAAAAAGCATGCACATTATCACTATTTCATGTCATTATGTCAACCTTCAATTTTGTAATGATGGTATAATTCCTAGGGAATTATCCAAAAATTTTATCACACTTAGGAATTTATGCCTAGCAAAAATCATTTTAACATTATTTCATGCATACTATTTTTATGAAACTCTGAAAACAAACCATCATCATCATCATTTGCACCATTGCACCAAAGTCTTAAGACAGCCTCTTAAGCACTCTTTTACTTTTAACAATATTTCTATACTGGGATTAGCTTGACGACCGAGTGAGCGGCGACTCCATGAAATGGTCTATAATAGCGACAATGTCCTTTGAAATTATTGTTAAAAGTCCCTTTTATTTTTTATCAAATCATCACATCACAAACAACCAATTTGTTCTATCGATTATTTCATTTAAATTTTTAAGCATGACATTTCAACCATAATATTTCCAATGACGTAATTACATGAATCATCAAATCAATCAATCAAAACATTAAAAGCATCATAAAAATACATAAGACACAAGTCATATGATCAAAAATATCTCATCTATATCTATATCAACCATAATATACATCATATCAAAACCGAATCGGTATGCCACAATCTGTACCTCGGCATACTCAATCCTCTATCAAAAATAATAAATACTATATATCAATCTGCAGTGTAATCTATAGTAGCTAGCCTCGAGAACCCCTCGAGCTCTCACCTCATCTCCTCCCCCGCCCTGAGGTGGACGAGGTGGCCCCATCGTAGTATGTGTGGTACTGCGAGTCCTAGTCGTGGATCGAGATGAAGTCCTTGATGACCCAATCCTGATCGAATCCATGATGGTAGCCGATAGTGGTAATCTCTCCTCCTCTGGCACCATCTGGTGGTATAGTGTCTGATAAAATGTGATCTGGGCAATAGCCCATGCTAGCTCCCGAGTGCTCGCTCCTCCACCCCATGCTCTGAGGCATGCAATCTCATCTCTGAGCCGTGTAACCTCACCTCGATGGCGTGCAGCCTCATCCTACAATGTCTGCACCTGTGCCTGGAGATGGACTATCTCCACTCGAAGAGTCACTGTCTCGCTGCTCCTCCCGTGTCAAACACCCTTGCCCTTATCGAGCGATGGTGGCCTCTCTCTCTATGGAGAAGGGGGTCTCTCCTCCCTCCTCTCCCACTGTCATGGCCTCTCTCGCGCCTGTGGTCTCCTCTACTCTCTCTCATCGTGACCCTGGGCCACCTCAATGGCCGCCCGTGCACGCCTCCCCATCCGATGCACAACTACATGAATCGGACCCTGAGCCCTCGTCATCCGAGGAGGGCGGATGCCTATGTACTAGGCATCATAGCCGTCGGCTACCCTAGCATCGTCCCCATCCACTGGCTGAATGGGGGCATCATCTACGTCCTGACTCTAGAAGCGCTGCATATCTGGAGCCCCGCTAACCGTAGTGTTATCCCGGATAGTCCAAGAAAACTCGTAATCCTTGAGAGATGGGATCCCCTACTATAGACCGAACTATCACAAAACTCGGTCGTAGCGATGGAGCTCCACCTCTCCCCTCTCCATCCTCAGCCAAGACTCGCCTGATGCGAGCCAGCTCCTGTCCATCCTCGGCCCACCCTGGATGATCCCTCCAAGGCCTCCAGGTGATCTGGTCGGAGACAAGGTCATCAAGTAGTCTCTAGGACATCGATAGATCTATCCGCCATTGTGACCCTCTTCGGAGCCACCAGTAGAAAGCTCGGGGCCTCTCCCCATCAATCCCTATCAAAGGAAGCCCTACCGGCCTCCACACTACAATGTGCTCCTAGCACCAAACCTGTAGTAGCGATGTCATAACCAGACATCGACCGCCCTTGTACACGACCCCATGCAGGATCCTATACAATCGACATAGAACAAAGCTGCCCCAAGAAAACCTATAGCCATGGTCTCTCATGTCATAGACCACATCCCTAGCACCCATGGTACCCTACATCCACTCTCGGTGGCATCAAAAGTCCACCTACCACTCCAGCCAAAACCCGTGTGAGTCTCGATGCCCTGCATCTGACGTAGCGACTCGATGTTCACTCCGCCCTTCTCCAGGGTGAAGCTCGGATCGCCACACAACCGCATCATAGCGTGGCCCTGATTGGCCATGGGAGTGATCAACCGTCCTTGTATGGGGATCCTCAAAATCCTCCATACATCCTCTAGTGTGGGAGTCATCTCCCCTGTCGGTAACCGAAAATAGGAAGAACCCGGATACCACCTCTCTGCTAGGGCTATCAGTAGCCCCATGTCTATAGAAACTTGTGGCATCTCTACCACATGCTGCAAGCCGACCTATGCTAGCTGATCTCGCTTTGCCTAAGATAGAGCGGCCAAGTCATCTCTCAACCCATCGTATTTCCATTCTCTGCTCTTTAGTAAACCTCTCTCCAACATAAACAACAACACAATAAAAATCATTAATAAAAACTCAGTAATTAATAATGCAAGTAAAATCAGTTCAATTTTATAAAAATGATGATATCGTCCACTATTGGACGATATCATCCCAAATTTGAGCAAAATCGTCTCCGATTTCGCAAGCCGAAATCGTCCCTTATTTGACGAAATCGTCCCCTTTCATCGATTTCGCCCTTAGACGAAATCGACGAACTTGAGACGATTTCGTCGAAATCGAGACGATTTCGTCCCGACGACGTCGACGGCCCAAAAATGGCCGCGATGCTCAAAAATTACTCAAAATTCACCTAAAAAGCATGTAAATTCAACTTAAAGCATTCTAAACTAAGTTTAGACTCTTACCCGTAGCCCGCGTCGACCTCTCTCGATCCGTGCGCTGTCTCGACCATTTTTGCTCTCCACGCCAGCTCTAAAAACCAAAAAATGAATAAAGAATAATGAATTAGGGTTTTACCCTATTTTTCTTAATTTTATTCAAAACATAATTAAAAACATTTTAAAATTTTGCTTTTCCGCGTTTTTACCTCAAACGTTCGATTTGGGTAAAAACACGGAGGGGGCACCATAGTAAGTCGTCGTACGATTCGACCAAGAATCGTCGCCTAAAAATGGGAATAATTTTTGCTTTCTCGTAGATCGAGAAGAACTCATCTTTAACGCATTTTCTTCAGAAAATTCGCTAAAGAGGGGGCAAAATGTAGCACCCTAAAATTGGCGCAGTAAAACCTTAATAATTACACTTACTCTAGTAAATAATTCAAATTCAAATTTCAACCTCCAAAACCGCTCCCAAACCGCCGCTTAACCCGTTTCCTCCTTTCCTTGCCATTTTTAGAGTTTGTTTTGACCGTTTGACGATATCGTCTCCGATCAGACGATATCGCCTCGGATCGAACGATTTCGTCTGCGCTAGGACGTCCATACGATCTTGTCCCAAAACTGATTTTTCATAATTAGTCTCTGTTCCAACGACGTCTCTAATCCGGCAGAAGCGTGTCTGCGCCGTTAGAGACCTTCCCCATTGGAGATCTCCCAAATTGGGATGATCTCCAACCTCCTAACCTCTATCCTAAGCCTATTTAATCCTAGGCCCTCCCCTTAGCATCCCCCTGGCTGAAATTCCCTGTAACTCGAATTCTACACGCACTAGACCATCTTAAATCACTGTTTGCATTTGCATTTTTTCAAGTTTGTTTGCAGGAACTTCATTGTTTTTCAGCCGGAGCAAGCTCAGTTCATCTCAGACGATCTCGTACAATCTCGAGACGATCTCGACCCAATCTGAGGCGATTTCGACTACAGTCCACATTGGGGGCAATCAATGCCCAGAGTTTGCATTTCTTCATCCTTTTTCTGCCGTATTATTCTGCATTTAGTTAATTCTATGGTTATTCTTTATTATTCTGCATCTTGGAGTTCACCCATGTAGCTTTAATGCATAATAAAAGCATAAATTGTCATTAGATCGTTATAATGCATTCGTGTTTTTGCTTATTATCATCATTTTAATGTTCTTACTGTCATTTTACATCATTACCCTCTGTTATCATAGTTGCATTCTCTCGTATTTTGCATCTGTTTTTCTGTTTGTAGGTCTCTGACGAATTAGAATTCGCCCGATCTCAGAAGATCTTGTTAGATAGGAGACGATCCTGTCGAATTCCAGACGATCCTGACTACTTCAAAAATTAGAACCTTCATCGACATCCGGATCAGGTATGGGTCTTTAATCCATCTTGTTCTTTCTATTTTTCTGTCCAAATCTGTTTTTGTCTTCATTTAAATCTGCATTTCATATAGAATAGCTTAGACGCATTTTGGCCAAACCTAGGACTTGGATGATTAAAGCTAAAACTGAACACATCAAACACATTCCCAACCTAGGCGTGGAAACTGCCATTCAAACGTTTCCTGGTGAACCTATTGTGGCTGATCCACAACACACCCCAAAATTGGGGACCCACCTTTTTTGCATGCTTTCAAAGAAGACCTCAGTGACCCAGATGCTAAAAATCAAGAAAAAAGCAAAATTGCACAAAAATGAAAAGGTGTCACGATATCGCAACATGTTGCTCCATTGCAGCCGAAAATGAAAAAGTGTCGCGATATCGCGACATGTTGCTCTGTCACGGCAGAAAATGAAAAAGTGTCACGATATCGCGACATGTTGCTCCGTCACGGCCGAAAAAGAAAAGTTGTCGCGATATCGCAACATGTTGCTCCATCATGGCCGAAAAAGAAAAGTTGTTGCGATATCACATGTTGCTCCGTCACGGCCAAAAAAGAAAAGTTGTCGCGATATCGCGACATGTCGCTCCGTTGCTGCCTAGAAATGAAAGTTGTCATGATTTCGTGACATGTCAAGCTTTCGTGGCCCAGGCAAGCAGGAAGAGGTGTTGATCAAAAATTGTTGTGATTTCACGACGTGCTATGAAATCACGGTCCAAAGAGGAGAGAGAAAGACAATATGGAAAATTGTCGTGAAATCGTGACATGTCACAAAATCGCGATCAAACCAGTCAAATAGGGTAAGGCACTAAAGTTGTCACGATATCGCGACATGTCGCATTTTCGTGACCTGAAGCAGCAAGACATGCCAAAGATGAAAAGCGTCGTAATTTTGCAACAAGAAGCAACAAAGGGGTACGAAGCGGAAAAACGTCGTGATATCGCAACAGGTCGCATTTTTGTGGCTCCAAGCAGCGAAATGGTATGAAAGTAAAATATATCGTGATTTCGTGACATGTCACGTTTTCGCTGCCAAATACAACAAGAGCAGCCCGAAATAGAAAAGCGTCACGATTTCATGACAAAAAGCCGCAAGACAGTTCCAAATGAAAAATGTCACAATTTCATGACAAGAAGCAGTGAGACAGCCTGAAAGAGAAAAGCGTCACGATTTCGCAACAGAAAGCAGCCAAGTGGTATGGAATGAAAAATTGTCATAATTTCGTGATAGAAAGCAGAAGATGGTGCAAAATAGAAAAGTGTCACGATTTTGTGACATGTCTCATTTTCATTGTGCATGATGGCAGACAAGGTTGTTGGCTGAAAAACATCACGATTTCATGACATGTCTCATTTTCGCTGTGCAGGCAGAGGAACAGAGTTGCATGCAGAAAAACATCGCGATATCGCGACATTCTATTTTTTGTTGCGATTTACAAGGAGGCAGTTACAAAACATGCAGAGAAGCACGGAACACATGGCATAAAGGTGTAAGGGTTACAGAGGCATTACAGTTCACCGAGAATATTAAACATTTAAGACATCGAACAGAAAGTCAAAGATAACGATGAGACGGGGGTGAAACGAGCAGCCACTGGAAGACGAAATGAACCGTCGTGGAAGGAGAAGCAATTTTCCAGCAAGTATAAAATGTAGAGGCACAGATTGGTACAAAGGTCGAAAACTACCACGAGCAGAGTTACAGATTTGAGGGCAATAGGGCCACTCTGGACCTGTTCTAGTTGTTTTCTTCCATTGACTGGTTTGGGAAAACCAAAAACTTCTGTTACTGTAACATGACATATTTTTAATGCAGAATTATTCAAAAATTTGCATCTTATGGACAAGAAAGAATGAGTCATTTTTTGCATGCAAGATTAAATGTCTATTTTTCCTTTTTAGATTTTAGTCTTGTAAATGGAGTTCATGCAAGTTTTTCTTAGTTGCTTCATGCGAACGTTTAAATCTGAAAACCTCATTCAAAACCCTAGAAGCCAGCACTTAGCTTATCCGGATTGTGCTTGTTTTGCAGGTCCAATAGGTTAGGTTGCATGCATGAAAACCTCATATCTTCGATTTTGTCGAAATAGGATAGCATCAAACTGAATGCGTTCTAAGTTTAATCTTCTGTATTTCATTTTTATTTTTTTCTGCTTTTTCTATTTTCCAGAAGCTTTAACTTTCAAGAAATTAAAATAAACATTTAAAAAATATTAAAATCCAAAAAAAAAAACAATGAACAATCACTAAAGTTTCATGGTGAAATAAATCAACATTACCCCTTGTTTACAGTTACTTGCAATCACTAAGGTGTTCCAAGCATTTAAATTGAATATCTTTATTTGAGATTACTAATACTTAGTTGCAAATGCTAATACAGTAGAGACCTTGGAGAAGTTGTTTGTTTGACTTCTTTGCAAGAGGGGATTTGGAGTCCAAATCCTAAAGAAGAGTGTACTTTCACAAGTGTGTGAAAATACCCACTCAACAAAACCCACCATCTGTCAAAAAATCACCATAATACACCTCCCCCGAGAGGTAGGACCTTTGCAAGCCCTCTCAGTCCGAGGTACCGCGCCATCCTTTTCACATCCCCCTTCTAGGCATGGATCCTATAGCCTAAAGGTAAGGGTGTGAAAAATTTGGAGCGATACACATCTTTTTGTTTCAGCTGCAATTGCATGTTGGTTATTCAACTTGGTTGTGTAATTGCCCATTTTTATTGCTTTCAACCCATGCTGGTTGGCTTTCTCTTTGGCAATATTTAGGAGTTCCCTCAGTTGTTTTTCATGATTAGTGACACTCTTCTTTAGCTTCTCCTACAAATGTGCTTATGTTCGAGCTTCTACTTGTAATTCTTCATTCTTATCTACAATGGTCTGTAGATGATGATTAATATCTACCTCCAAAGCATGAACAATCTCTTCCTTAGCACTCAATTACACTTGCTTATCTAGGACCATATCATTATATCGTTTATTGTCCTATGTGAGATCTTCTACCTTCTTAGCCTACATTTTCAGTTGCTCATCTTTCTTAGCCAACTACATTTTTAGTTTTTCATCCTTTGCTCTGAGTTGAAATTCCAACTCCTTAATCTTGTCTTCTAACATTTGTGAGACCTATCGCTTCTCTTATTTTGGCCTCAAAATTAGCCCCATTACTTAGTAGTTCTTCTTTCAATTTCTTTAGTTTCTCTTCTACCGTAGCCTTACTTTTTTGTAATTCTTTCTCTATTTCAATTATTTCTTTTTGAGTGGATTTTGTCTCCTCTTTCTAAGCTTCCTTGAGCTGATAGATCTGCTCCAATACTACACTCAACCACTCTATCCAATGGGTTAGGAAGTTCAACTTCCTCAGAGTGATAGCCAATCCTGTAGTGACCCTCTTATGTTCCAACTCCTCTGTGTTCATGGGACAAGTCAGATAATTAGATCTATCCAGGTACAACCTCGGATGCTTCCTGTAATTGGTTCTCACTCTGTCTGGCAAGTCGTATCTTCCTAACATCATTGTTACCTCTTCCCTGGGTAATTTCCATAGGTGTTGTACATGAATATCTAAAATTCTCCTTGTACACTCCTCGTTGCTCACCCATTTTGTTATATTTTCCAACTCGATAAACACTTGTTCTTCCCATAGCTTCAACTCTCTTACACATCCAATACAAAACGGTAAATTGGATCTAGCTATGGTGTTGCCTATCTAAGAGAAGAAATGTTCCACCTTATCTTCTACTCCTTGCACATCCTCCTTAGTTTTAATCTTTGATAACTATGGTACCTCCAAAAGGTAACTTGTTTTCATCCTCTGTAGTTCTTCCTCTATAGAAGCTTGTTCTTTCTCTTCTTCCATGTGGTGACTAGAGCTTCCCCCAAGCTCCATTAGTGCTATTTCCATATTTATATTTTCCTCTGATGTATTCTATTCCACAATCCTCTCCACCTCCACATATTCTTCCACATTCAAAATATCCTACTGATATTTTTGATATTATGTCAATTCCTAGGCTTTCTTTTGTTCATTCAAGCCCACATGTTGTTCTTATATCACCTGCTCTTCTTCCTGATTCTATTGGATTTCCATTGTCATGACTTTTTCAACAACAATATCTTCTTGTTCTTGTGATGATTTCATGTCTTATGGTGCATCACTATGATTATTTTGATTCAAACCTCCTCCCATTATGAATTTGAAGTGAGGCTTCTTATTTTCTCTAGACTCTTCCTCTAAGGCTTCCACTCTCATCTCAATTTTATCTTTTCCTCGTAAGTAGTGGCTACTACATCCTATGCTATTAGCCTCACTTTTGTATCCTCATTTATTTTTGAAGAGTCCAAAATTTTAAATTCATTATTCTGGAAAATCTGTGGGGATTCCACCATCTCCTCTACTCTTGTCCAATTCCAATCGTGCAAATCTAGCTTCTTTGAGTCTGACTATTCTTATTCTTGCTAATTATTCTATACAAGCTCAAATTGTTTTACCATTCTTTCCCATTGTATCCTTGTTCTTACTTGTACTAGGCTGGATTACCTCCCCATAATTTTCTCCCTTTCCTGAATTGATGGTTTCTCCTGCTACCATTGCTGAAGTGCTTGTTGCTTCAGTTCAGGTTCCAACTGCCTAGGCTTTCTTCTTCGATGGTGTACATCCTCCTCCAAATAAATATCCTCCTATACTATAATTTCTTGTTATGCTTTCTTTGTTCGATACTTATCTAAAGTCTCCCTATGAACCGGTACAGACTTTTCCTACCTCAAAATGGTTGGTTTTCCTACCTCAACGTTCCTAGGTTCTATCAAACCTGGAAAGTGGATTTTCATCTTTGTGAAAGCATTTAATAACAATCCAATAGCATGAAAATTCATCCCAAAATTCTTAGACCTCTTTGTCAATACTTCATGCATATTTTTCTCTAGATAGGTACCCCAATCATACCTGATTTCTTTGGTGATACCCTCCACATACTGAGCCATCCAAATTGGTATATTTGTGGCTTGTGTATCTTTTGATAGTCAAGCCATCATAGTATTCATAGCACATCATCAATATTTTCCTTTCAACTAGCTCTATTTAATTCCTTGAGTTTCTGCACCCAAGATATTTTCATCGATCGATGATTTCACATTGGTAAGCGAAGTGACGATGTGATGTGTCTCAAAAAAATTTAAAAACTCCTTAACTACCTCCATTCCATATGTTGGAAATCCAAATATCTTTTTGAATGCCTCTACTATAACTTCTACTTTCATCGATCGCTTACCCACATTGACATAGGTAAGTCTAGTTGTAAGATTCTACGCTTAAACCATCTACATCATATAATTGTAGAAGATCTTCTGGTGTAGTGGCACTTGTGCTATTATAGCTACATCAACCTTCTCAAAATGTGTCCTCCATGGGTGGTTCTTATTTTCTTTGTTACTCCATAATTTCTTGCATGTCTCTCCTCCATGCTGGAGGAATGATATATTTATTACCTCAACCTAGCTTTCCTTAAGTTCACTGCTTAGATCCTCATCGAGATCTGGGTAGTGTACTTCACTTATTAACTCCCTCCTTAGGATTATCTCTTGTGCCATCTCCTCCTCTTAGAATCTTGGTGGTGTCCTTCTTTGTTTAGCCCTCCAATACCTCTACCCTCTCCACGACCTGTATCCTCCTCTCCTCCAAGTACGAGTACCATGCCAACTATAGGATTAAAAATGTCACCTTTGGTATTGTCGTGGAAGTGAATATCTCTTGTGCAGGGGTCTTAGTGACTGTTCCACTCTATTGGTTGCAACTCTTTGTAACTAATATCCGAACTCTTTGGCTAAAATCATTTTCTCGCCACTCCTCTAGTTAACTTGCTACTTGAACATCATCTATTTTGCAATTAGAAGTGTTCTAGAAATCATACAATCTATTGTAAATCATACAGTATACTCTTCATATTTCTTCTGTATGGTTTCCAAATAAACAACCTCTAGATTGTACTATCTTCGTAACTGCTTCAAACTATTCAATCTTCTAAAAATCATACAACTACTGCACAAAAACGTACAGGGTTGCACCACTTTATACAATGTCCTTGTCCAACTACTCCCCATTTCCAAATCCATACACTTCCATATGATTTCGTAATATTTTCTCCAAAATTTTTAAAACAACCCAAATTTTTGCTTGAAATCGTACAATATTTTTCTCTAGATCATACAATACATCCTTTGAAACCCTTATTCACTTGAAACTCACATTTTTCACTTCTCCTTCGTGATTTCTCACCAAACCAGTTTCTGAAATGCCTCGATGTATCTTTTTAGTGCCATTCTAGAGTAATTCTATAATTTTTCACCACTTGGCACAATTTTCCTTCAAAAATGAAATTTCTTGGATGTTTAACAGGGTTGTACGATCTTCTCCTTCCTTCCCTCTATCTTCTCCAGTTCGTTTTTGGCTACTTTTATCATATTAGGATTTGTAATAGTCTTTCTCTTAAAATTTATTTATTTCGGCTCCAATCCCCAACTTCCTCGAACCCTGGTGTACATTTTTCCACAATCTAGTTCGTGCTTGGATGCCTTCTACTACAAACCCTCATTTTCCTTCAGCTAAACTCAAAATTTACTTTAAATGGAGTCGAATCCCTTGCTTTTCTTCTCTAGTTTAATTTTCTTGAATGCAAAAAGTCTCCCTGGTGCAAATTTATAAATGGGTCATGCAATATTGTAGTTCACTGATGAATTTTAATGCCCATGCAGTTGATTTTGTTTAGTTGCACACTTTTCACCTTCGTTCTCCTAAAAATTTTGAATTTCTCTTTGTACAATTTGTAAAATTGTTAAGGTTATCCTTGTATTTAAATTGTTTTCAAACCCTAACCACTCCAAATTTGAAATTGTGCCACTCTACATGTATTTTCATCTTCTTTGTTGGGATGATCATCAACTCATCACTTTCCCATGCAATTTTAACTTTTTTTCATGCTTTTTTGATAACACATCTTTTCGCACATGTGATATTAAATGTGATGATTGAAAATCATACAACTACACCCATAATCATACATTGTATAATCTAAATTGTACAACATGCCTCCTTGTATGATTTTGCATGTACTTTTTCCAATTTTTCTTGTATGATCTCCCACTTATGCTTTTTAGCTTTAAATTTAACTTGTACGATCTATTAATTAGATATTTTTTACTATTTTCTCTCTTGAAAAGGTCATCATTTTCGGTTTTCAACCCACTTCCTTCTTAATTGCATCCCAAGGGATTTTCAAAACTAAGGCATTTTTATTTTTTTCTTTTTCTTTTCTTTTTTCTTCTTTTTATTTTTTTTTTCATTTCCTAACCTATTTACACTTACCATCGTGGGAATGGCACAGTGACATTCACTTGTACGATCCCATATGATTCTTCTCTTGGATGTTCAACCATGACATTCTAAGTGATTGTGTTATTTGGC
The DNA here is from genome assembly GCA_028583015.1 of Wollemia nobilis. Classification (NCBI taxonomy): domain Eukaryota; kingdom Viridiplantae; phylum Streptophyta; class Pinopsida; order Araucariales; family Araucariaceae; genus Wollemia; species Wollemia nobilis. The sequence continues at coordinate 162,068 of JAQPPZ010000709.1, read as the reverse complement.
ACCACTTGCTCTCTAGGGTGATTCATCTCCACTTGTGATGTTATCGAGTTCCCTAGCCTTCCACTACCATGTGTACAATTTAAGATTATACAATTGCAAGCTAGAGTATCTTCACCTGATGTTCCTTCCTCTTGTTGTGTAGGTGATTGATCCCTTGGTAGCGGTATCCTTACTAATCTACTGTCATTCGAATGACTTATTCACCTATCTCCTCGAATAAATTTTGGTTCCAGACTTGGTGATCAAATCCTTTGTTGTCCCTGGTTTCTTTCATTTGCAAAATGCACTCTTCCTCTACTAGAAATGCCTCTACTGTGTGAGTGTCTTTCCCATCCTATTCCTCTTGATATTAGGCTTCTCTACACCAGTGGTGATTCCTCCCTTTCTTGGAGTAGTCCTCTACTACCTACTACTCTTCAAGGTCCTCATTGCATTAGGGGTGGTTTTCCTAATGGATACTGCCTTATAGGGTTTGGTAAAATCCCTCTCATCCATGGTATACCCTACAGATTCCTTATCCAATTCAAACATGAGGGTGCATCTCCCGATCATCTAGGATTAGGCGGTCAAAACCTTCCTCATACTCTTCCTTGTTAGAATTACTATGTTAGTAACCATGATTATTACCTCATTTAGGTAATTTTGTAAGTTTCACCTAGGTAGATATAATTTACCACATGGTAAAAAGTAGTTTGTTAATTTTTACCACTAGTAGTTATCTTTTACTAGTTACCTAGGGTTAGTTAGTTATTGTAGTCATTTTGACTACGTAACTAGGTTAGTTGTTAGGCGCTTTATTTGCTAAAGCACATTGGTTAGATGCCTTCACGGGGCAATTACTTGATTAGGTTATTTATAGCCTAATTGATGTTGTATATAAACCTTAGCATCTAATAATATTTCTAATGATTATTTTTACCTATGGTTTTCACCTAACCTAACATTGGTATCAGAGCAAAAACCAGCAGATCAACATATTTCTTATTGTATTGTGATAGTTATATAAATTATCCAAATAATGTAATAAGGGAGGATGTTAGAGTAATATTTCATTCTTTGGGATATTTACCATTTTCCTACATTAGGTAGATTTTATTTTACCGCATGGTAAAAAGTAGTTTGTTACTTTTTACCACTAGTTTTTACTTTTACTAGTTACCTAGGTTAGTTCTTTGATTTACCGATATTTGTTTGGTTGGCTGATATTTTGGATGGCAGGTTAGTCTACGTAGTCAATTTGATTACGTTACCCCTACTTTGTCCTATATATATTTTTCATTATCAATATTAAATCTAAGTTTTACCACTAGAAAGGAAACTTTCAGAAGGGAGAATCATCTTCAAAAGGTAAAGAAAAGAAAACTCAAAAGAGGTTTTGCTCGCATTGTAAAAAGGATAACCATGACATCAATCGGTGTTGGTTTAAAAAAAAGAAAAACAAGAAAGGCAAAGGCACATCACAAAAGTCATTTTTTTGGTAGTTTTTATTATTAAATGAATTTTCCATAAATTAATTAGAAAATTGATATAAACTTAAAATTAAAAGACACCTATATTGCAAAAGTTTTCAATCATAGAGTGCTTTTGTTTTCTCAAAAACAAAAAGGGATATAAGACATAGAAGAGCACATTTTTCTTGTAAAATTGAGGAACCTAAAAACCTTTCAAACCTTCTTAATTTTGCATAATCAAGGGGGGCCAAAATCAAGCAATTTGATTTTTTTCATGCAAAATTGGAACACAAGGTGACATAAATTTTGTAATCTCAAAATACAATAGTGCATTTGTTTTCTCTCAAAGAGGGATATAACACTAAATTTTTTGCACTTCTTTTGCAAAATTAGGAGACCTAAATTCTTCTCAAACCTTGTTAATTTAGAATACAATAAAGGTTCAAACTTGAATCATTTTTTGCCAAATTGTAACACAAGGAGACACAAAACTTTTGTAAAAATCAAAGGCAAAGTGTGCATTTGTTTTCTCCAAAGGGGGGATATAATACATGAAATTGCACATAATTTTTTTTGTAAATTTGAGAAGAAATTGATGACTTTGGGTCCATAAAAACCAAGTCTTGTGTTGACTGGTTCTGGAAGCCTTTCAAATGCGGGTTGTGTGTTGACTTGTCTTGTAAGGAGTGCTAATTTTGTGAATTTTGCAAATCATGGGGGAAAATAAATTGTACTTATTTGCAAAATTGTAACACAAAAGTGAGGAGCACTTAAAACAAAATTTAACTTGTTAAATTTGCAAAAAAAAAAGAAAAGGCAATTGTTTCATGCCACATTCTTTGCAAATTTGAAAAAAAAGAGGAGATAAAATATATCAACTTTTTGCACAACACAAATCCAAATTTTGTTGCAAAAATTAAAAGGTGCATTTTCAATTTTACTCAACACCTTTATTGGCAAATTAGGTGCATTTTTAGTTGCATCCGACACCTATGTGATAAGAATTTTGTGGGCATTCTTGTTTGATTATTGCATTATTTTTTGCAATTATAAGTCATAAAATCAAGAACACTCAAAATCCCAAAATTTCACAATAATTTGTGTAAATCATTGCATAGGTTTAAAGCCAATTTTTTTATATTCTCTCCTAAAACAAAACCCCTAATTCACTCTTATTTGTTTGGCTTAATTTCCTCAAACTGATTATTCCTCTTCAAGAGGATTTTCAAGAAGGTGCCATTAAATATCATTTTGAGTGAATTGTCTTTCACTTCTTATTTGTTTGGCTTAATTTCCCCAAACTGATTATTCCTCTTCAAGAGGATTTTTAGGCAGGTACCATTAAATACCACTTAAGAGTGAAAGAAATATCATCTTAGTACAAAATCTAGGACCTTCATCATGGCAACTATAAAATACTTAAATGATACACAATTGCTTAAAGGTCCTAACTATTCAGCATGGAAAACTAAGATGAAAGCCATAATGATTGTAGAGGAAATATGGAATTTAGTAGATGACATTGAATCAAGACCCGCATCTACAGGAGCAGATCAAAATGCATGGAATAAAATAACAATCGTCTTCTCATGTTGATACTCCTAGCAACTACTAATGAGATTCAGCCCCATATTTATGAGGTAAAGAATGGAAAAGATGCATGGGAATCCTTGTGCACCATTTTTGAAGAAAATAATCAATCTTCGATTCTCAACCTTCAAACCCAACTTCATACACTCCATATGAAGACGGGTGAATCCATAGAACTCTTCCTGTGTAGAGTGGTAGAACTGAAGTCTAATATCAATGCTTTAGGAGAAAAAGTAGAAGACACCATTTTGACTTCAGTAATATTGAGGGCTCTTACTGAATCCTATAAAAGTTTGATTACATCCCTTAATGTATCACAAAGAATTGGGGCGCCCCCGGCGCCCCCCCCCCCCCCCCCCCCCCCCCCGGCCCCCCCCCCCCCCCCCCGCCCGCCCCCCCCCCCCCCCCCCGCCGGCGCCCCGCGGGGCGCCCGCCCCCCCGCGGCCCCGCGCGCGCGCGCCCGCGGCCCCCGGGCGGCGCGCGGCCGGCGGGGGCGGCGGGGGGGCCGGCGCCGCGGGGGGGCGGCGGCGCCCCCGGGCGCGCCCCCCGCGCCCCCCCCCCGCGCCGCCCCGCCCCCCCGCGCCCCCCCCCCCGCCCCCCGCCCCCCCCCGCGCCGCCCCGCCGCGCCCCCCCCCCCGCCGCCGCCCGCGCCCGCCCCCCCCCCCCCCCCCCCCCCCCCCCCCCCCCCCCCCGCCCCCCCCCCCCCCCCCCCCCCCCCCCCCCCCCCCCCCCCCCCCCCGCCCCCCCCCCCCCCCCCCCCCCCCCCCCCCCCCCCCCCCCCCCCCGCCCCCCCCCCCCCCCCCCCCCCCCCCCCCCCCCCCCCCCCCCCCCCCCCCCCCCCCCCCCCCCCCCCCCCCCCCCCCCCCCCCCCCCCCCCCCCCCGCCCCCCCCCCCCCCCCCCGCCCCGCCGCCCCCCCCCCCCCCCCCCCCGCCGCCCCCCCCCGCCCCCCCCCCCCCCCCCCCCCCCCCCCCCCCCCCCCCCGCCCCCCCCCCCCCCCCCCCCCCCCCCCCCCCCCCCCCCGCCGCCCCCCCCCGCCGCCCCCCCCCCCCCCCGCCCTCCCCCCCCCCCCGCGCCCCCCCCCCCCCCCCCCCCCCCCCCCCCCCCCCCCCCCCCCGCCCCCCGCCCGCCCCGCCCCCCCCCCCCCCCCCCCCCCCCCCCCCCCCCCCCCCCCCCCCCCCCCCCCCCCCCCCCCCCCCCCCCCCCCCCCCCCCCCCCCCCCCCCCCCCCCCCCCCCCCCCCCCCCCCCCCCCCCCCCCCCCCCCCCCCCCCCCCCCCCCCCCCCCCCCCCCCCCCCCCCCCCCCCCCCCCCCCCGCCCCCCCCCCCCCCCCGCCCCCCCCCCCCCCCCCCCGCCCCCCCCCCCCCCCCCCCCGCCCCCCCCCCCCCCCCCCCCCCCCCCCCCCCCCCCCCCCCCCCCCCCCCCCCCCCCCCCCCCCCCCCCCCGCCCCCCCCCCCCCCCCCCCCCCCCCCCCCCCCCCCCCCCCCCCCCCCCCCCCCCCCCCCCCCCCCCCCCCCCCCCCCCCCCCCCCCCCCCCCCCCCCCCCCCCCCCCCCCCCCCCCCCCCCCCCCCCCCCCCCCCCCCCCCCCCCCCCCCGCGCCGCGCCCGCCCCCCCCCCCCCCCCCCCCCCCCCCCCCCCCCCCCCCCCCCCCCCCCCCCCCCCCCCCCCCCCCCGCCGCCCCCCCCCCCCCCCCCCCCCCCCCCCCCCCCCCCGCCCCCCCCCCCCCCGCCCCCCCCCCCGCCGCCCCCCCCCCCCCCCCGCGCCCCCCCCCCCCCCCTCCCCCCCCCCCCCCCCCCCCCCCCCCCCCCCCCCTCCCCCCCCCCCCCCCCCCCCCCCCCGCCGCCCCCCCCCCCCCCCCCCCCCCCCCCCCCCCCCCCCCCCCCCCCCCCCCCCCCCCCCCCCCCGCCCCCCCCCCCCCCCCCCCCCCCCCCCCCCCCCCCCCCGCCGCCCCCCCCCCCCCCGCCGCCCCCCCCCCCCCCGCCGCCCGCCCCCCCCCCCCCCCCCCCCCCCCCCGCCCCCCCCCCCCCCCCCCCCCCGCCGCCCCCCCCCCCCCCCCCCCCCCCCCCCCCCCCCCCCCCCCCCCCCCCCCCCCCCCCCCCCCCCCCCCCCCCCCCCCCCCCCCCCCCCCCCCCCCCCCCCCCCCCCCCCCCCCCCCCCCCCCCCCCCCCCCCCCCCCCCCCCCCCCCCCCCCCCCCCCCCCCCCCCCCCCCCCCCCCCCCCCCCCCCCCCCCCGCCCCCCCCCCCCGCCCCGGCGGCGCCGGGGCGCGGCCCCCCCGCGCCGCCCCGCCCCCCCGCCCCCCCCCCCCCCCCCCCCCCCCCCCCCCCCCCCCCCCCCCCCCCCCCCCCCCCCCCCCCCCCCCCCCCCCCCCCCCCCCCCCCCCCCCCCCCCCCCCCCCCCCCCCCCCCCCCCCCCCCCCCCCCCCCCCCCCCCCCCCCCCCCCCCCCCCCCCCCCCCCCCCCCCCCCCCCCCCCCCCCCCCCCCCCCCCCCCCCCCCCCCCCCCCCCCCCCCCCCCCCCCCCCCCCCCCCCCCCCCCCCCCCCCCCCCCCCCCCCCTCCCCCTCCCCCCCCCCCCTTCCCTCCTCCCTCCCCCCCCCCCCCCCCCCCCCCCCCGCCCCCCCCCCCGCCCCCCCCCCCCCGCCCCCCGCCGCGCGCCCCGGCCCCCCGCGGGCCCCGCCCGCGGCCGCGCGCGGGCGCTGCCCCGCGCCGGCCGCCCGCCGCCCCGGCCCCCGCCCCGCCCCGCGCCCCCCCCCCCCCCCCCCCCCCCCCCCCCCCCCCCCCCCCCCCCCCCCCCCCCCCCCCCCCCCCCCCCCCCCCCCCCCCCCCCCCCCCCCCCCCCCCGCCCCCCCCCGCCCCCCCCCCCCCCCCCCCCTCCCCCCCCCCCCCCCCTCCCCCCCCCCCCCCCCCCCCCCCCCCCCCCCCCCCCCCCCCCCCCCCCCCCCCCCCCCCCCCCCCCCCCCCCCCCCCCCCCCCCCCCCCCCCCCCCCTCCCCCCCCCCCCCCCCCCCCCCCCCCCCCCCCCCCCCCCGCCCCCCCCGCCCCCCCCCGCCCCGCCGCGCCGCGCGCCCGCGCCCCCCGCCCGGCCGGCGCGCGCGGCGGCCGCCCCCCGCGCCGCCCCGCGGGCCCCCGCCCCCGCCGCGCCCCCCCGCGCGCCCCCCCGCGCCGCCCCCCCCCCGCCCCCCCCCCACCGCGGCCCCGCCCCCCCCCGCCCCCCCCGGCCGCCGCGGGCGCCCCCCCCCCCCCCCCCCCCCCCCCCGCCCCCCCCCCGCCCGCCCCCCCCCCCCCCCCCCCCGCCCGCCCCCCCGCCGGCGCCCCCCGCGCCCCCCGGCGCCGCCGCCCCCCGCCGCCCGCCCGCCCCCCCCCCCCCCCCCCCCCCCCCCCCCCCCCCCCCCCCCCCCCCCCCCCCCCCCCGCCCCCCCCCCCCCGCCCCCCCCCCCCCCCCCCCCCCCCCCCCCCCCCCCCCCCCCCCCCCCCCCCCCCCGCCCCCCCCCCCCCCCCCCCCCGCCCCCCCCCCCCCCGCCCCCCCCCCCCCCCCCCCCCCCCCCCCCCCCCCCCCCCCCCCCCCCCCCCCCCCCCCCCCCCCCCCCCCCCCCCCCCCCCCCCCCCCCCCCCCCCCCCCCCCCCCCCCCCCCCCCCCCCCCCCCCCCCCGCGCCCGGCCCCGCGCCGCGGCGCGCCCCCCCGCGCGCCCCCCCCCCCCCCTCGCGCGGCGCGGCGCGCGGCGCGGGGGGCGGGCCGGCGCGCGGCCCCCCCCCCCCCCCCCCCCCCCCCCCCCCCGCCCGCCCCCCCCCCCCCCCCCCCCCCCCCCCCCCCCCCCCCCTCCCCCCCCCCCCCCCCCCCCCCCCCCCCCCCCCCCCCCCCCCCCCCCCCCCCCCCCCCCCCCCCCCCCCCCGCCCCCCCCCCCCCCCCCCCCCCCCCCCCCCCCCCCCCCCCCCCCCCCCCCCCCCCCCCCCCCCCCCCCCCCCCCCCCCCCCCCCCCCCCCCCCCCCCCCCCCCCCCCCCCCCCCCCCCCCCCCTCGCCGCGCCCCCCCCCCCCCCCCCCTCCCCCCCCCCGCGGCGCCCCTCCCCGCCCCCCCCCCCCCCGCCCCCCCCCCCGCCGGGGGGGGGCGGCCGTCCCCCTCCCTCCCCCCTCCCCCCCCCCCCCCTCCTTCCTTTCTTCCTTCTCTGCCCCGCCCCGCCGGGCCCGCGCGGGGCCGCCCGCGCCCCGCCCCCCCCCCCCCCCCCCGTCTCTTGTGGGGTTCGGTGGGGTGGGGGGTGCTCCCGCCGCGGCGCGGGCCCGTCCCCCCCCCCGCCCCCCCCCCCCCGCCCCCCCCCCCGCGCCCCCGCCCCCGCGCGGCGCGCCCCCCCCCGCCGCCCGCCCCCCCCCCCCCCCCCCCCCCCCCCTCCCCCCCCCCCCCCCCCCCCCGCGGGGCCGCGCGGCGTTGGGGCTTCGCCGCGCCCCCCCCGCCCCCCGGGGGGGGGGGGGGCGGGGGGGGGGGGGGGGGGGGGGGGCCCGGGGGGGGGGGGGGGGGGGGGGGGGGGGGGGGCTAAATTGTCACCTTTGTGGAGTTAGTCAATTTGCTTCAAATAGAGGAATCAAATCAACTCCAAAGTGATGAAGTATCGAACAATGCACTTTACTCAAATAATCAGGGTGAAAAGAAGAAAGGAAACTTTCATAAGGGAGGATCATATTCAAAAGGTAAAGGAAAGAAAACTCAAAATATATTTTTCTCACATTGTAAAAAGGATAACCATGACACCAATCGATGTTTGTTTAAAAACAAGCAAAACAAGAAAGACAAAGGCACATCACAAAGGCCATGTTTCTAGTGAAGTGTCTAATTTTGATTCTGGTTCAGAAAGAGCACATAAAGTGCTCTTGGCTAAGATAGTATTGTAGAGGGGAAACAAATTTTTCACCTTAAGCAAGAACCATTTCCTCTCTCTCCTTTTTTAGGCTTCATAAATAACATAAGTTTTTGTTTGAAGTACTTACAATAAAGGGGTGAATGTACCTCTTTTAAACTTCATAAATAGCAAACTCTCATTTTTTTAAGTACTTGTAACAAAAGGAGGGAATTTTCTAGTGTAAAATTTTCCTAGGAGGCAATCTTTGTAAAAACCTTCACAAAGGTTCTTAAGGGGGGATAAAAATTTCTTTTATTACTTCACACAATTTTTTTTTAAAAGGTAATAAGACTTATAAGGGTGTTTTTTTGGTAGCGACCAACACCTTAGTCTCACTTATTTCAGAAATTCTATTACAACATGTTTTGCAACAAAGGGAGAAACTTATAAGGGTGCATTTTTTGTAGCAATCGACACCTTAGCTACCTTATCAAAACTTTTTTGCAAAATCATATTGTAACCAAATGAACCTCGTATGAAGTGATCTACTCTACTACACCTAGTGGTTGTAGTGGCTAGTTACCCATGCAATCTAGTTGGATGACAATATTACAATAAGGAAATTTATTAATGTGAAGATAAAGTGAGGAATGACCCACTTTTTGCTTAGGAGCATCCATAGCACTATGATAGAGCAAGAACCAACAAATCAACATATTTTTTACTGTATTGGGACAATTATATAAATTACCCAAATAATGTAATAAGGGGGATGTTAGAGTTACTATGTTAGAAACCATGATTATTACCTCATTTAGGTCATTTTGTAAGTTTCACCTAGGTAGATATAATTTACCACATGGTAAAAAGTAGTTTGTTACTTTTTACCACTAGTAGTTATCTTTTACTAGTTACCTAGGGTTAGTTAGTTATTGTAGTCATTTTGACTACGTAACTAGGTTAGTTGTTAGGCACTTTATTCGCTAAAGTGCATTGGTTAGTTGTCTTCATAGGGTAATTACTTGATTAGGTTATTTATAGCCTAATTGATGTTGTATATAAACCTTAGCATCTAATAATATTTCTAATGATTATTTTTACCTATGGTTCTCACCTAACCTAACATTCCTCTTCTAGTTGTAACATCACCTTGTCCTCATTCATTCCATGTTCAAATACCTCCTACCAATCCTAGTTGAATCCTTAGGTATCCTTGTCTATTCCTTCCTCCCATTGCTTGATTATCAAGATTTATCTCTACCAACTCAATGTTGGCTAGTGGACTTCTACTTCATCTTACACTTGGTGACAATTGTCGTAGTGCTCTGATTTTGTGATCTACACGTACTAAATGACATCTCCATATTATTTCCTTGAAGCATATTTATGGAGATGAGGTTGCCAATATATATCTATATGTGTTGGAAAAATCTATCTTAGAACTTGAGTTGTTCTGATTATATTATATCTATTCCATCCAATCTATTGGTAAATTCATCAATCTCTCCAATCTCCTCACTTCTTGCCTTTGTCTTCTTAATTTTCAATTGGCTATTATATATGCTTGTATATCAAGGGTGGTTTGATGCTCCTGTGATATCCCTAGTTGTCGATTTATTGTTGTACATGTTGGGGGATCATGGTCATCTTGAGGATTTTGGGGATTCCCTAGGCAATCGTCATCATCACTACTTTCTATGCTAGGTTCCCTTACTAGCCAAGGCATTCCTTCATCGCTCACTCAAATCCACTTGTGTATTGCCTTATGATTTAGGTGATGTGGTTGCTTCCTCAATGTCTCACCAAAACATATCTACATCTTCATTTTTCATTGACGGATCACTTGGTGGTACTTGTGAACTTGTGCTTGCATCATAATTTCTTATACCACTCCTTGGAGTTGTCCCCTAGTTATCCTCCACTTCCTCTTATAGCTCCTATAGCCTAGTTATTCTTTGTTCATCCAGCATTTTTATTGTGCTATCCAATTCTTGGATAGTTTATTCTCTCAACCTTACATTATGACCTCACAAAGTTTGATATTCCTCCTGCAGATTCCTCCTACAGTAACATTATTTGTTGTAATAGCCCTATCTGATCTAATAGATTAAATCCATCCAATTATTTATTTATGATCTTATTCCTATTCTCTTCTTGAACTTCCATTTCAAAAGTTTCCACTCTATACTCATATCATTCTGTTAACCATATTTTTCTTTGTCCTTCAGCTTGTTGGGGTAGTTATCTATGCTCCACCTAAGGATACATCATATTCTTATTTACTTGGGGTGTTTCTTCTTATCTTCCCCTATTTTTGGGTAACAATACTATCTCCTGATATCCTCTTTAATTTGGAGTAATCCATTCTTCATCTTCCTCTATTACTCATTTGGTCCCATCCGTAAATCTGATATGTACCCACAATATTATTCTTTATTTGAGTTAAGGTGCTAACTCCTACTATTCTATGGTTGGTATTTCCTCCTCTCCTTCTATGAATAAATGTGTGAGTCCCATGTTAGGCTCTTCCTATGATGAACCTTGATCACCTTGAGTCCTCCATTGAGCTTCTGCTCATCTTCTTCATTCGATCTCTTCTGAAGAAATTAATAAGCATTATACTTTGTAAGGCTTCAACTTTGATCCATTTATAGTGTTGGGTATCTCAATCCCATTCAATTTTTGCAACTTGGCTGCTTCATTATTCATTACTTTGACCACTTTGTAGAGACCAAGCCATAACGTCTTCAAATTATCGGGCTTGATTTCCCATTTTTCGTTAAACTTTAGAACCAAGTCACCCAAATTAAGTTCTAATTTCCTCAAGTGTTTGTCATGCCACAACTTCCTTATTTTTTGAGCTACCTCAAAATTCCATTGTGCCATGACTCTTATTTCATCCAACTTGATCGATATTGTCAATCTCTCTTCCAAACTTTCTTGATCACCCAAGTGATGCTCCACTATGACTCTTAAACTTGGTATCAAAAAATTCAACTAGCACCACTACATCCTATCCATACATCAACTAGAAAGGTGTATGCTCTATTTTTGGTTTAAAAGTTGTTCTATATACCCATAAAATAGATGGTAGTATTTCCTCCCAATCTGTTCCTTCTATTCCATAGGTTTTATACAAAGTAGATACCATGAATTTATTTGTTGCTTCCACCTGTTCATTTGCTCTTAAATAGTATGGACTAAAAAATTAGTGCAAAATCCTAAATTTTTTTATTAGCATCTTGATGATTTCATTAACGAAGTGTCCTCCTCGATCACTCATGATCTGTATTGGAATACCAAATCTTGCAATTACATGCATGTACAAGAATCTTGTTTTACTTTTATTTGAGTTATCAGGTAATGCTCTTGCTTCGATCCACTTTTTCAAGTATTCCATTGCTACCATTATGTATCTACACTTCCTTATTCGATATGTTTTCAATGGTCCAACGAATTCCAATCCCCATATTTCAAATAATTCTTGGGGTTTTGATGGATGCAATGGCATAAAGTCCCTCTTTATTTGCTTCCTTGTCCTTTGACAAGTATCGCATACTTTCACATACTCTTTTGCATCATTATGTAGTGTGGGCCACCATAATCTTGCTAGTAATATTTTTCTAATGATCACATCTAGTCCCATGTGCCCTCCTTATAAGCCTTCATGAGCTTCTTTCAATGTCACTTTGACTTATTCTTCCATCACATATCTTCGTAAGATACCATCACTTCCCATTTTTTACAGCAATATTGCTATTAACTAAAAATGTGCTAACTTCATAATCACTTTCTTTTTCTTAATTACAGTTATTTCTTGTGGTAACTCTCCTGTGGAAAGGTATTGGCCAATCAACTTGTACCACAATGGAACAACATTGATGGAAAATAACTACGAATCAAGAAATTCATCTAGAAACCCTAAGCCCGTAGGTTCTCCTAATCGTATCCAAGATAGTTGGTCTACAATTACATACTTCTTACTAGGTCTCACTACTACTCAAAATACGAACTCTTGTAGGGTGATGAGCCACCTACTGACCCATCCTTGTATCACCGGTTTGTTTATCAAGTACAATAGGGTTTGGTGATATACATAAAAAGCAAAGGGATTCTCTAGTAGGTAATGCCTAAACTTTTGGACTACATATACCATTCCCAAATCTTCTCTTTCTATCATACTATAATTTCTCTTTGCCTTTGAAAATAGGCAACTAGTAAAGAAAATAGGCCGATCCAGTCTAAACTATCCTTCTTGTGCCAAAGCACATCCAATTGCAAAGTTTGAAGTATCAATATGGACATGGAATTTATTATCCCAATTCAGGAACACCAAAATCAAGCTACTGATAATCTTGGCCTTCAACTCCTCAAATGCTCCTTGGTGCTCCTCTGTCCATCTAAAAGAAATATTCTTCTTCATCAACGAATCCAATGGATAGGATACATGTGCATAATTATTTATAAACCTTAGATAATACCCCATCAATCTAAGGAAGGTTTTAAGTGAACTCACATAATATGGTTCTTTCATGTGCAATATCACTCAAATCCTATCAGGATCTATTTTTAATCCTTCACTGCACACTATGTGTTCTAACAATTTTCCATATGGTACCATCAGGTAACACTTTCAAGGTTTTATTGAGATCTGTGAATTTTTGCACTTTCTCATACATTTACTTAGGGAAGGAAGATGCTCCTTGATCTTCTCATAAATGGACCAGTCATCCAAAAATTCTTTGAAGTTCCATGTTTCAAACTGATCAAATATATGTAGTATGATGCGTTGAAATGTAGTTAGGGCATTAAAGATCCCAAATGACATTTTATTGTATGTATATATGCCATTATCCACAATAAATATGGTCTTTATATTATCCTCATTGGCTATACTTATTTTATTGTAACCCAAAAATCCATCCAAAAATGAATATATCTCGTGTCCTATGACTTCCTCCAAGATGGAATCTATGAAGGGAATAGGGAAGGGGTCCTTAATAGTTACTACATTTAGAATTCTAAAGTCCACATATATTCTGATTTTATCCACTTGCTTATTCAAGGTGACCACTATAGGTGATACCCACTCACTGGTCGTAACCCTAAATATGATTCTTACCTCCAAAATATTCTCTATCTCTATGTTCACTAATGCAGCATATTTTAGGTTCATTCTATATGGTCTCCTCCTTACGAGTTGTGCTCCAAGAATTAGTGTAATCTTATGGACACATAACTCAGGTGGTACTCCCTTCAAGTCCTTGTATGCCCATGCAAACACATCCTTATATTCCAAGAATATCTTGATAGATTCCACTTTCAATACAAGGTTTCAATCATCACCATAGTGAATCATCCTAGGTTCATCCTTCATCCCTAGATTGATGTCCACTATATGAGGTCCTTCATATTTGATATTCTCTAGCTCACTACTTTCTCCACATTCTTTGGGTGTACCGGTATTACACCAATTTTTGCATATCCTACTGTATACTCTACAAAAGTTTTTGGAATTGTCCATTTCTCTTTTACCTCCTTAGGTTCTTGGCTGACTTTGGGTTCATCTTATTTTTCCTTGATCTCCTTTGAGTCAATACAAAGGTAATTGGGCTAAAATTTCATACCCCTCCATTTTCCAATGAATAAGTTTGTTATCATATCTAGCTTCATCTTCACTACACTCATCGAGGTACATCATTCCTTCTTCATCTATCTCATATCCTTCATTACCTAAGGAATTTTTAGATTCATCGATCGTGGCTACATCCTCACTGACCTTTTTATTAGTCAGATTAATCATATATTTGTATTGTTTCTTCTTGAAAGTGATCTTATTCTTTCCCCGATTGTGATTAACTTTGGCTACTCGTAGCCATCCTCTTACCATTAGAGCATTGTATGCAAGGTTATGCATAGTAATCACAATGAAATACAATACAAACTCTTGGTCAGCTATCACCACTTGTGTTGTCAAGACTCCCTTTGTCTTGATATCATACTGATCAGCACCATATAATTAGAATATCGATGTCCATAGAGATGGAGTACCCAGTTCTAGCCAAGTCCTTTCAGGTAGCACATTAACACTGGATCCTCCATCCATAATGACTTGTGTCAATTTGTGCCCTAGGATCTCCATATGAACTAATGTATGTTTCTTTCCCACATTAATTATAAATATATGAGGATCCATGAATTGGTATTTCTTTTTATTTTCTTGAATTGGTTGACTTTGTACTTCCATCACCTTATGCAGTTGTATCTCTTCCACCATCACTTTATGTAATGATGGGATAGCTTCCAACAGGTTAGCCACTTTGATCTCTACTTTGGTATCCAAAACTTGTGCTACCAAAATTTACACAATTTCCTTCTCATCTTATGGTTTTTTAATTCCTTCTCTTTAGCTAACTTCACTTATTTAGCCTTTTGTGCTTTATCTCGTAGTATTTTCTTTGCTACTTTCCAGCATTGATTTTCCTTTGGTGTCTCTAGATACTTATCCTTTTTAGCCTGATTTCTTGTCATGGATAAAACTTCTTGGGTTTCCTCCTTAACTTGAGGAACCTCAATATCTAGATAATTTACATTCTGTGGGTTACTTGAACTCTCCTTCTTAGGGTAATTTTCTTCCTTGTGGTTACCTGGACCACACCACCTACACATATGTGTAGTGTTCACTTGTTGCATTTCCTGTCTTTGAGGTGAAGGACAATGTTTCATGAAATATCCCCATTCTTGGAAATTGCAACATTATATGATCGTTCTCCCTTCCGAATCATACTACAAATGACTCTATCCTCCTTTTTGATTACCCTAGTTTGGAATTCCACCTCATTGGCTATTTCTATAATCGCCACTTATTGCTTGTTTCCTACTTCCTAGGGTCTTCGGTTTCTCTTCCTGCTCTTAGATTTTCAGGATCTGTGGATGTACTCTTGCATTATATAGAAATAGCATCATCTTGTGTCCCATCATGTTACATATATGATAGTAGTTATTCCATGGATACTTTACATTTGTATGACCTTCAATTTTGCATTATGTGCACCAAATGCCATTCCTGTTAGGCTTGCTTCTTTGTTCTTTCATAATCTTGTCAAACCCTTTATGAAACGATGCTACTATCCTATGTATAGTATCATATTCTCCATTATCTAAATCATTGGACTTGGGATAAGATAAAATTCCTATCTACGTCTATTTTGATTCACTTTCAAAATTATTTACATGCTTTATAGCTTCCTCATACATTTTTTATGGTACTACCTTCATCTTTTTCTTATATTTTGGTAGCAATCCATCTACAAACCATCGCTTCACCAATACATCTGCAAAAGGCATTTGCATCTTATCGACTAACTACTTTAGTCTAAGGTTGTATTATTTTACATCTTCATAAGGCTTTTGCTTCATCATACAAAGTTTAGTAACAATATAATCATCATCCTTCAAAAGGTGAAATTCTTCAATGAATTTCTCCTTCACTTGATTCCAAGCCCGAAAATCTACTGTATTTTCCATTTTTAGATACCAATCCATAACCAATCCTCTCAAGGTAGCACAAAATAAAGTTACCCATTAATCTAACTGGTCTACACCATTTTCTCTCCAAATAGTTATACAAGTTCTGATATGTCTTGTGGGGTCTTCCTTACCCTCACCTATAAAAGTTGGACATCTCTGCTTGGCTGCATTGTTAGCCATCTTCGGAGAATCATCCTCATCACTTGAGGTCTCTCGTGGAATATCTATTTGATTCCTCCTTGGGGATGTTTTACTATATTCATCATCATAATATTCTACCCAATGTATCTTATTCCGTCCCACAAATTATTGACCAAAATCACGTGCATCTTTACTCTGTGACTTCCTTCGTTGATGTGAGGTAGGTGGTCTTGGTCCTTCTTCCTGAGACCTCACGCCCTTTTGCTCTAGTGCTTGACTTCCATCCTTTGTACTCCCTTGTAACCCTTCCATAACTTTCTAAGGTATCACCATCCACTCTCCTTCCTCATGTAGTGCTTCTCTGTCAACTTGTGCCTCTATACTAGGTGGTTCTAGTACCTCTTCTTCTGTCTCTATCAGTAGTGTTTCAAAATCTCCTTCTTTAGATGCCCAAACTTACTTTATTTCTAGTTTATGTGTACTATGGTTTGAGTTACTTGCATTATTTTTTTAGAAATTCTCATGCTCATTCTTACTAGAATATTCTCTTGTAATTTCCATCTCCTACACCTTTGCACACTAGTGTTTGTCATTCACCTCCAGTTTTGTAGTATTCTTACTTGTTAATTTGACCCGTTTTAACAAAAATGCCAAGTTCGATAAGGCAACGGTATAAAATGTAGAATATGTATGTAGTATTATCAATGGTGATGTGGTTTCCAAGGACTTAGAATGATCAATTTACTATTCCCAATCGATGGACCAAATCGTACAACCGTATAGTCTTTACAACTATCACCTTGCGACAACAGAAAAACTTGTATAGAACCCAAATCATACAGTGATGGTGCTTGTACCATTTCACATTCATTAAATATTTTATATTCAATTTTGTAAGCTTTCGTACACATTTTTATAACTAAACTGTTTGATTCTCCAATGCTATCAAATCGGGTAAATTTTCCTCAATCACCTAAACTGCTAAATCGGGTAAATTTCTTCTTATGATTTGTAAGAGGTCTGGTGTAATATTTGTATGAAATGAAGGTACAACAAAGTGCCAAATTGGATGTTCTCCTAGACCAATCTCTCTCAAGTAGGTTTTGTGAAGGTTTCCTATGGCAATCAATCCTAATTCTACCAACATGCAAGTTACTTTATCAGGGTTTGAGAGAGTTCTATATCCAATGGCACATCCAAAAATCATACAATATTCTTCAATACATCTTCCTTGATATCATCATAATCATAGATCATTCATCATGTCCATACCAGTGATGGTTTGATATAATTCCTCTATAAAAATACATTAAGTAGCAATAACAACCAAAAAGAAGTACATGCAATAGAGTTAAACTATAAAATACTATTCTACCATTCTAGGATCATACAGTACATGAGAAAAACTATGAATTGTGATTATTATTCATTACTGCTCAACAATGTCATCCAACAATCATAGATATGTAACAACACTTCTCATCAGAACATAACCAATACTCCTAGCATTCCTAGACTAACCAGACTATTAAAATTAAAAATGGGGCCTTATATAACATTGCCTAGGCCATTCCAAAGTTGTTCCTAAGGCAATTCATTATTTGCAACTGCCCATGCATAACGAAATGCATAATTATGACATTTACTTAGTCTAAACACCTTATTTATCAAATTCATGTGCAATTATAACTCAAATTGTATTTTTCATGTGTTTCATTTCATTTCATTACATATTGTATGGTTTGCCCTTTAGGTTGTATGGTTTACTTCCTACTTGTATGGTTTACTCCTACCTATACGATTTACAAAAACTTGTCAAAATTGTCAAATTGGGAAAATCCTCTTGTCACTTCTTCTTCTTGTAGGAGGTGAATATTTTACCTACAAATAGTAGTTCAATTTTGAGTCGATTTTGTAATATTTTGTAAGAAGCAAAAATCAAATTTTATTACACCTTATTACTCCTATTGAACTTAAGAACTTTCTAATTTTTTGAGGTTCTATGATTTGAGACAAGTATGCCAATTTATTTCCAACTCTTGATTTTCCTTAATAGACCTTCTTTAGCTTTTGATGTTTAATATTTATTGTTTCTAAATTCCAATTACCTTCTTTGATGTAGTATTCCTTATAACTACCTAATATGGAATATTAGAAAACAATATGATATTTGAAATAATATTATTTTTATTTCCAAGTTGAAATCCTTATTCCTCCTACTTTATTATTTGCAAATATATATATTTTTGGAATATGCTTGCATAATATATTACTAATGCTAGGTGAATGAATTACAATAGTAAATATAATGTGCCCTTATAACTCCAATATATCCTTAGTATATAGCAAACTATAAATCGTATATGATTTACCTTCGTATTATTTTGCCTTGATGTTGTGAGGTGGAATATTTGGATCCTTTGAAATGGTAGTCAATGCCCTCTTTGATTGGTAATAAAACATCCCTTACGTAGTGCTTCCTTTCTCTGTAACCAATGTTGGTATTCCTTCATGTATGCTCGGTCTATTATTTTATGAATTGCATGTTGGTATGGTGGTTTTATGATATATACCTTCCACGAATTGGATGCTATATTGCTATTTTAATGAGGTGGTGTCTATGCTAACCTTATGATAGCTTATTTAATGCTAGCATTCTCCTATGAATGGTACATAGTCTTGAATTATCCTCCTTCCTCTAAATATGCTTCACACCACTTAATTTTGATCTTCTCTTTTACCTTCGGTGCTACTCCTTCTTCAATATGGATGCCTTAAATAGGACTGCTTCCTTGTGAATTTTAGATAAGTGTCACCTGAGAGTTACTTTGTACACATTGATATTCCAATGTATGCAATGATGAGTTTGGTTTTAACCTCCCAAAGACTTGTAATTCCTCCTCAATGAGCATTGGAATATTTACAAAAATTTGATACTCATGGTACTCATGCCAAGGATCTTGTGCCAAGTGGTACTCATTCCTTATGGATGTAAGCCTTTCTTCTAATGCTCCAAGGATGGGCGTTGATACCCTATATTTACCTATATCTTTGATATGTGCATTGGCTTGTAATATTTCATGAAACACAAGAAATCCTTCTTCTTAGTTTGCACATTGTCTTGATGAGGATTATGGATGGTACCAACTGTATTGCTTCTTGGTTCTATGGTGCTCTTCAATGGCGGTCCTATGGTAGCTTCTTGTACTCTTAAATGGTGGATATTATCTCCAAGTATAAATTCTAGGTATAGAACTTATTCCTTTATATTTCTATACCTATAATGTGTTGTTTGTACTTCTTTAATAATAGTTTATTGCTAGCCTTTTGATTGGCTTTGATAGCACCTATTTTATGTAGATAATCTCCCTTTGTATGCTACCCTTTTCTGTACATATACTCGAATGGATTCTTAATAGCTTCAATATTGTAGGTGATACGCTCACTTCTAGGGTTGGATTAGATGTGGAGAAATGGTGTTTTTAAGCACCTTGATTCTTAGACGTGTGAGCTCTTCATTGGCACCTTCCTCTTGCTTGAGCTCTACCCTTCAACCTACAAAATATGATGTCTATGATGCTTCCTATAATATGATTAATTTTATCCTTTCAAAGGAACAAAAGTGGTGCTTTGTAATAGTTATATTTGCACCAATACGAAGGACCTTTTATGAAATTCTTCTTGCCTCTTTTAATATGCTTCCTTGGATTTTTTAATGATAGTTAACCAAGTTAATGTTGTTTTTTAAGTAAGGATTTTTGCACTTTACACTTAAATGAAATCCTTATATTCTCCTTGAATCGTGAGACTCACCAAGTCTCTATTTGAGGCATCCTTTAAGGATATTAATGGTGGCTTCCTTCTTCACCTTTTTGCTTGTATTGGTGGCTTCCTTTGGCCATGCAGTGTTGCAGATTCTTTTGCTAATTTTGTGTTTTTAGTAACACAAACTAATTTCTTGAGAGTAACTAGTTAAAGATCAACTAGTATAGTTCTTAATGGATTAATAATGCACTTTTAATGATAATAAATTCTCAAAATAAATTCTAACATTTTCTATAATTTTCACTACAATCAATATTGTAGGATGTAGTCTTCTTGCTTTCTAGATAGATAATAGGTAGATGATAATTTTCTTTCTTTTAAAAATATCCTACTCCTATTAATGTGCAAATATATCTTAAAATGAATTCTCCTTTTTTCTCTTTCTGGAAGACTATAAGATGAGTCCTTCTTCTTACAAATTTAATCCAAATATGGTGCTTAATGGAATTTTATAATGAAACATAATTTAATTTCAACTTATTGCACCCTAGTTGCTTACATTAATGGCTTATGTAGTAGATGTAGATATTGGTGTTTTGTTTCACCAAGTTTTTGCCTTGTAGTGGATGAATTTATAACTTCTTGTTGGTTGTCTAGAACATCTTCTTGATTCACCAAACTAATGTCTTGAACTTTCTATATTGAGCCTTAGGTTTGGTGACTTGATCCTTCCAGTGGTCTTCTACCTTATGCTATAGATTCAAATAACTCCTTTCTTTGAACTTGTGCCTCATTACTATGAGAGGTAATCTCCAAATATTCTAGATTTTGTAGGTTTATTTTATCTAAATCTTCCTTCTACCTTCTTGTTGAACTCTGACTTCAAATAAGATCTTCTTCTTCTCAATATTTTTAATGTCTTGAGGTCTTCATTGGATTATTCTTCTCAGATTTGGCACTCCTTGCCAAATTCTTCTTCTCTTGGGCTTGTTGTCGGATGGCGATAATTATCCCAAGTCCTTTACTATTAATAGCTTCTCCTTGGTAGTGGATTTATTCAATGAGTTCTCCTAGGAACTCTTTCAATGATGCTTCTATGAGCTCTATAGTAAGGCTCTCTAAACCTTCTTAGTTTTTTGCTTGTGACCTCTCCAAGGTATTCTATCTGGAAACTTTTTTGGTCTTCCAATTGAGACATTTTCTTCAACGTTCTACTTTTGGAAGTGTTGGTGATGAGATCTTCTTCTCATATTTTTGATTTTGCTACTTATATATTTTGGAATAGGACTTCGTTGGTCCTTATTTCTTCTGCAAATTATAGGCTTTGATGGAGATCACCAATATCCAATTTATTGGACTCTTCTCTATAGTCTTCTTCTGAATCAAGAACTTTATCTTTTGAATCAAGAATTTTTGTTTAGAAACTTTTCTTTGGAGTTTTCTTATGAGTCAAGAATTTATCTTCTGAATTAGGAATTATTTTCTAAATTTTTATTCAGGAACTCTTCTTTGGAGGTTACTTTTGAATCAAGAATTATTCTTTGAGTTTTTCTTTAGAATTAAGGCTTCTATGGCCTTTTCTAGATCAAGGCTTCTTCGACCTTTTTTTCTTCAAGGCTTCTCTGGCCTTTTCTTCTTCAAGGCTTCTCTAGTCTATTATTATTCTACACTTTGCAGGTAATGATCTTGAACAAATATCACCAATCTCCTATCTCCTCCTTAACTCAACTTCTAGATTCTCTTCTTCCTTGAGTATGCTATAAGGCTAATGTGGCATTTCTTCACTTCCTCACTTCATAGGATTGCAACTCTTGTAATGGGACCTTTCTCGAGGTATTTGAAATCTTCAATATTCTCCTTGTTGTTGCAAGTGCTAGAATGATTCTAAGAAGATATTCTTCCTAACTCTTTTGTAGGAAGCTTCCCAAAATTTTCCTAAATCTCCTTTTCTTGCAACAAGTTGTTAGAAACTGGAATGGAAGAACTTTATAAATTTGGAGATAATAATATTCACTATTTGATTTGTCAATCTAGTGGTATGAATGTTGAGTCCTAGTCTTCATGAGTTTTTTGCAAATATATGGAAAGACTCTAGACAAATGTATAATCTCAGAATTTCTACAACTAAGATTTATTTCAATCCTCACTTTTCTAATCCTATTGACTACTATGACTATTTCTATAAATTGATTCCTAATGGCAACTTTTGCATGTAGTGGTGCATAATGGTAATTTTGGTTTACAAATATGCAAGTCAATAGTAGTAATGGTGAATCTCCCTATTCCTCTTGACCTATTGGACTTCTCTTAAAATGGATGTAGGCCCTCCTATCTTGATTCACCATGGCTTTGATACCACTATTAGATTTTGATGATATATGTAGTGAGAGAGATCTAGCATAAGTCTTGATAAGATGAAATAAAGTGATTCTACAATATGATTGATATATGCTATAAATAGAAAGTGATAAAATACAATATAGTATGGAGGATATGGTCACTCCATTAATATAAGCTAAAGAACTATATTATGCTCCATACAGAAGCTCTACCACAATCTACTCTCTACTACAATGCTCTTGATATCTATATGCTATATCTTATAATCTATCACTATGAGGCCCTTTACATAGAAAAATAGATTCCTTGGCCAACACTCTACCTAGTTGTACAAGTGGACACTTTGCACATTACAACATACACATTGACTATTGTGCATTTATTACATTGCTTGAAGTAAGTATCTAAATTTACCCTAAAGTAATCTCTACTCTAACCATGTACCATAGGAGGTACATTTACATGACCCAAATGATGTAATATATTCTAACTCTAATAGACACTTCTACTCATTCAAAAATGGTGTACTGGAAGTATGCATAGTTGCTATAATGCACAAGCCATAAAGGATTTACCCATGTAACAAAAAGAGCATCCAATACAACAAGATAACCAAAATGAACACATGTAGATCTCTAAAAACAAGGATGATCTGTAAGAGGAATACTTCCACAGTAGCTAATCTATGTCTTCCTTCATTATATTCCATATTCAAGCTTTCAAACCAATTCCTTCCTGAATATATCCATCCTTTCTTCCAAAAATTTGATAATCCTCCATAAAGAAAGGAGAATATAGATTTTTTTTAAGATACTTATTTGATCAGGTCGTTATACCTTTTTTATAACACTTCTTCAATAGTTTATGTTAAAAAAAAATTCCATATTTCTAACATTTCTCCATTATTCACATAACATTTTCCCACATTTCTAAATTATGAGCTCAATAGTCTTCATGAGTTTTTTTGCAACTCTATGGAAAGACTCTAGACAAATGTATAATCTCCAAATTTCTACAACTGAGATTTATTTCAATCCTAAATTTTCTAATCCTATTGACTACTATGACTATTTCTATAAATTGATTCCTAATGGCAACTTTTGCATGTAGTGGTGCACAATGGCAAATTTTGGTTTACAAATATGCAAATCAATAGTAGTAATGGTGAATCTCCCTATTCCTCTTGACCTATTGGACTTCTCTTATAATGGATGTAGGCCCTCCTATATTGATTCACCATGGCTTTGATACCATTGTTAGCTTTTGATGATATATGTAGTGAGAGATATCTAGCACAAGTCTTGATAAGATGAAATAAAGTGAGTCTACAATATGATTGATATATGCTACAAATAGAAAGTGATAAAATACAATATAGTATGGAGGATATGGTCACTCCATTAATATAAGCTAAAGAACTAAATTATGCTCCATACATAAGCTCTACCACAATCTACTCTCTACTACAATGCTCTTGATATCTATATGCTATATCTTATAATCTATAATTATGAGGCCCTTTACATAGAAAAATAGATTCCTTGGCCAACACTCTACCTAGTTGTACAAATGGATACTTTGCACATTACAACATACACATTGACTATTGTGCATTTATTACATTGCTTGAAGTAGATATCTAAATTTTCCCTAAAGTAATCTCTACTCTAACCATGTACCATAGGAGGTACATTTACATGACCCAAATGATGTAATATATTCTAACTCTAACAGAAGCTTCTACTCATTCAAAAATGGCATACTGGAAGTATGCATAGTTGCTATAATGCACAAGCCATAAAGGATTTACCCATGTAACAAAAATAGCATCCAATACAACAAGATAACCAAAATGAACACATATAGATCTCTAAAAACAAGGATGATCTGGAAGAGGAGTACTTCCACAGTAGCTAATCTATGTCTTCCTTCATTATATTCCATATTCAAGCTTTCAAACCAATTCCTTCCTGAATATATCCATCCTTTCTTCCAAAAATTTGATAATCCTCCACAAAGAAAGGAGAATATAGATTTTTTTAAGATACTTCTTTGATCAGGTCGTTATACCTTTTTTATAACACTTCTTCAATAGTTTATGTTAAAAAGGTTTTCCATATTTCTAACATTTCTCCATTATTCACATAACATTTTCCCACATTTCTAAATTATGAGCTCAATAGTCTTCATGAGTTTTTTTGCAACTCTATGGAAAGACTCTAGACAAATGTATAATCTCAAAATTTCTACAATTGAGATTTATTTCAATCCTCACTTTTCTAATCCTATTGACTACTATGACTATTTCTATAAATTGATTCCTAATGGCAACTTTTGCATGTAGTGGTGCACAATGGTAAATTTGGTTTACAAATATGCAGGTCAATAGTAGTAATGGTGAATCTCCCTATTCATCTTGACCTATTGGACTTCTCTTATAATGGATGTAGGCCCTCCTATCTTGATTCACCATGGCTTTGATACCATTGTTAGCTTTTGATGGTATATGTAGTGAGAGAGATCTAGCACAAGTCTTGATAAGATGAAATAAAGTGAGTCTACAATATGATTGATATATGCTATAAATAGAAAATGATAAAATACAATATAGTATGAAGGATATGGTCACTCCATTAATATAAGCTAAAGAACTACATTATGCTCCATACAGAAGCTCTACCACAATCTATTCTCTACTACAATGCTCTTGATATCTATATGCTATATCTTATAATCTATCACTATGAGGCCCTTTACATAGAAAAATAGATTCCTTGGCCAACACTCTACCTAGTTGTACAAATGGACACTTTGCACATTACAACATACACATTGACTATTGTGCATTTATTACATTGCTTGAAGTAAGTATCTAAATTTCCCCTAAAGTAATCTCTACTCTAACCATGTACCCTAGGAGGTACATTTACATGACCCAAATGATGTAATATATTCTAACTCTAATAGACGCTTCTACTCATTCAAAAATGGTGTACTGGAAGTATGCATAGTTTCCCATAAAGGATTTACCCATGTAACAAAAAGAGCATCCAATACAACAATATAACCAAAATGAACACATACAGATCTCTAAAAACAACGATGATCTGGAATAGGAGTACTTCTACAGTAGCTAATCTATGTCTTCCTTCATTATATTCCATATTCAAGCTTTCAAACCAATTCCTTCCTGAATATATCCACCCTTTCTTCCAAAAATTTGATAATCCTCCACAAAGAAAGGAGAATATAGATTTTTTTAAGATACTTCTTTGATCAGGTCGTTATACCTTTTTTATAACACTTCTTCAATAGTTTATGTTAAAAAGGTTTTGCATATTTCTAACATTTCTCCATTATTCACATAACATTTTCCCACATTTCTAAATTATGAGCTCAATAGTGTTCATGAGTTTTTTTGCAACTCTATGGAAAGACTTTAGACAAATGTATAATCTCAAAATTTCTACAACTGAGATTTATTTCAATTCTCAATTTTCTAATCCTATTGACTACTATGACTATTTCTATAAATTGATTCCTAATGGCAACTTTTGCATGTAGTGGTGCACAATGGTAAATTTGGTTTACAAATATGCAGATCAATAGTAGTAATGGTGAATCTCCCTATTCCTCTTGACCTATTGGACTTCTCTTATAATGGATGTAGGCCCTCCTATCTTGATTCACCATGGTTTTGATACCATTGTTAGATTTTGATGATATATGTAGTGAGAGATATCTAGCACAAGTCTTGATAAGATGAAATAAAGTGAGTCTACAATATGATTGATATATGCTATAAATAGAAAGTGATAAAATACAATATAGTATGGAGGATATGGTCACTCCATTAATATAAGCTAAAGAACTACATTATGCTCCATACATAAGCTCTACCACAATCTACTCTCTACTACAATGCTCTTGATATCTATATGCTATATCTTATAATCTATCACTATGAGGCCCTTTACATAGAAAAATAGATTCCTTGGCCAACACTCTACCTAGTTGTACAAATGGACACTTTGCACATTACAACATACACATTGACTATTGTGCATTTATTACATTACTTGAAGTAAGTATCTAAATTTCCCCTAAAGTAATCTCTACTCTAACCATGTACCATAGGAGGTACATTTACATGACCCAAATGATGTAATATATTCTAACTCTAATAGATTCTTCTACTCATTCAAAAATGGCATACTGGAAGTATGCATAGTTTCTATAATGCACAAGCCATAAAGGATTTACCCATGTAACAAAAAGA
Organism: Wollemia nobilis; assembly: GCA_028583015.1. NCBI lineage: Eukaryota > Viridiplantae > Streptophyta > Pinopsida > Araucariales > Araucariaceae > Wollemia > Wollemia nobilis. Next base: position 136,149 of record JAQPPZ010000709.1, on the reverse strand, counting down.
GCATCCAATACAACAAGATAACCAAAATGAACACATATAGATCTCTAAAAACAAGGATGATCTGGAAGAGGAGTACTTCCACAGTAGCTAATCTATGTCTTCCTTCATTATATTCCATATTCAAGCTTTCAAACCAATTCCTTCCTGAATATATCCATCCTTTCTTCCAAAAATTTGATAATCCTCCACAAAGAAAGGAGAATATCCCCCCCCCCGCGGGGGGGGGGGGGCCCCCCCCCCCCGCCCCCCGCCCCCCCCCCCCCCCCCCCCCCCGCCCCCCCGCCCGGGCCCGCGCCCCCCCGCCGCCGCCCCCCCGCCGGGGGGGGGGCGCGCGGCGCCCCCGGCCCCGCGCCCCCCGCGCGCCGCGGCGGCCGCCGGCGCGCCGCCCGCGGCGCGCCCCCCCCCCGCCCCCCCCCCCCCCCCCCCCCCCCCCCCGCCGCGCGGCCGGGCGGCGCGCGGCGGCCGGCCGGGCGGCCGCGGGGGGGCGGCGGGCGGCCGCGCCCCCCCCCCCCCCGCGGGCCGGGCCGGCCGCGGGCCCCCCCGCGCGCGGCGGGCGGCCGGGCGCCCGGCGCGGGGGGGGGGGGCGGGGGGGGGGGGGGGGCGGGGGCGCGGGGGGGGGGCGGGGGGGGGGGGGGGGGGGGGGGGGGGGGGGGGGGCGGGGGGGGGGGGGGGGGGGGGGGGGCGGGGGGGGGCGGCGCGGCGCGGGGCGCGCCCGGCCGCCCCCCCCCCCCCCGCCCGCGGGCCCGCCGGGGCGCGGGGGGCGGCCGCCGCCGGGGCCGGGGCGGGGCGGCGGGGGGCGGCCCCTTTTTGTTATATAGGGGGGGTTAGGGGGGGGGGGGGGGGCGGGGGGCGCCCCGCCCCGGCGGGGGCCCGCCCCCCGAAGATTTTTTTTAAGAAACTTCTTTGATCAGGTTGTTATACCTTTTTTATAACACTTCTTCAATAGTTTATGTTAAAAAGGTTTTCCATATTTCTAACATTTCTCCATTATTCACATAACATTTTCCCACATTTCTAAATTATGAGCTCAATAGTCTTCATGAGTTTTTTTGCAACTCTATGGAAAGACTCTAGACAAATGTATAATCTCAAAATTTCTACAACTGAGATTTATTTCAATCCTCACTTTTCTAATCCTATTAACTACTATGACTATTTCTATAAATTGATTCCTAATGGCAACTTTTGCATGTAGTGGTGCACAATGGCAAATTTGGTTTACAAATATGTAGGTCAATAGTAGTAATGGTGAATCTCCCTATTCCTCTTGACCTATTGAACTTCTCTTATAATGGATGTAGGCCCTCCTATCTTGATTCACCATGGCTTTGATACCACTGTTAGCTTTTGATGATATATGTAGTGAGAGAGATCTAGCACAAGTCTTGATAAGATGAAATAAAGTGAGTCTACAATATGATTGATATATGCTATAAATAAAAAGTGATAAAATACAATATAGTATGGAGGATATGGTCACTCCATTAATATAATCTAAATAACTACATTATGCTCCATACAAAAGCTCTACCACAATCTACTCTCTACTACAATGCTCTTGATATCTATATGCTATATCTTATAATATATCACTATGAGGCCCTTTACATAGAAAAATAGATTCCTTGGCCAACACTCTACCTAGTTGTACAAGTGGACACTTTGCACATTACAACATACACATTAACTATTATGCATTTATTACATTGCTTGAAGTAAGTATCTAAATTTCCCCTAAAGTGATCTCTACTCTAACCATGTACCATAGGAGGTACATTTACATGACCCAAATGATGTAATATATTATAACTCTAACAAACGCTTCTACTCATTAAAAAATGGTGTACTAGAAGTATGAATAGTGTCTATAATCCACAAGCCATAAAGTATTTACCCATGTAACAAAAAGAGCATCCAATACAACAAGATAACCAAAATGAACACATACAGATCTCTAAAAACAAGGATGATCTAGAAGAGGAGTACTTCCACAGTAGCTACTCTATGTCTTCCTTCATTATATTCCATATTCAAGCTTTCAAACCAATTCCTTTCTGAATATATCCATTCTTTCTTCCAAAAATTTGATAATCCTCCACAAAGAAAGGAGAATATAGATTTTTTTTAAGATACTTCTTTGATCAGGTCGTTATGCCTTTTTTATAACACTTCTTCAATAGTTGATTTTAAAAATGTTTTTCATATTTCTAACATTTCTCCATTATTCACATAACATTTTCCCACATTTCTAAATTATGAGCTCAATTCATATTTACTAAAAATACTCGTTCACTAATGCTTCTAACAATAATAACTAATTCGATTATTCTTCTCATTAATTCCTTTCTTTCTAATGTCACCAACATTATAATAACCATAATTTAATTAATTAATTAAATTAATACCAAATGTTAATATTAACCATTAACATTGATATTAATATCTTAAGTATTAATAATGCAAACCTAATGAAAATTTTTAACCAAAAAATTTCCATGCTTCAAACAAATGCATATATGCTTTCCAACAATAAATATCAATAAACAAAAATGCACCATAATGCTTCTTTCCTTAAGAAGAAGGCTTTACGATAACTACAACATTATCACCCACCTACTAAGGATGGCTCTTTTGCTTAATAACAACCTCCTTACCCAATGGTATATTTCAATCAAACACACACATATGCAATGCATCTATATGAAGGATTTTATTTTACCCTTGAGCTATCAATGAGAATTTCATATATCATTTTCCTTTTCTCTCAACTCTAGTGCTTTTCCCATACCAATCCACTTGTGAGAGTACCTAGTCCTACAACCACAAATTTCATCAACAGTAGCATATTCAAAAAGTAATATAATTCAAATCTAAAAAGCTTAAAGTACAACTATCAACACATCTTGATAAAAATAATAATATTATGTATTTGATATCCACACATCAATACATAAATTGAGAATCAAGGAAATTCCTACTAGGGTGGGCCATTACATTTGGTCTATGTGATTCAATTGTAGCAATGGATGTGCTTAGTGATAATAGATGGAGCACATTAGAAGAATTAAATTGAAATTAGAAGAGAGAATTGAAGAAGGTGGGAAATAATTATGGAGTATAGAAGTGTGCAAAGTAGGAGTGAAGGGATCGTGAGAAAAGGAATCAAAATTATTTTAAGCCTCTCAAATATTTATTCCTTCTTCAACAATTTATTTATTGAAGAAATATTGTACAATTGCTTCTAAGTCAAGAGGATCCATACTTCGAAAGTCTACATCATATTTTTTTTTAGGATAGCTCCTTGGTTTATTTTAGCATATGCTTGTTGGGATCCCTAAGGTATTTTCCCTTTCTCATGGGTCTTTCTCTCCTTGTGTCTATTATGGTTGTTCATGTAGTTTATACTTTCCTTTTAATTGAGTCTTTCATTCTTGTACATCTTGTTGATCCTTATACTTTTAGGTAGGGTTAAACTTTACTTTTACCCTTGTCAGAGCAATGTCTCATTTTGTCCTTTTGGATGTAGCACCTTTTCCCATTGTTGGTGTACTCTTTGTTGCTCTTTTATAGAAATATCCTTGTTTTTTTCTCTTCTAATTGAGGTGACACTAGTCCCAAATTACAAAGAAATATTGATCTTATTTATGTTTCTCTATTGGAGTATTAACTACATCAAGATAAAAACACATAGATCTCCATGCAAGTATTTTCTCCAGGATATGAAAAATGATAGTACAAATGATGTTCTTGAAATCTAAAATAATGCACAATATTTTCCTACTTTGTGCTCAAATGAGTTTTTCATAGAATCTAAATCTTTTGAGTGGATTGATGACATCAGAAACAACTCTTTTCAATGAATTTAGGAGCCCTTGCAAGATGAAAATTAAAAAGTAATTTATAAAATTCACTTTATCTCTTTTATAGGTAGGGGCACGTTTTGCTCTCTTTTTTTTTAGGTGGGACTGGAAAAAAATTGACGAAGAAGGGGTACATCAAACATCCCAATATAGGATTTTCACTCGAGCAATAATTATTTCTATATATATATTTGGTATGAGGGGGGCATGCCTCTAGAGCAAGGTGCCTTGGAGCAAGGATCAAGGTGCTCTAATTTTTTCTTTTTTTCTTTTTTAAATTTTTTTAAAGAGCCCATGAACTTGACCTAAAGGAGTCTCATTTGTTTCCCATTTACTAATATGGACAACATACATCGTTCAAGAGTTACAAATTTGAAGGCATTGGCACTCTTTGTTTGAGTAACTTGATATGGCTTAGACCACAAAGAATCAAACTTTGTATGTTGACTAGACTTGGCTTAATATTTGTCCCACTTCTAGACCAAGTCCCCTTCCTTAATATCAAGTGGTATCATTTTTTTGTTAAAGCATCCCTTTACTTCAGCTTGGTGCTTCACACACTTTGCAAATATTTTTTCTCTTTCTTTTTCAAGGAAAAGCAATTCTTTCAACATGGTCTATAAGGGCATTATATTTGTTTCTTCCTTTTTGAGTTGATGTGCAAGCTGCAAAGATAGGAGTTCCATGTTAATTAGAAGAAAAACCTCTTTTCTACATACAAATTTATAAAGTGAGTTTCCAATGTATGTTTTTGGCGTTACCGTATTTACCCACAACATTTTTCATAATTGTGTATGCTAATTTATTTGGGATTGTGTGATGGTTCTTTTAGGATCTTGATTAGGTTCATGTTGGTAGCTTCAACCTAGCCATTCCTTGAGGATAATAGCTTGAAGATATTTTCAACACAAAACCATGTTGAAGCACAAAGTAAATCAACTTACCCCTAGTGAAAATTAATACATTATTAGTGATGACAACAAAAGATACCTCAAAGCAAGTTATGATGTTTTCCAACAACTATATCATCATTTTTTGGTTTGCTTCTTTAACCAAGATTACCTCTACCTACTTGGTGACATAGTCTATGGTCATAAGGATCCACCTATGGAGTGCATTGGAGAGGGGGTTGATCTTACCTATGAATTCTAATCCCCATTGCTAAAAAGGATCTAAGACTATGATAGATTGCATGGGTATGAGAGCCTTCTTCCTCTTCTCCAAAAATAAATTACATGGCTTACATCCATTCATCCATTCAAAAGCATATGATATGATTGTGGGCCAATAATATCTCACCCTCAAAATATTATGGCCAATGGTATATTCTAATTAATACCCTCTTTATTATGGTAAGCTCTTAATAGATCATCTATTTTCTCCTCTTCAAAACATCTTAAGAGGACTCTATCATACCCTCTTCAAAATAGGATGTTCATCATAGAATAGATCAAATTATATCTTGAAATATTTTCTTTCAATTCTTTCCTTGTCCCTCCAAACAATGTTGGTTAGGAGGTACACCATCTGATCATTCATCCATCTTAGCCTCTATCCCATAGTTGTCTACCCCTTCAATTTCTCAAGTTCATCTATGAATGCTACCTATTTTTCTACATAGGATCGTGTTAAATTCTTGTATAGATATTTACCCCTTATCAACTTAGTTGATTTAATTTCAATATCAAATTATTGAATCTTTTTTATCCGAACCTCTTTTTTTCAAATTCTCAATGTCAAATTCTTGAATCTTGTTGACCTAATTTAAACTCTTTTTTCTTAAATCTCCTTGTAATATAGCATATATGACATGAGGATGGACAACAAACATCATGGTACTACTCTATAAAAGGTAATATTTGAACTTCCCTAGGGATTTCATAATTGCAAACAAATTATTTTTAATGAAGGTGTACCTCTTCTCATAGTTGTGCAAAGTTTTGACTCATGAAAGATATAGGATGCTTATCCTCTTTGTCATATTTCTATGTGAGCACTGTAACTATGTTGGCATTTGTCGTGAATACATATAATTTGAAATCCTTTGAAATTTCTAGATTCACAAATATTGTAGCCTTGGTGATCACATCCTTAATTCTTTGTAACTCCAACTTACCCTCCTCTATCCAAGAGAATTTAGCATCCTTTTTAGAATTTTTGTTATTTTCCTAATCATCTTAGCAAAGTTTGTGATAAAGCAAGAAACAAACTAAATTTGGCCCTTGAAAGATCTAACTACCTTCATTTATGATGGCAAAGGTAATTGTTTTATGGATTTGACTCTGTTTGAACCGATAGCTAGTCAATCCTTTGTTACAACATGACCCAATAATTTCCCTTCATGGATAAATAAAATGGACTTCTAAGAGTTTAGAATAATTTCAAACTCTATAGTTTTCAAAAATGGTTTCCAAGTGCTCCAAATGCTTAATCCTATATTTTGAGAAGACCATCATGTCATTGAGGTATATTAAGATGATATCTTTCAACTAACCTACAAAATCAATATCCATAGCTCTTTGGAAAGTGTCTTCAACATTGGACAACCCAAAAGGTATTATTTGATATGCAAATATCCCCAAAATTGTAGTAAATATTTGTTTGCATTGATCTTCATCTCCAACCTAAATTTGATTGTACCCCAAGAATCCATCAAGTAGGGATAACACCTACAAACCTACAATATTTTGTAAGATCTATTCCATATGGGGTAGGGGAAATGATCCTTTAATAAATATTTGTTTATGTTCTAAAATCCTACACACTACCAAATATCTTAATTCTTCTTCCTAATCGACACTAGGTTCACCACTTAGGTGGAGTGTTTGATTGGGAAGATGATTTGCACTTGTAGTAGTTTTAGCAACTTATTTTTCATTATTGCCTCAATATTTGGGTTAATTATCCTCTATTTTTTCTAAATGGTTTAACCCTAGGATCTAAGTCCATTGCCTGCTTGATTATCCACCTATAATCAACTTTCAAGTCTTCATAACTCTAATCTATGATATCATTATACTTTACATACAATTATGTGCATAGAAGTCTTTCTTGGTTTATGCATTCTTTTCCAAATAAGAGAGACTTCCCTTAATTAATATGAACTGGTTGATAATCAGGCATGTTGACTTTAATACTAGAATTTCTTACACTATCATATAGATTGAACAAACTCTTGAGTGTAATCAAACCTTTAGGAAATTGATTGGCCTTTAGTTGAATGATTTTATCCTTGACACCATCATCATATTCATTCTTATTCTCCTTATGTTGAGCTTCTTGAATCATAAAATCAAAAATTTATTCATCATTGTTGAATACTTACTAGTGATCTAAGTTGTCTGATACTATTGGTCTATATACTATCTCTAATTCCCTAGGCTTGGTCCATATATCAATCATGTATCAAAATAGGTAGCCAAAGATACCATTGGCCTTTGTGTTTTCCTCCTTGGACACCACTTCAATTTCATTGGTTTTAAAGTTCTTTAATAAATCCCAAGCTTTGTGCTTGTATGCTTTCATTTGCTTCTTTTTAGTAGTGCATTTAAACCTATCTAATCACCAGCTCAAAGTCACCTAATATTTTCAAATGCTTGACCCCAATTTTTTTCTTTTCTTAATCCTATACATAAAGCTTCATACACATCCACATTATTAGTGTAGTTGAAGAGTAATTGATAGGTAAAACTAAGACATTCTCCTCCTTGAGGACTCTTCAATTGAATTCCTACACTAGCACCATTTTGAGTCCTTGCTCCATCAAAATTCATGACCCAAGGTTGTTCTCTACCTATATATGCCCTTTATTCAATGTTGCTATTCATTTTGGCTCTTTAAAAACTAGATAATTACCCATTTCTATCTCTTCAAACAACTCCTCATTGTTCCCTTCATCACTCTACCTGATCATGCACAAGATCATGTTGTTCAAAAATTAGCTACCCTTCATCAACTTCCTCATCCTTGAATTCAAGCCCCTTAGTCAATATATATAGCTACTTACTGCATGATAGCTTATGCATCTAATCTCTCAATAAAATCATATTGAAATAAGGAGGTAAGTATACCACAACTATTTCTTGTACCACCACTAGTTGTGGGTGTTAGGCTAGTGTCATGACTAAATATTTTAGGGTGTCTACAACATTAACCTTGGTGTCATCTATTTGAATGGGTTCTCTTGTAATAGTGGTATATATTAGACTTATCTTATTTCAGACCTCTCTCACCATTACTATCATGACAAATCATGAATCAATTATGCATCTATGAAGAAGATACCCTTTTATTTTCAAATTGATGTATAGAGGTAATGGTTTTATATCTTTAGGCTTCATAGGTATTATTTACATCTATAGAACTTACTGGTATATTTTTTGGATCTCATACCATCAAGTTCTATTTACCAATATGTGTTGCTTTTTTCTTGTGTGGCTCTTGCTTGCTTCTCAACGCAAAATTATAACGAGATTTTTTACCAAAATGCTGAAATCTCAACAAAAAAATATTTGCCTATCTACAGCTAACAAAAAAATATTTGCCTATCTACATCTTCCAATGAGGCACCTTAACTTCCAATTTTCACCTGCATACGTGTCTCCTGTGGATTGGCCAAAATTTAAAATAAAGCTCTTCTTTAGTCTTAATACTATCTTGGAAATTCCTTGGCATCTTGTAATTGTGACGAATGAACACTATATCAAAATACCTAAAACATATATCGCCAAATTTCCCACCTTCGTTTCCTTTGAGCTTCACCAATTTGTGAGGACGTTATTTGAGTAAATCTATGTGATAATGCAAATAAAGTGATGATGCAACTTTGAAACTTTCACACCCAAAGTGACACTTGTCGTTTAACCCATAGTTGATATATTGCTCTCAACCTTTGATTCTTACAAAAAAAATTAAACCTGATGTTACATATAAAACCAGAAACAAATTTATGTGATTGGATTTTAGGGTTTTGAAACAATGTGTATTCCAATATTATGTATAATTTTTACTACACAGTGACTTCAATATCTGTTTGATGTGGCACTATGAAACCAAATTTTTTGAATTGATGACATGTAGCTGATGAAAAATTCACTTGTCTAGTTTTGTGATTAGCCTACTCCACTGCTACAGCTGATTCTTGTTGTTAATTAACTATGCACCATCTAATGACTCTTGAATATATCAAAATTTGTCCACATAACATGCTTATTGCACCTCAAAAAATATTTATTTTGTTGTTGTTGTGGAAAACAAATTTCTTATGTTGTTTGTTATCCCTTTGATGCGATTGTCTAATATTTTGTGTATAATGTAATGATATAATGTTTTATGCACATCGTTTATATGAATGAACTAATACTCTAACCCAACTTTGTGCAGGATTGGCAGGATTGGCCCTGATACCACTTGTTTCATAACTTTATTATCATTAACATCAACCATTCACCAATATGCAAAAATATCAAATCATTCATCCACAATACATTATCCACAATAAAAATTCACAAATAAGAGAGATATAGATAATACCCTTAAGGTTGGGAAACACCAATAATAATCCTTAATGAAGGAATCACTCGACAAGTTATCCCAAGATGAGAGAGCCACTCAAGGAGGACAAAGTCCCATAAGCCACTTTGTCAGCAACAATGATTACATAAGATTATTCTTCAATGATAATTACAATAACAAATATCTCTTCTTTATATATCCATATTCTTATTCTACTTTAGGGAGCCTACTACTAATATTATATTATATTATAATATAATACAATAATATATTATAATACAATAAACCTTGGGTTATGTGTGGCCCATGCCAACCCTTATAAAATATAATAATATATACCTCAAATATCTATTCTTAGATACCCTACCACATTACCTATTGGCAAATCTCTTTGCCTTCTATGTCGATCACCAAGCTCTGTTGTACTTGATAAATAAGCTAGTAATACAAGGACGAGTCAACAGGTGGCTCATCACACTTCAAGACTTTGTATTTCAAGTAGTCTTGAGACATGGTAAGAAGCATGTGATTATAGACCAATTGTCTTAGATACAATCAGGGGAACCTATGGAAACAGGAGTTCCTGATGAATTTCTAGATGCACAACTATTTACCATAAACGGTGTTTTGTCATGGTACAAGTTGGTTGGCCAATATCTTTCCACATGAGAGTTTCCATAGGAAATGATAGCAACCGAAAATAATAAAGTAATAATAAAGTCATCACCCTTCCAGATAATAACCCCCTACTCCTAGATGGCCAGGAGATACATCCTTAGCTTGTATGAACTAGACTAGGAATCTATGAGGATTACCAAGGATTGGGGAAATATTACCAAATCCCACAAGGCAACGAACATGGGTACAACCACCCTTAATATGATAAGGACCCCAACAAGTAATGGTGGTAGAGAATTACTCCAAGAAATGGAGGAATCACCACTAGTACAGAGAAACCCAATGTCAAGAGGAATAGGATGGGGAAGACACTCGCACGAAAGAGGCCTTACTAGTAGAGGAAGAGTACAGTTTGTAGATGAAAGAAACTAGGGACAACTAAGAATATGATCACCAAGTATGGAGCTAGAATTGATCCAAGGGTATAGGCAGAGAAGTCACTTGAATGATAGTAGAGTAGTAAGGACAGCGCTACCAAGGGACCAATCACCTATGCAACAAGGAGAAAGGACACCATGTGAAGATACTCTAGCTTGCAATTGTACACATGGAAGAGGAAGGCTAGGGAATTTTTTAACATCCCAAGTGGAGATGGATCAGCCTAGGGACTAAATACCAATAGGTGAAACAACCTCTTTGATTGTTACAGTTGAACCTCCAAGAGAGGAATTTGATGGGATCGTACAAGTGAATGTCACTATACGATTGCCAAGATGGTAAGTGTAAATAGATTAGAAAAAAAAAGAGAAAATAAAAATAAAAAGAAAAATAAAAGAAAGAAAAAGAGAAAATAAAAGTGCCTTAATTGTGAAAATCCCTTGGGATGCAATTAAGAAGGAAGTAGGTTAAAAACCGAAAACGGTGGCCTCTTCAGAGAGAAAGAAAATTGAAAAATTTCTCTAAGTATAAGATCGTACAAGTCAAGATTGAGGATGGAAAAAGCAAAATTATGAGATCGTACAAGAAAAATTGATAAAAGGACATGAGAAATCATACAAAATGACATGTTGTATGATTTGGATTGTACATTGTATGGTTTTAAGCATGTTGTATAATTTTCAACTACCCATTATATGTGTCATGTGTGGGAACATGCAGCGGTTGGAGGAAAAAGCGAAAGAAAAAGATAATTTTAAAAAAAATAGGCTGAGTTTTCAATCATACATGCAAGAAGAATGGAAATGTACAAAGTGGCACAATTTAGATAAATTGGATGAGGATTTAGTTAGGGTTTCAAAATGCTTTAAAAGAAGGCAAAATTACAAATTACATTAAATTGTACAAAGAGATTTGAATTCCTTTTAGGAGCACAAAGGTGGAAAGCGTGCACTTAACAAAGGAGACTAGATGGGTTAAAAAATTTCATCAAAAATCCAAAATTATGAGGACCCATTTCAATTAGCACCAAGAAGTACTTTTTATTTTCATAGAAATCAAACTGGGAAAGGAAGAGTTTGACTCCACAAAAGGGAAATTTTGAAGTCTAGCTAGGAAGTATAGAGAATAGCAGTAGAATATGGCCAAGTATGAACTAGGTGGTGGAAAATCACACATTAGGTTTCAAAATAGTGATAACTTGGAGTCGAAGGGAGAAATTGCAAGGAAAAGTGATATTGAAACCCTAGAATCAAACAAATCAGGCAAAAAGTGAGATGGAAAATATAGGGAAAAAAAGGAGAAGTCTATACAACCATCAAAATATAGCCAAAAATTTGTCATTTGAAGATAAATTGTGCTAGAGGTGTAATAATGGGAAAATTACTACCAAAAAGCACTGACAAGGAAGATTGGGGCAATCCAACAAATGGGTTGGTGAAATATTTGACAAAGGAGGTCAAATTTTCAAATTGTTTTACAACCTAGGGTTTGGAAAGTTGTATTGTATAATTTTGAAGGTGAGTTGTATGATTTTAGGAGAATATAGTATAGTTCTTCATGATTTTTAGGTCGTTCTAGGTAATTTTAACAAATCATACGGAATCATACGGATTCCATGGAGGGAGGTAGCCAAAAAGCATCATTGTATGGAGTGGTGCCACTCTGAATGATTTCATGCCATATATGTATGATTTTAGAAAGTTGTGGTAGTTTGAAGATTCAATGCTGATAACAAAATGGTGAGAAAGAAATAGTATATGATCTGGAAGTGGATGTGGAACATGAAATCGTACAAGGGGGAGCATACTGTACGATTTGTAGTAAAATTGTATGATTCTAAAAATACTTTTGATTGCAGATATGGTAATATTTAGATGATAATTTAACTAGAATAATGGTGAGAGAATGATCTCAACAGAAGAGTTCAGACATAGATTAAGGTGGATTGTGGCCAATAGAGTAGAAAGGTCACCTAGACCCCTACACAAGAGAGAAGCATATCCACAATAGTACTAAGGGTGATAGTTTCAATCCTACGATTGGTGTGGTGCTCATACTTGGAGAAGAGGAGGATATAGGCCATGGAAAAGGCAGAACTATTGGTAGGCTGATCAAAGAAGGACGCCACTAAGGCATCGAGAGGAGAGAATGGCACAAGAAAGGACCTCAAGGAGGGAGTTAAGAATTTAAGTACACATTCCAAATTATGATGAGGGTATGAGTAGCGGACCTAAGGAAGGTCAGGTGGAGATCATAAATATTACATTTGTGCAGCATGGAGTAGATACATACAGGCGATGGTGGAGTGATAAGCGAAACAAAACCCACCCATGGAGAAAACAGTTCGAGAAAGCTAGTGTAGTTGTTATAGCACAAGTACCACAACACTAGAAACATTTCTTCTACAATTACTTATTGCAAATGGTCCAGGCATATAATCCTGTGACCCAAATTTCTTTTGTTAATGTGGACAAAAGGTCAATAAAAATTGAAGTAATCACATATGCATTTAGAAAGACATTCATATTTCTAGCATATGGCATAGAGATAGTTAAGAAGTTGGTGGATCCGATTGAATCATATCGTATTATTACCACATTGACTAATGTGAAGTCACTAGCTACTACAAAGATCTCGGGTGCAGGGACTCGAGGGATCAAACATAGCCAATTGAAAGGAGATTATTGGCCATGTGCGATGAATACAATAATGGCTCGACTATCAGGTGATACAAGGTCCATAGAGATGTCGATTTGGATGGATTAGTACGTAGAAGGTATAACCCAAGGAAACTAGTATGATTGGGATACCTATCTAAAAATAAAAATACATGAAGTACTGACGAAGAGACTGATGAATTTTGGAATGACATTCCATTCCATTGGATTATTGTTGAATGCTATCACGAAACTAGGGATCCACTTTCCAGGTTTGACAAAACCTCAAGAAATTGGAGAAGGACAACCAACCATATTGATATGAGTAAATTCAGTATCCATTAAGAAGGTAACTCTAGAGAAGCCAAAAAACAAGAGGGATCAACAAGATATGAAGGTATCAGAAGACACCCCTTTGGATGATGAGGATGTACATCATCGAAGGAAAATACCATGGAACTTAGAACCTAAATTGGAACAACAAGTAGTGCATCAATGACAGCAGGAGCAACCACCAATTCAAGAAGGGAAGGAAAATATGGAGAGATGAGTAAGCCCAATTCAAATAAGAACAAGATGACAACAAGAAAGAATGGCAAAGAAACCCATTTTAGAAAAATAAGAGGAACCTGCACAAAAGGAACAGCAGGTGGAAGAATAGTCATATTTAGAAAGGACAGAGCTAGAGGACTGGAGTTGGGCAGCAGTAGAGAAAATGGTGGTATCTCCATAAATTTTCCAATAGGATGAATTTGATATTTTAGATGCCTCAAAATTTTTGAAGGATATGGAGGTGAGGCAAATAGCACAAGAAGTGACAGTTACCACTCAGGAGGACACTAAAGCAAGAATAGAAGTTTCAGAAGAAGAGACTAAAAATAAGAAGAAGCCCCATTACAAACTCATGATGGGAGGAAGTTTGAAACAGAATAACCTAGGTGATGCACAAGAAGAGGTAAAGGCATCACAAGAACAAAAAGAACTTGTTATTGAACAAATCGTAGTGATGTAAATTCAGCACAATGAAGAACAAGTGATGAAAGAACAATAGGAGGACAATTTTGAATAAGAAGTAGCCCAAACAGTAATAGAAGAGCAACAAGTGGGCTCTACTAAGCAAGAAAAATCCTAGGAACAGATAGAATAGCAGAAATATCAATAGGATATTGTGTACATAAAATATGATGAGGAGGATAATATTGTAAAACTAACACTACCTCAAGAAAAGATAGACATAGTGAGAGAACTTAGAGAGCTTGGAGGAAGATCCAGTCACCACATGGAATAAGAAGAAGAATAAACTCCTACATAAGAGGAACGACAGAGAATGAAAATGAGTTACCTCTTGAAGGTACCACAGTTTAGTAGAATTGAAATTGAAGAGGAGGCAAGAGGAGTAGAAGATGATGTGAAATACTTCTTCTCATAGATAGGTGATGCCATAGCCAACGCCAAATTATAGTTTTGTATTGGATGTGTGGGAGAATTAAAACTATGGTAGGAACAAGTGTCTCTCGAACTGGAGAAAATAACATAATGGGTGAGCAATAAGGAGCGTACAAGGAGAATCATGAATATTCATGTAGAGCACCCATGGAAGTTACCTATGGAAGAGGTAACCACAATGGTGGAAAGAGATGACTTGCCAAAAGGAGTGATAACCAACTATCGACAACATTCGAGATTGTACTTGGATAAAATTAGTCACCTAACTTTTCCAATGAACACAGGAGAATTGGAGTACAAGAGGGTCACTACAAATGTGGCTATCACTCTAAGGAAGTTGAATTTTCTCATGCATTGGATAGAGTGGCTGAGCATTATATTGGAGCATGTTTATCAGCTCAAGGAAGCTCAAAGAGAGAAGATGAAATCCACCCAGACTAAATTGATTGCAATGGAGGAAGAATTGCAGAATTATAAGACTACAGTAGAGGATAAAATAAAGAAACTAGAGGAAGATCTAGCAAGCATAAATATTGAGTCTAAGACCAGAGTTAACATGCTTGAAGAAGAGAAGTGATAGATCTCCCAAATGGCAAAAGATAGGATTAAGGATTTGGAGGCACAACTCAAGGTAAAAGATGATCATATGGCAGCTCAGTTGGCTAAGAAGAATGAGAGAGTGGCAATACAGGCCAAACAAATTGAAGAAATTTAAAAGGATAACAAAAGATACAATGAATTGGTCCTATAGAAGCAAGCACAATTGAAGGTTAGAGAAGAGACTATTCATGCCTTGGAGGTAGATATTCATCACCACTTAGAGACCATTACTGGGAAGAATGAGGAACTTTCGGTGGTGGCTCAAACAGAAGCCCACTTGCAAGAAAATTTGAAGAGTGCCACTGACCGGGAAAAGTAAATGATGGAATTCCTAAAGACTACCAAAGAGAAAGCTAATTTCCATGGGGTGAAAGTAGTCGATATGGGAAGCTACACAGCTAAGTTGAAGACTAAACGTGTAATTATTCAATCCAAAGTATCTAATATACAAGAGATAATTATGGGCTATGAAGCTCAACCAAAGAAAACAGGTCAATCGGTGATGACACAGACTAAAGTAAAGGGGAGGGCAGATGTAGGCAGTAAATCCTCCTCCTAGAATAAGAGAAAATGATCAAAGTATTTGCTCAATTTTGATAGTATTGATAGTTTACCCAAGTTTTGGTAAATCGTATAGGTAGGGGCAAACTGTACAACCAGAGGACCAAACTGTACAAGGCAAGAGCAAACCGTACAAGGTGCACTAAAATATAATGAAATACATAGGAAATGTAATTTTGGGATAGAATGGCACATGTGTTTGCTAATTAAGGTTTTGGACTTAGTAAAAGTCTAATTAAGGTTTTGGACTTAGTAAAAGTCTAATTTTATGCATTCTCTACATATCTCTTACCAACCAGACCTACGAATTTGAAATGTAATTTGAATTTGTTAGTTTGGCTAAGTACGAAAGTGTACAAAACTTACCACTGTACAATTTGGAATCATATAGTGTGAGAGTTTGACCTCCGTACAAGTTGTTCAATTGTTGTCAAAGGGTAGTTCTGAGGACAATACGGTTGTATGATTTGGTAATCGAGTTGGAAATTGTATATTGATCATTCCTAACCCTAGAGAATCACCTCCCCACCAGGAATATTGTACCCCTATGCTACATGAGCCACGTAGCATGGTTGACTTATGAGATAGTTGGGCATTGTGGCTTGCAAGGGTACTTGCCACCATGGATTAGCTTTTGTCTTTTAGTTGCCCTTATCATAAAATAAAGTGCAAAAAGTGAAAATATTTACAATTTTATGATACATATGATACATAGGGGACAACTCACTATTGGACGTACAACTTGAGGTGATATCCATTCACTGGGATGGGTAGCACCTCTCCTTCTTGATTTTTCAACTGGAAGGTATTTTTCTATTTGATAGATTCTATTTGGAAGGGACCTTCCCAGAATGAGTCAAACTTTTCATGCTTACCTGGCTTGGCTTTGTCTACATTCCATTTTAAAACCAAGTCACCAACTTTAAACTTTCTGAGTGTGGTTTTCTTATCGAACCAACCCTTTGTCTATGATAAGTGTCTTTGGAACCTCTGGTAAGATTCCTCCCTCTATTCTTCCAAATGCATTAGTTGAAGCAGTCTTTCATTCACAGGGTCTTCTTTATCAGAATCACTATCGTTGATGTATTTCAAAGTTGGCAATTCTAAATGGATTGGTAGCATGACTTCTTTTCCATAGACCAACGTATAGGGAGATGTACCTATAGATTTTTTCATGGTAATTCGATCTGCCCATAATACCTGGTTCATCAACAAATGCCAAGATTTCTTATTGTCTTCTAACGATATTTTGAGCATCCTGAGGAGATTTTTATTGCTTGATTCTACTAGGCCATTTCCTTATGGGTAATAATTTGAAGAATTCTTCAAGTAAATACCATATTTTCTAGAAAATTCTATATACTTGGCTCCTATGAAAGTTGGGCCATTATCACTTACCAAAGCTTCAGGGATTCCAAACCTGGTGATCAGAGTTTCAAGGAATTCGAGCACTACATCTTGATCGCACCTCTTGGTTGGTATTGCCTCCACCCATCTAGTGAAATAATCTATGGTAGTTAAGATGTACCTGTGGCCTACTAAATAATTAGGACTGATCTCTCCTACAAAGTCTAGACCCCACTATTGAAAAGGTTGCTCAACCTGTATTGGTTGTAGAGGTATTGCAACCTTTTTATTTCTACCTGTGTATCTCTGGCATTTGTCACAAGCTCTAGAAATTTTAAAAGTGTCAGAAAAAACATTAGGCCAAAAATAACCTGCCCTTATAATTTTTAGTGTAGTAGATCTTCCCGAATAATGGCCTCCAGATGGTCCATCATGAAATTCCTTTAAGACTTTATGCTTTTGATTTTCTCTTATACATCTTAAGAGAACACCATCGAGATTTTTTCTGTAAAGTTCTCCAGATATTATGGTATAATGCAAGGCTTGAAGCCTATACCTCCTCCTTTGTGAAGCATTGATATTTTGAGGATAGATCCTGGTCTGGAAGTAACTTGTGAGTTGATCTATCCAATCAGCTTCTTGTGGGAGAGTCTCATCCTCTTGATCTAGCTCATTGATCTGGCATACTACTTCTTCTCATGGATTTGTTATAGCTACTAATTCTTGATAGAGAGCTCTACCCCTTACCACCTTGGTTGGGTGAATTTCAATGTCAAACTCTTGAATATTTGTAATCCAACCTGCTCTTTTCTCACCAAGTTCCCCTTGTAATATGAAAGCTCTTACGTCGGGATGGACTACATAGACCAATGTTTTGCTCTGAGCTAGATATTATCTAAACTTTTTTAATGACTTCATGACTACAAATATTTGCCTTTCTATGAAGTTGTATTTTACCTGGTATTCGTGCAAGGTTTAGCTCCAAAAGAAGATAGGATGTTCATTCCCCTGTTCATCCTTTTGGGTTAGTACAATGGCATAACTCTCTTCAGTGCCATAAGCATAGAGAATGAAGTCTCTATCAAAGTTTGGATTGACTAATATAGGAGCTATGGCGATGGCCTATTTGATCATTTCAAATGCTTGCTTTCTTTTATCAATCCATTTATAATCTACATTCTTTTTGAGCAATTCTAAAATTGGTCTTATAATCTGAGCAAAATCTGAAATGAATTTCCTTACAAAATTAATCTACCCAAAGAAATATTGCAGAGCCTTCTTGTTCATCGAGAGAGGTAATTCTAGTAGCGCTTTTACTCTATCAGGGTCAATAGACATCCCCTATTTTGATACTACATGCCCTAGCAACTTTCCTTCATGAACTACAAAGATGGACTTCTTAGGATTTAATGATATGCCAAATTCTCTGCATTTCTAGAAAACTTGTTCTAAATGACAAAGATGATCCTGTATATTTCATGTGAGAACATAGTCATATCATCTAAGTATATCAGAATTATTTTTTTGATCAATTTACCAAATGCATAATCCATAGCTCTTTGAAAAGTAGCACCAACATTTGATAGACCAAATGGCATTCTTTGGTAGGTGAAAGTGCCCCACTTTGTTGTAAATGTAGTTTTGTGTTGGTCTTCATTTTTTACCCAAATTTGGTTGTACCCAGAGAAACCATCTAGTAAGGAGAATATTTCTACCCTTGCTACCATTTGTAATATTTGGTCCATCTATGGTAAGGGGTAGTGGTCTTTCAGAGAAGCTTGATTCAGATTCCTAAAATCCACACAAAGGTGAATATCACCATTCTTCTTCCTTACCGGGACTAGATTGGCTACCCAAGTTGAGTGTTTGACTAGGTAAATTATCTTAGCTCTTAGTAGCTTAAGTAATTTCTCCCGCATAATTGCTTCAATCTTGGGGTTTACTACCCTTTGCTTTTTTCTGAATGGTCTAGCATTCGACACTAACTCGATAGTATGTTGGATGACATTTTTGTCGTATACCTTCAAGTCATCGTAAGTCCAAGCTATTATGTCTTGATACTTGTGGCATAAAGCTCTAAAGCTCTCAATTTCTTCTATAGTACATTGGATACCAAACTTCAACTTTTCTCCATTTTACATCTCAATTTCTTTGTAGATTTGATCATCGACCTTCATTTGCTTTAATATTTTGCCATCTTCATTATCGAATAAGCTCTCTAGAGTAATCAAGCCTTTGGGTATGTGGTTGTTTTTCAACTGAATCATCCCCTTTTGATCAAACTCTTGAACAAGCTCACCGTTTGAAAGAGCACAATCTGCTTCTTTGATTAAAAAATCTATAATTTGTTCATCATCTTCAAAGACTTGCCAGTAAACCTGTTTATCAGGTACGGATGGCCTAAAAACTAGTTTAACTCTCTTATTTTTTGGAGATCCATAATCTACTGAGAGAGAGAAATTAGCTCCCTTAATAGCTAATGCATCTACCAAAGAATTATGTTGTCTAGGGATGACCCATAAATTCAAAGCATCAAAAGATTCCATCAGGTCCCAGACTCTATTCCTGTAAGCTTTTAGATAATGATGCTTACTACTATACTTTTCAGTAACCTAATTTACGATCAGTTTTGAGTCACCATAAATGTCTAGCATCTTGATGCCCATCAGTTCTACTTGCATTAACCCTAAATAGAGAGCTTCATACTCTATAGTATTATTTGTGCAAGACCATGCGAGTCTAAAAGAAAAACTCTTTGTTCCCTCGGATGGAGATTTTAGAACTACACCTGCTCCAACTCCATTTCTGCATTTTGCTCCATCAAAATGCATTGTCCAAATTTTGGACTCTCTTAATGATTGATTGGAGATTGCAAGAATTTTCTTATCTACTTCTGATATTATACTATATGTCCCCAATCCTATCTCTAGCAGAGCTTGATCATTTTGGAAAGGTAGTTGATCATCAACTTCCAAATCCTCTAGGAGTTCTACCAGTTCTGGCTCTTCCATAACTGAGTGATTGTACATTTCTTCTTCTATCTTCTCAATATGGTAAGTGATTAGATTTTTAGGAATCAATCTTATCCTTCTTCCTTTATGAGGTATCATCATACCAGAGTAGTCTAAGTACATGTATCCTCCCATATTGGTGGTAAATTCTCTAGAAAGACATAAGCCAAAGTAGGGTTCAAGGTCTACCACTACGATCTCTTGTACAATAGTGACTTCAGGAGCTCTGTGCAACCTCATTAATACATATTTTACTACTCCCATAGTTTTCACTGGGGTACCATCTAGTTGTAGAATACCTTGATAAGAGTGGGTGTATTCCATACCCATATCATCACAAATAGCCTTGGGCATTACCATGGTAGATGCTCTAGAGTCAATCATACAGTTATGGATAATCCATCCCTCCATTCTTAAGGAAATATAGAATGGGGGAGGCTTATTTTTTAAAGTAGTAGGTGTCAGTTGTCTCTATTCTAGGGGCTGGTTGAGCATGGTAGCCATATATTTTCCTTGATATTTCTTGTTAAGAGATGCTTTTAACAAATCAATCTGACCAAGGAGGAAAAGAGTATCATAGAGACTTGCTCTTGATGGTGTCTTTTTAAGCTCTTCTACAATGTTAAATTTAGGTTTATCCAAAGGATTTCTCTCTTCCCTTCTATCCATATCTCTGAATCTTCTTCTGTACTATTGGGTAACTTCAATCCTCTACCTTTTAGTGATAGAGGGGAATTGTAGTTTCTCTCTAGCTTCCTCTTTAGAACCTGGTTGTTCTTTATCCTTGTATATTGGTTTTGGTGCAACTTTACCCTTTTCATATCTCTGGGGTGTTAACTCTGTAGTAACTTGAGGAATAGGGAATTTGTCCTTGTTTGATAAGGGTTGATCTTTCTTATTCTGAGAAGGAACCTGAAATGATCCCAATTTTTGAGAATCAACTTGTATTGGTTTCTTTCCAGATCTAGTCAATACTGTGACATGTTCTGATTCGGAAGAGCTAGGTTCTTCCTCCTTTTGCTCATGTTGTCTCAGCATATTAATTCTCCCTTTCTAGTTATTTTCTACTTTTTCTATAGCTTGTCGGATATGATGTTGATACATATAACAAGACTCAGGGTCATGTGGATCATTGCAAACCAAGCACCAGATATTAACTAGAGTTGTTTCAAGATTTAAATCATATTCTTCTTGATTAGTATTGACCCTTGGTCCTACACTATTGCTTGAACTAGGCTTTTGATATTTATTTATGTAAGGAAATATCCTTGGTTGAGACCTCTCAACTTCTCTCTTCTCTATAGCATTGACCTTGTTGTTGATAGTTTTCAAAGAATTCTGAATATCAAGAAGTACTGAGGAATCTTGAGATGGTTATGATGGAAGAGGAGGAAAAGGTATGATGGTAGGTAACTTTGGAGTTGGGCTTGCCGTTGAGAGATGAGTTGCAATAGGAATAGGATTCATGGAAGGAAGATATGGGATAGAGGGTTGCTGCATGATTTCAGGAGTATATGGAGTAACATGCTTGGAGGGTAATCTTCCAACTAAAATCAAGATGTCTTCAATGTGAACTATTACTTGATAAACATTAGGAAATATGGTGATTCTAGATTTTTGAGTTTGCAAACCAATATCTGGCCCTAAAGCTCTGATGTAATATCTGTAAGCTAAGGGAGAAGTAGGTCTAAACTCATTAGGGATTATTTTCCAAGTTCTACTAAATCTGAGATTAAAATCTAAAATTGATTCTTGTGGGTGTCTCTGAATGATTGTAAACTGAGTTAGGAGTGAGAATGGATCTATAGACTCATTGAATTCTTCTACAAAAGGACCTACCAAATTGGCCCAATTCTTGATAGAACCATTTTCCAAGGTTCTGAACCAATGCAAAATTTTACCTCTGAAAGAAAGAACCAACAACTTTACAATGACATCTTCATGCCTTATGTTATGAATAACTACCATTGATAATACATCTTGATAATGCTCATACGTTGTTCTTCCAATGCCATCATAGGTCGGGATGGCTTTAATAGCAGCTTGGGGAATGTCATGTGAAGCTAGAAATGATAGTGGAGTTGGGGCATCCCAATCTGGATAATTATGCAGAACATCATCCCATTCTTCTACCATATTGGTCTGAGTACTAGAAGAATCTGAAGAAGAGGATGTTGTTGGGATTTCTTCTATGGAAGTTTTAGAGGAAGAGTATCTAGGATACTTAGATCCTGAGAATAGCTCATAGAAATTTGTAGGTTGTTCACTTTTCTTAGCTGCACCTCTAGTGAACATGAAAATTTAAAAGTTAGGATTGAGGCTTTACTAGATTTTATTTTTAGGGAGTCACCAAGTGAATTTACTTTCTTTGCATATGAGGTCAAAATAATTCACTAAATTTTGATTCCTTTGGGTAAAACATATGTGGTGGATTTGTCCCATTGGGCATGCCAAAAATTATTGTAGCCTAGTTTGTCATCTAGCTCATGCTAGAACTATGATTATCATCTCTTGAGATTTGAAGGTGAGCACCCACTGATCATAACCTAGACTAAACATTGGGAGAATCAAACTACTTTGATTCAACCTCTAGAGAAGGTTGGCTCCTTGTCAACTTAATGAGTGTTGACTCTATTTAGCTCAAATATAGGAATCTTAGGGATAGAAATGGTAGGGTTAGAAATAAATGGATTTAATATGGATGGGTGAAGCTAACAACATAGACATCCACATAATATCTTTTAACAAATGATTTTAAAAAAGCATCCTAGAGGATTAACAACATTCAAAAATTATGCAGTTATATTATTGAAATGGTGTTTTGCATGTTCACATAATTATTCCAAATATCTAGAAATATTGATTATCCAATTTTAGTAGAATAATATCAATACCCTAATTTGATAGAAATAGAATTCTCGATAAACATGTATGCAGAAACAATTAACTCGATCTACTCTAAGTTAGCTTTTCAAATTAATATAATAGACTAACCATAGCAGTAAGATGAGATAATATCTAAGAATCAAGTCCACCATTCAACATAGGCACAAATTTGAGGTAAACATCCCTTGTAATACTTTATTCATCAATTTGCAAAGATCTACATAGTGGTGCAAGCAAACACTCTAGAGCCGACCATTTGGAAGGAGGTTTCTGCCCTTATTTATAGGTTTTACAATAGTCATTTTACTCTCAAGCATTATAGGGAAATTTTATTTTCTTATGGTTTCTCTAACCACTTGCTATTCATGATGCCTACCAACTATGCCCTTCTGGTTCTATTGCAATGACCTTCTGGTTGAGCTCATCATCATCATTGGTGATTCTTGAAATCAATTCCTCTCCATCGATCTCTCAACTGAATCTGGTTCAGTAGGATGTTCTGGAAGGTTCTAGGCTGTAACTACTTTTTGTTCAGCTTCTCTGGCATCAATTTCAGTTTTTCCCCTACTTCCTAGATTACACATGCAAAAGTTCACCAAAAACCCTTAAGGGAGGTAGAAGTTTAATTTTGGTCATAGATCTATCCATCGAATGGTTGTAGTACCACTTCTTGTTTGCACGATGGCAATAAAGGAAGGAGAGAAATCATAGCTTTTCACCTTTAGTTGTTTCTCATATTTTCTGGTGCTTCTCACTTTTGGCTTAATTTTAGTGCTTTCTCATTTGCATGGCTTATGCGAAGAAGGAGAGAAAGCGTGGCTTTTCATTCTTCTTATTTTTACCTTTTGTCAGTGCTTCTCAATTTTAGCCTTTTCTCGGTGCTTTCCGGTTTGCATGGCTTATGTGAAGATGATCGAGAAGCGTGGCTTCTGCGACTTCTTTGTTTTCCTCTCTTCTTAGCGCTTCTCAGCTTCGGGTTCTTTTCAATATTTTTTGGTTGTGCACTTGATACAAGGAAGGTTGAGAAGCATGGTCTTTCTAGACTTCTTACTTTTAGCTCGATTTTAGTGCTTTCTCGCTTTCCACCTTTGCATAATGCTTTTCAGTTTTTTAGCGCTCTTCACTTCTGCACGGTGAGTACAAAGGAAACCGAGAAGCACGCCCTTTGCTAGACTTCTCACTTTTGAGCTGATTTCAGTGCTTCTCAGCTTTGGGTGGTTTGTAGCGCTTTTGCATCTCCCTTACATACTTAGCCAAATTTTGTAAAATTTTGGCTTAAGTATGAATGTAGCCATTTTTGGCCTACAATACTTTATTAATATATCTATCTATCTTATTTATTCCATTTGCATTTAAGTATTTACTTTATTTACTTTCCAAGAATATATTGCTTCTACTACTTAGATTATGTATGCAAACTTATACTTTACTCATTAAATCTATTAATATGATGTGGGAGTATCTAAATGGTTATAGGTAGGGTAACTACCAACCATATGTAACTATTGCATTTTACAGATAAAGGAGGGAGAGGAAGGAGAAACAACGATGGTTTAGAAAAATAAGAGAAGACTAGGGAGAGAGGTAAAGAGAGAGGTTTGAGACAGCCCAAAATGGAGTCCTATGAGAGATATGTAGGTAGGAGAGAGAATGCCAAAGTAGGGTTATATCTCATAATTGATTTTATTTTTTGTAATAGTTGTTTAGGCACACAAATAATACAAGTATATTTTTCTAGTCTTTATTGTGGAATGTGTTAATGGTGAATACATGATATTTTTAGTGTTGTATGTGGCATAATTTATGTTGTGTAGGTTGTAATATATAGTTGTAATGTAATATAATGATACAATAGTTGTTCTAATAAATGTTGTAATGCATGCTTTGCCATTTGGGATTGTTTAGTGTAAGTGTTGTACAAATCTAAGTAGTTGTTCTTACGAATCCCTACCATGTATGTGATAACTATAATTTAGGTGACTATATCCATTCAAGTGGAAGCTACACCATGCCATTCAAGTGGAATTTGCACCATGTTTCTCAAGTAGAAATTACACCATGTCATTCAAGTGGAAGTTGTATTATGTCCTTTAAGAGGATTAATTTTATTCATGTAGAAGTATCATGCAAGCAAAAAATACGTTGTTGTTCAATCAAAAGTGTGAGTGTCTTTCAAAATGGAGTGTCATTACAATTTGATTAGTCTTCCATTTGTTTGTGGTGCCATGCAAAAGGAAAGGTGAATAAGGTATTATTACTATGATGAGTGTGTACACTATTCAAATAGAAGGGATATTTTAAAGCCATTTTATTGACACATGGAAGCATCATTCAAATAAGAATGAAAGAGATAATGTCATTTGCATGAATACAAAGGTACCAAGAAGTGTCATTTGATTGGAGGAAGAGGCATTTTTTATGATGGATTTTTAAGCCTTAATACTAACATAAAACTCATAGGATAAATACCATAGGATCAAATATAATATAGCCACAATATAGTAAGATCAAGATAATAATGTAAGTAGAATAATATGAGCAAATTAATATGTAACTCAAGGCTTACAATATATCAAATAACATTCATTACTAAACAATAATATGAATGTAATAGCCCCATACATGTATAAAGCATTTAGCACAAATCACAATATTAATTGCTCAAAATGTATGCAATCTTTATTACTCCTCTTTCAACACTTGATACTTGGATATTACACTTGATATAATACCTAATGCAATACTTGATAAAAATCTTAATGTGATCCTTGATGTGACTCTTGATATGATACTTGATGTAACACCCGATGCTTCTTTATGGAGTACTATATATCCATAGTAGAATGGCTCTTTGGATACTTTTTTTTTTGTGGAAAACATCCCAAAAGGGATGCCACTTTCGGGTAAGACCCAAGGAGGTAGGGGTATCCATTCCACCAAAAATGCCCAGGACTTGGACTTGGCATACCACCTTTGACATACTCAAGGAGCAAACAAACACACAAAACCAATTTAAAAATAAGTAAATAAATAAGTAAATAACAACAAAATTAATAAAAAAATATAAAAAATGCTCCTTGAGTGTGTCAAAAACAAAAGCACAACCAAACACGCACAATAAGATAAAATAAACCACAACACGAACCACATAGAAAAACACAAGAACCACATAACAAAACACAAACAAGACAAAAACAACATAACACTACAAAGACATAACCCAAAAAAAACATGAAAAATAAACACAACCAAAACCTAAAAATTAAAAAAATAAATAAAAATAAAAATCAACCCAAGAAAATACTCACACATAAAAACACGAATTAACACAAACAAAGATATACCCAAGAACAAGAACAAAAAAAACACAAGAACAATAACAAAAAACATTAAAAAAAAAAAACACAAAACAACAAAAACACAAGAACAACAAAAAACAACACAAAAACAAAAAAAAATAAAAAAACCCACCCACCTTAAAAAACTAAACAAAATAAAAACAAAAAAGAAAAAAGAAAAAAAAATTGAACATAACAATGACCTATCTAGACCAGAATACTGTTAAGACAAGAATCAATAGAGGAAACAAAATAAAGAATAGAATGAGCTAGGGAACTAAAAATAACTCAAAGAGAAGAAAAAAAAAAAGCAGTAAGAAACTAGGTACCTTCATAACTGGAGCCATCCAAATAAATGATAGAAAGAAGAGCTTCCCTAATTTGAGAAACCCACCATATAGGAGGGTGGCCATAACAAGTAAGATCACCTTTGTCCAAAGCCCAATTACCTAAAGCATCAGCACTCTTATTTTGATCTCTGACCACATGATTGTAATCAAATTTCAAAAATCCCATTTGGATTAATTGAATCTTCTCAATAATTTTTTTCATTATCCAATCCACCTTATGATTCTTAGAAGGAGTCTTCAAGAGATTAATAATAAGTTGAGAGTCAGACTTAACTAACACCTCTTCCCATCCAACCTTAGTAGCCTCTTGAAGGCCTCTGAGGATACCATATCCCTCAACAAGGTTATTGGAAAGAATACCCAAATTCTCAACAAAATTAAAAACTAGGGAGCCATATGAAAGTCTACCAATTCCTCCCACACTGGCTTTTCTAGGGTTCCCTCTAGAGGCTCCATTAGTATTGAATTTTCCAAAATATTTAGGAGGAGGTTACAAATTTCTTGTCCTATCCATCTTACTAATACTCACATTGCATTTAAGTTGGTTGCCCTTAGAAGATTTAATCTTCAATCTATGCATCACTCGATCCCATATTTGGTGGGAGTTTTGGGGGTAATTAAGGAGTTGATGGACTGATTCAACTAAGTTGGCTATGGTATTTTTCTAAATATAGTGAATATCCTTCCTATCTTGATTAAAAATTTGGTTGTTCCTTTCATTCCAAATATTCCAAAGAATAATGGTAGAACCCATCCAAACTAACTACCTAATAAAATGATCAACACCCTCTTGATTAGGCCAATCCCTCCAAAGCTATTCAAAAGTAAAAAAAAATGGACCATTGTAAGCCAAGTAAAGTGGCCATTCTCCTCCATAGCTCAGATGCTAAAGTACACTCAATAAAAATATGGTTGAGAGTTTCTAAATTCTCTTCACACATTTCACATCTAAAAGGGCCATGAAAACCACGCTTCATAAGTTGCTCACAAATAAGCACCCTACAATGCAATAAAATCCAATCAAAGAACCTCACCTTAAGCCAGAGCTTTTGAGCCCAAAATTGAGAAAATATGTCAGAAGAATGGTTGGGATTATTATGGCATAAGGTCAAATAACCTTGAGCAACTGAATACTCACCCTTAGTAGTTTTTTTCCATCCAAAACAGTCTTTTTCATGGGACCAAGAGAGGGATCTCATATGAAGGATGCCTTGGATATCTTGTCTTTGCCTTTCTAGTATTTGAATAGGCCAGTCCTCAATAGGGATCCAATATCTACCAACCTTTGAATTACCAGTATGGTACCGACATTAATTAGCCACCTTTATCTAGTTAGCTCGGTGAAGCTCCTCCATCCAAGGCCTCCAATCGGGAAACTGAGTTATCAAAGGCTTGTGACCATACCAAGAATCTATCAAAAAATTTCCTGTTGACCATTATAAATGATCCAAAATAATATTTTCTTTATAAAATCCTCACCAGTCTTAAGAACTGCTAAAATGGGAGAACCTTTGGTAGGAATTTGATAGCGAACAAGGTCTTCAAGACTTTTGTTCTCAACATATTTAGCACGGAGATTATTGGCCCAAAGAGCATTGGGGTTATGCAACATCCTCCAATATAATTTAGCACCTAAATATTTGTTGTTATTAATAGAAGACCGGAATCCTAAACCCCCTTCACTCTTTGGAAGACATAAAGTATACCATTTCACCAAGGCCCATTTTCTTTTCTCCTTAGTACCACTCCAAAGGAAACGATGACTGATTTGATCCAATTCTCGAAGAACAACCTTTGGGATATTCAAAATAGAAGAAACATAAATAGGAAAGCTTGAAGGATGGATTTTACCAAGGTGATTCTACCCCTATAAGAAAGGCACATGTTGGTCCACTTGCTCAGGAAGCCATCCATTCCATGGATATGCAAAAATCTCCTTCCATGTTCATTCGGTTAGACTTATCCAAAGCTTATGATAGAATGGATTAGCACTTCCTTATCAAAATTTTGAGGCAATTTGGTTTCTATAAGGATTGGATGGAATGGATTATGGGATGTATCTCTTTAGTTTCCTACTTAGTGCTTATCAATGGTAGGCCTTCTCATTCATTATCAGCTTCCAGAGGTATTAGGCAAGGTGACCCGCTATCCCCTTATTTATTCATCATTCTTGTTGAATGATTGGGTAGGACTATAACCAAAAAGAAGGAAAACAAAACCCTTGAGGGAGTTACCATTGCTCGTGGATCTAGACCTATCTCTCATATTCAATTTGTGGATGACTCTACTCTTTTAGGTAAATCTACAGTTAAGGAAGCTTATAATATTAAGCAAATCATTAGTTGTTTTTCTAAGGCTACTGGGCAGTTGATCAATGAAGACAAATCTAAAGTTATTTTCTTTCACTGCTCTGCTATACAAGAATCCATGGTCTTGGATAAATTAAGATATAAGAATACCTCCCTTCCAATCACTTATTTAGGTATTCCCATAAATATTCAAAGGCAAAAAAATAAAGATTGGAATTGGTTGTTGGACAAATTCAAGAAGAAAATTGGAAAGTGGACTCTTTGGATGCTTGACTCTTCCTTTCCATATTTTAAATCTTATGACTCTTGCCTTCTCTACTTGACACTTGCACACACATGACTCTATCTTGTATGCACACCTAGACATGACTCTTCACTTTGCATGCTCTAATTTAAATACACTTGTGCACATAGACTCACATTAAAATTGCACACTTATTCACATGACACTTGTGCATTTCCTACACATACACACTTACATAAAACTTATGCATTTCTTACACATTACAACATTACATAAAATATTATTCACACTCTAAACTAAGACTCAATTCTAATCTAATATTTATAATATGTACCATGAAGGTACCATAGGGACACATTAGCATGTACCAAATAATGTAATATACTCCAATATATTAGGAGTCTATTGTTCAAATAAGGAAGTCTTACTGGTCAAAGAATTGGTCATATAATCTAGCCAACAAGAAAATCTAACCCTCATACAATTGATCGTTCTCATTCAATTTGGATCACATTCAAGTAAGACTATCATTTGAGCCATCACTTAGTGATATTCAAGTGAATACTAAGAAACTACTTGAGTAAAAATTTCATTGGAATTCAAATCAAAATCAAGGTGTCATTCAACTAAAAATTACTTGTTTTTCTGTCATATCACATCAATGTGTCATCTTTTTCCATTTCCATCTTTGGGTATTGACATCTTGTGGTAGTATCATCTTATACCATTTTTGTCTTAAGACCTTTCCTTCATGGTTTGTATGTCTTATTACCATACAACTCTTATAGGAGGTTACATTTGATAGTTGGTTGCTTGAAAATGTCACCTTTCACTAGATTCCCTTTTCTTGGTTGCATAATTTGGTATTAGAGTAGGATTTTGGTGTTATAGGTATACAATAAATGCTAAAGTATATATGGAAGAAAGAGGAATATGAATACCACATGGTCTTGTGCCTTGACTAGCTGATATAGCTTAGATGTTAATGAGAATCACAACTAGACTGTAGGTAATTAAAACTACCTAGACAAGAGAGGTTTATAGTGGAAACATAAGTGAAAGTATAAAGAATAAATTGACCACCTTGAAGTTCAAGATGAGGAATGATAATAACTAGAGTAGTAGTTGATTTAGACATTCTCCAACATTGGAAGTAAGCCAAAGATGTATACCCCTAATTTTAATGGAATTTTGAGCCTAGAAGAGTTGATAGATTAGATAAAATACATGGAGACATTCTTTGACTATGAATCTATGGAGGATCCAAAGTGAGTAAAATTTGCATGTATGCAGTTTTAGGGATATGTTTTAATTTGGTAGGATCATGTCCAAATAGAAAGGTAGTTAAAGTGGAAGGATAGTATTCAAATGTGGGATAAATTTATTTCTAAATTAAAATAAAAATTTCTACCTACTAACTATCATATAAGGTTGTTTACAAGACTCTAAAATCTCAAGTAAAAGGATCTAGGAGTAAAATAATATACATAAGAGTTCCATAAACTGACCATAAGGGTTGGTCATATTAAATATGATGAGGAGAAAGTGGTAAGATATATAAATGGATTAAGGTTGTTGTTGTGGGGATTTCCTTCTTACCTCCTTAAGATTTATCACGTCACAAGAATCCCAAAAATCACAATAAGTATTGTAGACTTTGGTGGATCTATCGCTTTGAACTAGAAATAGATTATCAGAATAACTCTAAACAGACCGAGTCGGGTAAGGAAACCCCATACAATGGGTTCATATATTTGTCATTTTAATGCACTCACCCATGTATTACAAAATTAAATGATATTGTATTATTT
The DNA here is from genome assembly GCA_028583015.1 of Wollemia nobilis. Lineage (NCBI taxonomy): Eukaryota > Viridiplantae > Streptophyta > Pinopsida > Araucariales > Araucariaceae > Wollemia > Wollemia nobilis. The sequence goes on along the minus strand of JAQPPZ010000709.1, from coordinate 105,159 downwards.
TGATTATTTGTGACCAAACCAGACATTGTTAGAACACATTAAGACCAGATTGATGCCATGTCCATTGGGTAGTCATAGTATATTTATATTTAATGACTCAAAAAAGAAAATAAAAGAACTAGTTCATTTTCATTCATTCAAATAATGTAATCAATAAAAATAATTTAACTAGTGATAGAAGGTGTCATTCATACATTCAGATTTATGTAATACATAAATGAGTGAGACACATGAATCAAATATTCAAAGGAATTCAGGAATAGAGTTGGAGTTTCTATAAACATGAAATGATTTACATATGAGGATATCAACATAATTCTTAGCTCTTATATGATAGTGATTACAATAAAACCCTATTTTGAATGTCGTAACATGGGGTTACTTCTCTCCATTCTTATGGTAGTTATGTAAGAGCCTCCAACTCTAGCTCATCCACAGGAAATGATATCGGTAGACAAAGCATCCTGGGCAGTTCCTAGACAAATGGCAAAAGAAAATATGGTGTAAGAGACACATGGATCGACACAAAAAATGAAATAGGACTAACACTAAAAACATAGCTATACCTGGTCTTAGGCTTCTCTCTTAGAGGTTTTATAAAAATAATCTATTGTTGTAGTGGCCTTCCTTATATAGCACTGGTTTCTCGAGCGGGTTGTAACTGTTTACTCTAGTTGGCCCAATATCACTTCCTCCCCAAGCAGGATGTAATAAAAAATGGGTATGTAGCCCATGTCTTTCTATTTACACAGGTGGTGGCTGATTTTGTGCACTATCTCCCTTGCTATCCTAGGTTGGTAGCTATGTTGCACCTAGCTCGTGTGCACTTGGCAAACTGGTCCCCACCTCTTCCCTTTCGAGGTCCTGTATACTTTGGTCAATGTAGCCCCATGCTTCGTCATGGAAGGTTAAGGTGCATATTAATATGTTGATATCCCACGTGACCTTGTTCACTCTTTCTTTGGCCCATTCCACGATGTTCTCGATGAATACGTATAAGCGATCCATCATTTGTTCCAAGGTTGTGAATTTCTTTGATAATTTTACATCTGGGCCAAGGTCAAATTTTTGTATCTTCTAGAGCACAAAATCCTTAATGTCAGGAGCTTATATGAACTCATCAAGTTTGAAACCACAATCATTCAATTCATCTTCGATCTCCTATTTGGCATTGGTAATTTCTCGATCCCATAGGAGCCAATTTTATCTGTTCTACAAGAAGAAAAATCCTTTGGCATACTCTTCGGTATAAAAATAGGTAAAACCATCCACCAATGTATTCATCATCCCACTAACCTCTACATATTCCTCCCTAAAAATTTTATATACAAAAAATATGGTGTTAATCCCCTTATCCGCTTGTTGCAAACATTCACGCAGGAGGCCAGCAGTGTGCCTAGTGGCATAGATATCATAAAATATGGAGGCAAGATGCTCCATTTTCTCCATCATATTCTCCTTTATTTGTTGTTTAAACTCTTCCATAGACCTTAGTTGGTCACTAGCCTATGCATTAATGGCCTGGGAAGGAGTCGGTATCTACTTTAACTGATCAACCTTGGCTTGAAGCTACTGCACTTTGAGCTATAATTGCCCTACCTCAACAACTTTTCTCTTTAAATATTCCATTTATTTTTCCACTATAGCTACCACCTGCACTAGATAATCCACATGGGACTTCATCATGTCCATCAGACTGGCCTTTTTCCTTATTACGTCCTTATCGATATCAATGGTGGCTCCATTTAAACTTGGTGGCAAAGGGATGTTAAATATTGTGATAGACATGTCACCTATCTCCTGCATAGTTGTCCTTTAGGGCTTGCTTACCCCTTTACTATGGGATATTTGCTCCTCCATATCTTGTATTTTATCTTCTTCATCTACAATAAACTGGATCATGTCCCTCACTCTCGCCAATGTAAGATTTTTTATTTTCTCAGTAGCAAACTCATTTATGGCTTTTTTTCTAGTGGAGGATTGTGTGGGGCTTATTTATTTTATTTCATATTCTCTAAGTATACTGAAAAATCCCCCACTTCTATTATTTTCTTTAAATCCTTGGGGAAAATGGGATGCTCTTCTTGGTTTACTACCAAGGTGGCAGAAAAAAAAGAAGGTTGGCCCACTACCACATCTATTTGCTCTGATGGAGACATCAACATTAGAGTTTATGATGTGAGGTCTTTTATTACTGTGAGGAGTAAGTGACCAACTCCTTCCCTTTTGAGGTGGCAATGGGAGAACTTGTTAGGACCCTCCTAACATGTACTTATAATTACATTTATGTTTTAACTATTTTATAAGGGTCATAACCCTTCATCATTGCAACTATTAGAATAGGTATTTTAAGGTAATCCAAGAGGTTGCAATAGGCATCATACAAAACATTATTTGATATCTTATTGTGTGTTATATATCAATACAAATTGTGATTCCATTGTAAACAATGATTCTTCTGCAATTATTCTGACTTATTGTTACAGGTTTCTACCATCTAGTATCAGAGCATCAAACTGGGAGTGCCTCCAAATCAATTGTTTTTAGAGACTTGTTAAAAGTGCTTAAGGAAATCAGCATCATCTCAGGGAGAACCACTACCATATGGTATATGGTTTTTAGTTACTCAGGATACGTCCTAAGGGTTGATTATTACAACAATTTTTAACAAGGGTTGTTACCACAAGACATGGAAGTAAACGAACAATATATATACATATATATAACACATAATCTGCCCATAAAAAGCATGGCGTCAGACGAACACGGGCATGCTACACAAACTCAACAAAACAAAGCAAAACCATCTCTGGTATAAAATTGATTCCAATTTGTCTAAAAACTTGAATTGATCAAGTTGAGTGAGAAAAATAATCGATTAAAATCAAGAAAAAATACAATTAGCATGAACAAGGACGTTTTTCGACGTCACCTGCAAAAACCAGTGGAAGATACCAAAAAAATCAAGTATAAATTTTATAAGGATTTCAAATAATTAATAGCGACGAAAATTGGACGTCGACCATTGAAAGTTAGAAGTTGTAAAGGGGATAAAAATAATTATCCCACATTGCCCTTTTTAAAATGGCAAGTGGGTTTAAACCTAAGGGTAGGCACATAAGGAAGTGCCTAGTCACCTAGGCACTCACGCATGCATGTGACACCCTCCCTTGATCGCCCAATTACAATCAGATTTTCACCTTGGAAAATGTGCTACAAGTTGATCTTGACCACCAGTAAAATTATTTTTTCCTTTGCTCGCTCTTCTCAACCCTCAACCCACCTCTATTTAGTCCACCACCTAGCCTTTGCTCTGCCTCTACTGACTTTTTCTTATTCTTCCACTTCACTCCACCTATACCAACTTCTGCTTGTTCATCCGCTCGTGCCCTCAAGTCTCACCCTGCCTTAGCTCCTCTTTATCTTTTGCCTAGGTCAGTTCCACCCGAACTCTGCCAGCCACCTCTCCACTCTACCTTGACTTCCACTCTCGATCCACCTTGACTCTTGTGTCATGATCTACCAGCCTACCACCGTTGCCCTTATCGCCTATCACCTCGTACTTCACCTCTGCCATGGTCTATCAATTAGTAACAGTTGAATACAGTGGGTTAAAAATATACAGGGCAGTAGCCCAACCAAATTTTTAAAATTGCTATTGAAGTAAATAAAATAAAAAAATTGAACAAATTTTTGAATTGTGAAAAGTTGTTTCCTTTAGAACAAATTTTTAAAGCAACTTTTTACACAAGTTGCTAACAACTTTTTACAACTTTTTATCAATATTTTGGCAATAAGTCCTCCAAAAAAATCCCACTAAAATTGCAGAAGGATGAAGATCATAGGATATCACTATGGATAAACTTCTCCAAGAAATTCTCCAAGGCAAAGAGGAGAACGCAGCTAAGATGCACGAACTTCAGGAAACAATACTCGCATTAAACTTAAAACTAGAATCTGTCAGTCAGAATCTGGCACTAGTGCAAACAAATCAAACTAGCGGAGGATCACCACCCCAAACACCATTGGGAGGGCCACAAACATCCATCCTTCCTAGAACTACCAAGTTAGACTTTCCAAAATTTGAAGGTGGTGATCCTACAAATTGGATTTATCAGGAAGAGAAATATTTCTCATTGAATCAAATTTTTGAAAGACAAAAGGTGCATATTGCATCCTTTCACTTAGAGAATGAAGCCATCCAATGGTACCAATGGTTAGAAAAAACCAACATCACTCCTACTTGGTTCACATTTATAGAAAACCTATTAGTGTGGTTTGGTCCTAGAACTTTTTAAAATTTTAGAGGAGCTCTCACAAAATTATGCCAAACCACTTCGATAAAAGAATATCAAGCTGAATTTGAAATATTGGCAAATCGAACAACCGAGCTAGATGCTTCCTTATTTCAAGATTATTTCATCAGTGGATTAAAGGAAGAAATATGAATAGAATTACAAATGTATAGACCCACAAATATGATGGAGACCATAGTATTAGCGAAACTAGCAGAGGACAAAATGAGGGCACAATGTCGATTGGGGAAACCATCCATGGGGAAATCATCAAATAGTTACACTAACCCCAAAACCATGCAAAATGGAAGGGTACAAAATTCATACACAATTTCAAAAATTAACCCAAACTGATGCAGGAAGGGAAAACGCAATCACACAATTCCAAAAAATTTCATTCATTAACTGGAAATCTCCTTTACATAAACAGCCCACAAGCTTTACAATAACCAGTGCTCGGCTTGGTTTTCTCTAACTACACTCTCCGTGTGTTCTCCAATCCCCGCAGGCTTTACAATTCTTGGGTTTTTATAGAGGCCCCGACCCTCTGTCACAAAATGGTGGAGTACTCTGTAACTGCCTGCACCTCGATCCTATGAGTCATTATTGCACTCCCACTGCAATCGCCACCTGACTCTCGTTCATTGTCGCACTTACTCTCCAACATCAACTCGACGATCTGAGTTTTCAACCTATTCACGAAACTACCAACTGCCACCTGGGTTAAATGTGGGAAGATGCATTGATGAGCCATCTGTGTGTACTTGGCCTCTACGTGTCGTGCGTGAATGGCCACCATGATCTCTAGGATCCTCTGCAGAGACTGATGCTTTGGTTCCAATGGCTATAAATGTGCAGTGCACTTTTTAGGCATGAAACCATGCATTTATGAGGCACTTGATTGCCTCGGGAAAAACCCATCTCAAAACGTGCACCCTTTTTGAACCATGAACCAATCGTTTTTCGTGATATCGCGACATGTCGTGATATCATAATATTTTGGTCTCCTTGCGCTCCTCCCTTTTGGTTGTGATATCGCGACATGTCACGATATCGTGATGTTTTCTCTTCATCTCACCTTTCTCACCTTCGGGTCACGATATCATGACATGTTGTGATATCGGGACATCTTCCTCCAACGCTGCCTTTCTTGACTTCAAGTCGCAATATCGTGACATGTCGCGATATTGCAACATTGCCTTCGGATACCCCCTGCTTTCTTGCTCTTTGTCGCAAGTTCATGACAGTCGTGATTTTGTGACATGTCGCAAAATCATGACATTCCCAAGTCTTCCCCTCGGCTATCTGCTCCTTGTCGTGATTTTGTGACATGTCGCAAAATCATGACATTCCCAATTCTTCCCTCGGCTGCCTTGCTCCTTGTCACGATTTCATGACAGTCGCAATTTCGTGACATGTCGCAAAATCATGACATTCCCAATTCTTCCCTCGGCTGCCCTATTCCTTGTCGCAATTTTGTGACAGTCGTTATTTCGTGACATGTCATGATTTCACGACATCTTTTCTTCACTTGCTCTCTCCCCTGTTTTAGTCGCAATTTCGTGACATGTCACGAAATCGTGACATTTTCTCTGCGCACCTTCTCTCTCCTGCTCGGTCGCGATTTCATGACATGTCATGAAATCGTGACATTTCTCCACTGCACCTTCTCTCTCCACTTTGTGTCATGATATCACGACACTTTTTTTGTCGTGATATTGTGACACATTTTTCTCCTTGCTTTCTGCTTCTTCTTATGTCACAATTTTGTGACACGTCACGAAATCACGACGTCTTTCCTCCTTAGCCAACTTTTTAGAAGTGGCCCTCCTGCCACTGGATGCTTCTGCATCAGGTGCCACTAGATGCTCCTACATCAGACACCCGGGGTTGGTGGAGAAGTGACCTTCACTTTTGTGCTATTCGATAATCGCCTTTGGTAACATCTCCAAACGTGCACCTACCTCTGCAGCCTGCTCAAACCCCGTATCCTGGCCAAAAGAACTTCTGTCTACCTCCAGATAGATTCTTCCACTACTACACACTTCCTCGTCTACAGACTGCTTGAACTCTATCTCCTAGCCAGATAAATTTTTGCCTTCTTCCAGGTAGATCCTGGCACTGCTGCACACCTCTTTGTCTACAGCCTGCTTAAACTCCTTCTCGCCCAATGCCTTTGATGGCTTCAACTTCTGGTGAACTCCATATTCCCTTTCACCAGTTCTTTCTCCCTGGCCTCTTCTTTTCTGTTTATCCTCATGCATTCTGTGCAGCTCCTTTCGTAGGGCCTTCACTTGCCTCTGCAAATCCATTATGAGCAGCTCCTCTTGCATGGCTTTTATTTGCCTCTACAAAACTCGGACATCTTCTACCGTTGCTATATCTCTACCACCAACAGGGTTTCTTCTTGGAGGCATTCTGCTCACTCTCTCACAAGCCCTTCCATAGATCCTGGTGTAACTACCTCATGTCTGACGATCTGTTACACACTTAGGAACATTAGATTTGATACCACTGATGGGGGACAAGAAAATGCAATCACACAATTCCAAAAAATTTCATTCATTAACTGGAAATCTCCTTTACATAAATAGCCCACAGGATTTACAATAACCAGTGCTCGACTTGGTTTTCTCTAACTACACTCTCCGTGCATTCTCCAATCCCCGCAGGCTTTACAATGCTTGGGTTTTTATAGAGGCCCCGACCCTCTGTCACAAAATGATGGAGTACTCTGTAACCACCTGCACCTCGATCCTATGAGTCATTATTGCACTCCCACTGCAATCGCCACCTGATTCCCATTCACTGTCACACTTACTCTCCAACGTCAACTCGACGCTCTGATTTTTCAACCTGTTCATGAAACTGCCAACTTCCACCTGGGTCAAATGTGGGAAGATGCATTTATGAGCCATCTGTGTGTACTTGGCCTCTGCGTGTTGTGCGTGAATGGCTGCCATGATCTCTAGGATCCTCTGCAGAGACTAATTCTTTGGTTCTAGTGGCTATAAATGTGTATCACACTTTTTGGGCACAAAACCATGTGTTTATGAGGCACTTGATTGCCTCGAGAAATACCCATCTCGAAACGTGTACCCTTTTCGAACCATGAACCAGTCATTTGTCACGCTATCGCGACATGTCACGATATCATGATATTTTGGCCTCCTTGCGCTCCTTCTCCCTTTTGGACATGATATCATGACATGTCATGATATCACGACATTTTCTCTTCATCTCACCTTTCTCGCCTTTGGGTCGCGATATCGCGACATGTCACGATATCATGACATCTTCCTCCAACACTGCCTTTCTTGACTTCAAGTTGCGATATCATGACATGTCGCGATATCACGACATTGCCTTTGAATGCCCCCTGCTTTCCTGCTCCTTGTCATAATTTCATGATAGTCGTGATTTCATGACAGTCATGATTTCATGACATTTCATGAAATCACGACATTCCCAAGTCTTCCCCCTGGCTATCTACTCCTTGTCACAATTTCATGATAGTCACAATTTCGTGATAGTCATGATTTCATGACATGTCATGAAATCGCGACATTCCCAATTCTTCCCTCGACTGCCCTGCTCCTTGTCATGATTTTGTGATAGTCACGATTTCATGACATGTCACGAAATCGTGACATTCCCAATTCTTCCCTCGGCTACCCTGTTCCTTGTCACGATTTCATGACAGTCGTGATTTCACGACATGTCACGATTTTGCGACATCTTTGCTTCGCTTGCTCTCTCCCCTGTTCCAGTCGTGATTTCGTGACATGTGAAATCATGACATTTCTCCACTGTGCCTTCTCTCCACTTTGTGTCGCGATATCGCAACACTTTTTCGTGACACTTTTTCTGTTGCGATATCGCGACACATTTTTCTCCTTGCTTTCTGCTTCTTCTTCTATCGCGATTTCACAACACATCGTGAAATCGTGATGTCTTTCCTCCTTAGCCAACTTTTCAGAAGTGGCCCTCCTACCACTGGATGCTTTTGCATCAGGTGCCACTGGATGCTCCTGCATCACAAACCTACCAATTAAACATCTAGTTTCAAATAAATGAAGGAACGACAAGCTAAAGGTCTTTGCTACCACTATGATGAGAAATTTGATCAAAATCATAAATGCGCATCACAAAATTTGTATATTCTAGATGTTATAGACTAAGGAAATTCCTCTGAAGAAGAAACTAAGATAGAAGTAGAAGTAATATACGACACACCAGAAAGTGAAGAGGAAAATACACCTAAGGTTTCCTTCAACGCCCTTGCAGGATTTTCTACTCCACAAACGATGAGGGTAAAAGGGAATTTTAAGAAACAAAACCTTATTGTGCTCCTAGACTCGGGTAGCACACACAATTTTATTGATCCAAGGGTGGCTAAACAAGCTAATTTTTTTATATATCCTTGTAATAATTTCAAAGTGATGATTGGAAATGGAGGAAAAATTGCATGTAAAGGTAAATGCCAAAATATTAAACTATGGGGGATTATAACATAAAAGGAGACATGTATGTACTACCCCTAGGAGGTTGTGACATCGTCCTTGGAGTACAATGGCTATGAACAATGGGCATAGTTCAATGGAAATTTGATGAATTATGGATGAAGTTCACAGAGAAGAATCAAACTTATACTATCAAAGGATTAAAATTTGGACCCTCACAAATCATAGGTTCTCATAGAATGGAGAATATATCTCTAAAGGAAGCAAAGGAATGGTAGCCCAATTATTTTCAATCCAACCCACTCATGAAGAACAAGAGGTGCCAGAGTTATAGAATATTTTAGAACACCATAAATAAGTATTCAATGAACCAAAAGGACTGCCTCCACAACGAAGTCGCAATAACTCTATTCAACTACTTCCAGGATATCCACCCCCTAATATTAGGCCTTATAGTTATCCATATCTACAAAATACTGAGATAGAGAAGCTAGTATAAGAGCTTCTTAAAGTAGGGGTCATTAGACCTAGAAGAAGCCCCTACTCCTCTCCAGTTATATTAGTGAGGAAGAATGATGGGTCATGGCATTTATGTGTCAATTTTAGAGCACTTAAAAAAATTATCATCAAGGGTAAATTTCCTATTCCAATCATAGATAAGCTACTAGATGAACTACATAGGGCTGCCTATTTTTCTAAACTAGACTTATGATTATGATATCACCAAATCAAAGTTAACGAAAAGGACATTCCAAAGACCACCTTTCACACTCATGAAGGGCACTATGAATTTGTTAGGATTCTACTCCTAACCACCATACTAATCACATTATTAGTTAATTATTTAATCACTCTCTTTCACAAAGGTTGTGACCTTTGATCACACCTTCACACTTGTATAAATAGGCCTTTCAATTGGTATAGTTGAGGCATCGAAGAATATAATTATTAATTAATTGTTGGGTCCCCATACAATACAACAGTGATTCCTTAATAAAAGTGATTCCTTTTTATTATTCTAGCATTATAATCAATCTTTCTCTATTGGGTTCACTACATCTGGTATCAGAGCCTCATCAAAGGGGAAGAAATAATCAAACAATTTTTTTCCCTTTTTCATTTTATCGCGTGGTGCTGACTACAATTTTTTGGCACAAATATACAATTCACAGCATCACGAATCCCCTACATACGTGATAGCCCGGTGATCAGAAGAAACCAACGATTTTCAAGCATCCATTTTTGACTAAAAACATCTAAAATACCTTCCACAAATTGAAAAGAACTACATATGGTTAATCGGATTCACAAAACATCGTTGCTGGCTGAAAAAAAAAAATTCCAGCCAGTCGCTCACCCTGCGTTTCTGGCAAGCGCATTCAAAAACCGGTGAAATGGAAAATTAAATAACCTAAGGTTTAAATAATTCTAGCATCATAAATTCATTTCCAATCACCGTTAAATATTTTGTCATCATTGTTTAGAAGTTTTTCTGCGTGAGCATCGTTTTCCAATGGAGCCTAAGAAATTGGTGAATTTTTTTTTATTTTATCAAAGTTCTAAGGTTATCTAAATTTTTGATCATCGAGAAAGGTTTTCCGACGTCATAGACAGAAAAGAGAAGGAAGTTTTAAAAAGGGCATCAAAAATTAATATCAAATATTTCAAGCAAAATATGACATCACAACGTCTTCGTCTCCTTTCCCTGCTCCAGAATACCAAGACTTAGTCACCGAAAAAACTCGGTATCCTAAATGCCAACACTACGTTTATTCGATGTCCATGTATTAACTAGGACCTCACCTACAGCAAACAATGAGCCCCTATAGCAAATAGAGAACCACCAATGAGCACAGGTGAAAAAATAGGGCAGTTAGGTAAACTAAAACCCACCGTGAATTTCATAGACCGAAGGAAAACAACCGATTGAACAACAAAAACACAACTATTTTTGTTCACAGCCATATGTGAACAACCAATTAAAACACCAAACCAAGCCTGCATCTTGCTAGACATTCCACACTCACGCGATCCACTGTATCATGACCCTGTAAGACTTGTTACTATTGCAAATTCTTGCTAAAAGTTGTCAAGGCATTGAAAATTTTTGCTAATTCTGCCACTTACGAAGGTTATAAATCTCCAAAACCTAACCACAATGGCCAAAGAATGACTTTTATGCAATTTTTAATGATAATTTTTCAAGAAATTTTTGTGATGACTTTCAACACTTTTTGCGACACCTTTTTGCCAAACGACTATGCAAATGGCCGATGGAAGAATATCTCACGACCCCAACCTAATTTTGCTACTTAATCTTGCCCACCTACGTCAAATCATGTCAGTGAGTGTATATAAAATTCAGTTCCAAGATATCACCAATCGCATCACAGGGTTGGACGAATCAGTCCTCATAAGTGGGTTCATCAATGGATTGAAAGAAGAAATTAGAGTGAAGATCATGATGTACACTCTTCGCACCCTATAGGAAGCCATTAGATTAGCCTTGTTAGCCGACGATACATTCAATGTTCAACGTCAACATGGGGAGCAACCTATTTATAAATTGACATTCACGTACACTATTCCAAAACACAAACCCTTGCCATTTAAGTACCTTAGCCTACAAGAAATGGAGGAATGACGAGTGACAGACCGCTGCTATACTTGTAATGAGCAATTTGGGCCCCTTCATTGTTGTGCTACAAAAACATTGTATTTATTTAATATAGTTGATCCTTGTCACTCCATAGAGGAAGAAGGTGAGGGAGATGTGCACGACATGACCAAAGCACCTGATCATAACAATGAAGGAAATGAGGTCGATGTGCAAGAAGTGCTCGATGCACCAAGAAAATATGAGGTAGACATCCATGCAGTAAAAAATTAAGCAAGACATACACTCTCAAAGAACTACACACAAGTTCATCACCAATAGTGAGTTCTCATCGTATAGGCAGCCCGATTCAGAAATGAGGCAAAAGAGTGAGTGCACCTTTATTTTTCCTTCATTATACATAGGAAGAATTAGCTAAAGTGAAAGCCTACCGTCATCACAATTCTCCTAAGGAAGATTCTACTATTCTTTCTAGAAACCCCCCACTAATTTTTCGACCTTCAATATATCATTGCCTTCGAAAAAGTGACATTAAAATAGTACAAGAACTTGCACAAATCCAACTAGGAAAACAAGCAATGAAGATCCTTACTTTGAGCTTTGAGGACAAATCTCTTTTTAAGGAAGGTGGCATGTTAGGATTCTACTCCTAACCACCATACTAATCACATTATTAGTTAATTATTTAATCACTCTCTCTTTCACAAAGTTTGTGACCTTTGATCACACCTTCACACTCGTAGAAATAGGCCTTTCAATTGGTATAGTTGAGGCATCGAATAATATAATTATTAATTAATTGTTGGGTCCCCATACAATACAACAGTGATTCCTTAATAAAAGCGATTCCTTTTTATTATTCTAGCATTATAATCAATCTTTCTCTATTGGGTTCACTACAGAATTCTTGGTGATGCCATTTGGCCTTACCAATGCTCCTTCCACTTTTCAAAGTTTAATTAACAAGGTATTCCACCCTTTCCTTAACAAATTTATCTTAGTTTTCTTTGATGACATCGTTATTTACAGTAAAACATGGGAAGATCATTTGAACCATATTAGCCAAGCATTAAAAATCTTGAAGGAAAATCAACTATATGAAAATAAATCAAAGTGTTCCTTTGGAAAGCAAGAAATCGAATACTTAGAACACATTGTCTCTAAATATGGAGTTAAGGTAGATCCTCGCAAAATTAAGGATGTGAAAATTTGGCCTATTCCAAAAACCTTAAAAGGTCTATAAGGGTTTATGGGGCTAATAGGATATTATCAAAAATTTATCAAAAATTATGGGAAAATTACAGCTCCTCTAACAGCATTGCTTAAGAAAAATACCTTCAGGTGGTCATCTCAAGTGGATGAAGCTTTCACTACATTGAAAAATGCAATGTGTACCACTCTTTTCCTAGCTACACCCAACTTTTCTAAACCATTCATCATTGAAAGTGATGCCTTGGGGGTTGGAATAGGAACCGTACTCATGCAAGATGAAAGACCTCTAGCTTTTCCAAGTAAAGCATTTTCTAAAAAGAATCTAGCTCATTCTAACTATGAAAAATAAATGTTGGTAATTTTTCATGGTGTTAAACATTGGAGACCTTACCTTATTGTACAACATTTCATTATATGCACTGACCATCATAGCTTAAAATACTTCTTGGAACAACATACTAATACCCCAAAACAACAAAAATGGGTTACTAAACTACTTGGCTATGATTACGAAATTACATAAAAAAAGGGAAAGGAAAACATGGGGGTAGATGAACTCTATAGAAAATTTGAAGACATGCCTCAACTCCATGCTCTTTCCTCCCTTATTCCCAAATGGTTATATGAGGTTTGTGAAGAATGGATTAATGATCCTACTACCCACACAATAATTCAAAAACTCCAACATAATCCTAATAGCAAACCTCCATATACTTGGATGGATAATATATTAAGGTACAAAGGACAGGTGGTCCTCGCCCAAAATTCTTCTTATCGTGAAAAAATTTTCCATGAATTACATACCTCACCCACTGTCGGACACTTAGGATTCTTAAAAACATATAAAAGAGCAGCTAGATATTTTTATTGGATAGGTATGAAAAACTACATCAAAAAATTTGTAAAAGCATGTGAAACTTACCAAAGACATAAAGGAGAGACAATTGCAACCCCAAGATTACTTCATCCTCTTCCTATACCAACCAAAACATGGGCGGATATTTCGATGGATTTTATTGAAGGCTTACCAAAATCAGGCAGAAAAACAATGATTTTTGTAGTAGTAGACCATTTATCCAAATATGCCCATTTTTGTCTGGTGGATCATCCCTACACCGCTAGTACTATAGCCCATATTTTGCATGATAACATATTTAAATTACATGGTATACCATCAATGATTGTTAGTGATCATGACCCAAATTTCACTAGTGCTTTTTGGAAGGAATTGTTCAAATTAGAAAGTACTCAACTTCGTATGAGCATCGCTTACCATCCTCAAAACGATGGCCAGACGAAAGTTGTTAATAAGTGCTTAGAAACTTACCTTCGTTGTTTCATATCTACTCAACTACTCCATTGGGTAAAGTGGCTTCCATTAGCAAAATGGTGGTATAACACTTCCTACCATACATCCATCAAAATGACTCCTTATGAAGCATTATATGGCCAAACACTTCCATCACTCACTGCTTATATTCCAGGGAGTACAAAGGTACAAGCAGTGGAGACGAAACTCTCTACTAGGGATGACATTCTGAGGATCCTAAAAGAGAACTTACACATCGCCCAAAATCGCATGAAGTAGCAAGCCGATCAACATAGGATTGAGCATAGTTTTCAGGAGGGTGATAAGGTTTTTCTACACCTCCAACCTTACCAACAGTCCTCTCTTAAAAAAAAAGGCTCACAAAAGTTAGTGCCCAAGTTTTATGGACCTTATAATATTCTCCAACATATTGCGGTCATTGCTTACAAACTGGAGTTACCACCAACATCCAAAATTCATCCCGTCTTTCATGTATCTTGCCTTAATCTAGTAGTGGGAGCCAACATCACTATACAAACTAACCTTCCTGAGTTTACCGATGATGGAGTACATTTGGTTGAACCTGAAGCTATATTAGATTGTTGCTCTTGTCACCTTTGAAATCGATATATCACTAAGGTCTTGATCCATTGGAAAGGTCTACCTTTAGAATACGCTACATGGGAGACTAGTCACTATATCCAGCAGCAATTTCCACATTTCCAGCTTTGAGGACAAAGCTCTTTTAAGGAGGGTGGCATGTTAGGACCCTCCTAACATGTACTCATAATTACATTTATGTTTTAACTATTTTATAAGGGTCACAACCCTTCATCATCGCAACTATTAGAATAGGTATTTTAAGGCAATCCAAGAGGTTGCAATAGGCATCATACAGAACATTATTTGATATCTTATTATGTGTTATACTCCAATACAAACTACGATTCCATTGTAAAAAGTGATTCTTCTGCAATTATTATGACTTATTGTTGCAGGTGTCTACCATAACTAGAAGAAGAGGGGAATTTTTCCTATTCTTGTTGTCCTTCACCCACTATTTTCATCATGACCTCAAATAGGTCAGTATCCTGATGGACAATATGGAAAATGGGATCCTTGAATTCTTTTGGGGAAGCAGCTGGTATCCACCAATAATTCTCTATGTAATATTAGCTCTCAGCCATAATCTCCCACTACTTATAACTTGATGTGAGGCCTATTATTCATTCTCCATACCAATTCCAATGACTGACCTCCTTTGATGACCTTGTGTATCTCATCTTCAAAGCCATCCTTCCTATGAGTGACTTGCAAGAGGGCAAGTTTATTGATAATAGCATGTATGTGGTGGCCAGTGGGATCATAGGGTCTCCACGTAACTTTAGGGAAGTAGTATGTATTCATATTCCATATGGATTGCAGCATTTCAAAATGGCCTAATATTTCTAAGGGCCCATCGAACAAGGAATGGGAAACTATGGCACACTCCCCTTCTTCTTGAGGCATCTGATTTTCACTTCCTCATCAATCTATCGAGTTATCTCTAGGATAGTAATTGAGGTTGGGCAATGCTTTTGCAATGCCTTTGGGGGAAATTTATAACCATATACCCTGATATAGGAGAATTATTCTATATAGAATAAATATCCTACCTTAGCCTCGTGAAGAAGGTCCTCACCCCAACTCCAAATTTGTTAGGTTCTTCACCACACAATTGAGTGTGTACTAATAGGAGGATGTTATCGAATAATAGCTTGTAGCTCGAACACCCTTCTTGTATGCATAGCAGTGTATCCTGAATCATAGCGGTTGTCACCCCTCCTAACCAAGCCACCAGGGATTTTTCGAGTTGAGCTCTAACTAAATGAATGAAAAAATAATAATAATAGAATGGGGGAAGCTCTTCCTTATCAGCTAGTATGGCCCCCTACAATTTCACCAATTACCTATCCATGTTGTCATTGATGATGTCTTCCCACCGTTATAGGGGTGCCTTATCCATCCTATTACATTGTATGATCAGGAACATGACCTCCTTAGTAATGTGCTCCAAATATTTGGTGCCAAGCACTAGGTTGATCATTTCTACATAGTCTTGCACCCAAGGATGAAGAAAGAATTTATGGACAGGGAAACCCGAATGCCTGTGCCTTCCTCTCTTTAGAAGCATCTCTAGAAAAGTAGTGTTTAGCATGAAATTGGATTGAAGAGTGAGCATTTTGAATTCTAGGACCCACAAAGCTGTGGTGAGCCCAAATACTTATCTGATTCTGTCTGCTACCAACCTAGACATAAACTTATTCTTGTGGTCATGAATGGTTCTATTCTTGGGGTTGTAGGCCACTTCTAGCCACACTAGAAGGTCAAAAGAGTGGTAAACCTTTGGATAGATTAACCAATCCAGGTTGGTGTTCCATTTATTGCAAATTGGGATTGGCTTGGTACTGTCTCGTTGTGCCCTCATAAATAGGCTCCTCAATAGCGTTGGGTAGCGTTGGCTATCCTCCTTAGTAGGATCAAAAATATATATGGTGATGCCTTCCACCTCTCTCTATTGATCTAATGTAATATCTCTACCCAAATCAGGAAGGTTACTCAGTGCCTTTGGGTCCTATGCTCTCCTTTCCCTCTTGGTAATCGACCATGTCCCAATAATCCTCCTTATGTGAGCTTTGACATCGGGCACTCATGTTGTAGCCACATTGGTAGAAGCCATGGAAGTACACCTTTGTGTATAGAGATTTTTTGAATTACTGTGCTTGACCTCATAAATAAAGCACTCTACATGCACATTTATGCTAATGGTGTGGGGGAGGTCTACCACCTTCCATTTAAAGAGCTTGCATTTAATTCACTTAGGTGGGGTGCATGCTTTTTCATTCATCAAGACTTTATGACTGGTCGTGCCATAGGGCTAAGCACACCATGTCACTCTCCTTGTTGTCTTTGGATTGGTTTATTTTTATGCCCACTTGGTTTAATTATGGCATGATAATATCTTAGGAAACATGGTGAATTTCTATTAGCTTGGGTAGGGCACACTCGAGCATAACTTTTTGGGGAAGATCGCACGAAATATGTGCCTTTTTAAATCTTTGTGCATCTCAAATAGGACTGGATGCATGGATTCATGCACCTGACAAAACTTCTTGCACTCCATTGGGAGAATGGAGCACACGGACCCCAAGGCAGGTGCATGACCTTATGCACCCACAAAAATTTTACATGCTCCAAGGGAGTGGAGCACATGGACCATAATGGAGTGCATGAGACTGTGTACCCTCAAGACCCTTATGCACTCCATTCTTGGAGCGTATAAACTTAGATGTGGGTGCACGACTTCATGCACCAAACTAGAACCTTGCACGCTCCATTGGAGTGGAGCGCATAGACATAACTCAAGGTGCATGAACTTGAGTGCCCTTCAAGACTTCACATGCTCCACTTGAGAGCAAATCACGTGGACTAGGGGATGGGTGCACAGATTCATATCACCTAAAAACTTGTGCATGCTTTGTTAGAGTGGAGCATGCATACGAGATAGGGGTGCACAAAGTTGTATGCCCTTTGGAATTTTTGTGCACTCCACTTTATAGTCATGTGCATGGACTCTAGATGAGCGCACAACCTTGTGTACCCACAAGGACCTTTGCGCACTCCATTAGAGTGGAGCGCATGGACACAACTTGGGGTGCACAGAGTTATGCACCCTTAGAAAACCTCATGCACTCCACACTCCCATGGAGCATATGGACTCAAATCAAGGTGCATGGATTCGTGCACCCCTTAGATACTTTTGTGTGCTCCATTCCTCAATGGACTACATGAGCCAAAATCAAGTGCATGGCTTCGTACACCTAGATGGAATTTCATACGTTCTATTTGTAGAGCGCATGGGCCCAAATTAGGGTGCATAATATTGGGTGCACCTAGACTTTTTGTGTGCTCCACTAGAGAGTGGAGCGCACGGGATCAGACTTGGGTGCACCACCTTGTGTGCCCTTTGAAAAAAGATGGAGTGTAACAAAAAAATAAAAATAAAAGGAAGTGGTATTCCATTGCTAACATCAACTCTAACTGGGACAAGGGGATGGATAAAAATATTTTAGACATTGACCTAAGAACTCTAGAATATCTGGGTGGAACAAAACTGATGACTTATTTACAATAGACTTACACACACACCCTTCCTCTATTTTTTTTTTAATCACCCCTCGTGACCTCCGATAAGGGGGTCGAAGGATTTTAGGTGCTGACCATTTACCGGTATGGGCATCTCTTCTCCCTCCATGTCTTGGAGTCTATAAGTGTGTTGGTCGATAACCTTGGCAACCTGATAGGGCCCTAACCACTTGGGTTTGAATTTTTCTTTCTCACTAGGCTTATCATTCTTTGGATCCCAATATAGTACTACTTCACCCACAGAAAAACTTTTATCCCTAGTATTTTTATTGAACAGTTGAATGGTCTTGCTGGATTGAGCGATCATCTTAGCAACTGCTTCCCTCCTATCCTCTTCCAATTGTACAAGTTGGTCCATTATCCTTTGTAATATATTTGGTTTTTCATGATCCTAGAATAGTAATGAGAGGGTTTTTCTTTCTAGCTGAGGTGGTATAAGTGCCTTTTCCCCATAAACCAAATCATAAGGAGACTTTTCAATGGCTCTTTTTATTGACAACATGTCTTCCCACAAGGCATACTTCAGTTCACTGTCCCAACTTCTTTTATTCTTCCCCAATGATCTCTTGATTTGGGTGATTATGTTCTTATTTGAAGACTTGTCCAGTCCATTCCCCTGAGGATAATAATTTGTCGAATGGGCTAGCTCTATACTATATTGTTCATAGAAGTCAACCATCTCATAAGAGGTGAAATATTTAGCATTGTTTATCACAAGCTTCCTAGGCACCCCGAATCTAGTTAATATGCTTTCTTCCAGGAAATTGATGATAGTTGATGTTGTTGACCTTCTGAGAGGAGCTGCTTCAACACATTTAGAAAGGTATTATATGGCTGATATTATCCATTTATGGCCACCTAAATAATCTGGGTTGATATCCCCTATCATATCTATCCCCCACTGAGAAAATTGAGTCTCAATGATTACAGGCTTCAGTGGCATTGTAGGGAGTTTTTTCTTACTAGTAAAAACTTGACAGTTATAACATTTTCTAATAAATTGATACACATACTTAAACATTGATGGCCAATAGTAACCCACCCTCATAATATGGTTGGATTTTGCCTTTGGAGAAAAATTACCATCGCAAAATATCGTGTGAAATTCTTCAATGATTTTGGGGACTTCCTTTTTTGTCACACACAAAAGAAACACTCCACTTGGGTGTCTCCAATAAAGCCAAATTTCTTGGAGGTGATACTTTTGAGCTTGTTATTTGATACTCCTCACCCTGCTAGTATATTTTTTAGGTAGAAAGGATAGGGTCTTCAAATAAAATAGGATATCTCTATACCAGTTAGATTCTTCATGTTCACGATGTTCAACCTACTATACCCCTTGCACTACAAGGGCGTTATCCATATCCTCTTCTCCTTTGCAAGCCATGTATTTTACCAACCCTTGACCTTTAATAATTATAACTACCTTAAACTCAACATCATACTATAACAGCTTCACCATCCATCTTGTTAAACTTCTTATGGGTTCAGGCTGGGTGAGGACATATTTTATGGCTATGTAAGGAATGTAGGTAATCACTTTACTGGAGCCAAAGATACTTTTAAAATATTCCAAGGCTTGAATAAGGGAAAAGACATACTTCTCTATTGTATTATACCTCATTTGGGCCCCCTTTATTTTTGAATTCATGAATACTATGGGTTTTCACTTCCTTCTTCATCCTTCTGTGATAGCACAAGGGCTATTGTATACTCTGAAGCAAAATAATACAGGTTAAAGTTCTTTGAATGATACGGGTAGGTCAGCACAGGTGTAGTGGTAATGGCTTCTTTAATTCATTGGAAGGCTTTGATATTGTCTTCATCCCATTTTATCTTTGCATCCTTCTTAATCATGTCATTAACAAGTTTAGCAATTTTGGAAAATTTTGAGATAAATCTCTTGAAAAATTTTATCTTACCAAAGAGGGACTTGACTCCTTTGAGGCTCTTGGGGGTGGTAATTTTTCAATAGCCTCTATCCTTTTTGGGTCAATGCTTATTCCTTACTTTGATACCACATGTCCTAACAGATTTCCATGAGTAGCTCCAAATAGACACTTATTTGGGTTTAAGGATATCCCATACTCTTTGCACCTTTCAAAAACTTGAGATAAGTGAGAGAAGTGATCTGTAGGATTCTTGGATAAGACTATGATATCGTCTAGATATACCACTACAATTTTAAATATTAGTCCTTTGAAATCAAATTCCATAGCCCTATGAAAAGTGGCTCCAACATTCATCAACCTAGATGGCATTCTTTGGTATTCGAAGGTTCCCTATGGTGTGGTGAAAGCAGTTTTGAATCGGTCTTCTGGGTTGACCAAAATTTGATTGTATCTCGAGAAGCCGTCTAACAAGGAAATCCTAGATGACCCTACTACTGCTTGTAAAATTTATTTCATTTTTGGAGGGGGTAGTTGTCTTTGAGGGAACTCTTATTCAAGTTTCTAAAATCTACACACAGCCTTATTTCTCCATTTTTTTTCCTCACAGGCACCAGGTTTGCAATCCAAGAAGAGAACCTCACATTTTTTATTATTTTTACACTTAGTAGTTTTTGGAATTATTTTTGCATGACAAGATGTAGGGTTGTATCGCCCAAATTTTTTGCACCCTTACCTTCAGGCTAAAGGATCCATGCCCGGAAGGGGGATGCGAAAAGGATGGAACAATACCTCGGACGGAGAGGCCCTTTGAAGGTCGCGCCTCTCGGGGGAGGGGTATAAAGGTGAATTTTTGATGGATGGTGGGGTTCACCAGGAAACTTTGAGTGGCGGTTTCCACGCCTAGGTTGAGAATGGGTTTGATTTGTTCATTTTATGTTCAATCATTCAGATTCCTAGGTTGGCCAAAATGAAGCTAAGCTATTCTATATGAAAATTCTGATTTATATGAAGACAACAGACATAAATGAATCCTAATGCGATTAAATACAGAGAATATGTTAAATGGAGAAGAGTACACCTAATTTCTGATGTCTGATGAAGATTCTGAAGCTTGTAGGAGTCCAGATCATCCCGGATATGACAGGATCATCTGTAATTGTACAGAATCATCCCAAATCATAGGCGATCATCTGAGATCACCCAGGATCATCAATGACCTGACGAATTCGTCAGACGAATTCATTAGAAACCTGCAATCAAGAAAATAGACACCAAAAACCAAAAATACTATTGCAAGAATGATGCAAAGTGATAGAAATGAGAGTGTAGATGCTTAAATAACAAATCCAGATATCAAATTAAATGAGATGCAATGTTTTGGTAACTTATTTTGAATTTTATCATGCAATTATGCTAAATGAGGTGAACTCCAAGATGCAAAATAGAAGTAAATTAATCTAATGCACCAATAAATAAAGAAATGAGGTAGAAAATGCAAACTCGGGACTCTGATTGCCCCCAAGATGAATTGCAGTCAAGATCATCTGCAATCGTATGAGATCATCGTCGATCTTGATAGGATCATCCGAAATTGTGGTTGAATCACCTGTGACGATCCGAGCTATCTTCGACTGAAACATAGTGAAATCCTGCAACAAAAACTTGAAAACACAAATATAAAATCCTGTAGGGAGTCAGGGAGAGTAGGCAAGGGAAGAAGGAATCAGGGAATCAAGGGATCAGGGGGATAAACTGGAAAAATCCTAGTTTATATAGGATTAGGGGAGGTTAGGAGGTTGGGGATCATCCCAATCTGGGAGATCCTCAATGTGGGAATCTCCAACCGCGTAGACATGCTTCTACCCAAGTTGGAGAGGTCGTTGAAATAGAAGCTAATTATGAAAATTTGGTTTTGGGACGAAATCGTCTGGACGTTCTGTTCCAGACGAATTCGTCCGATTTGGGACGATATCGTCAGATCGACGATGATATCGTCCAACGGTCAAAACAACTTCTAAAAATGGCACAAAAAATGAGGTGAGCGGTTAACGGGCGGTTTCGGGGTTAAAATTCAAATTTCTACCTTTTTACTGATGGTTTAACTGCGCCAATTTTAGGGTGCTACATTTTGCCCCCTCTTTAGCAAATTTTTTGAAGAAAATGCGTTAAAGACGAGTTCTTTACGCTTTACGAGAAAGCAAAAATTTATTCCATTTTTTAGACGATGATTCTAGGTCGAATCGTACGACTGTTTGCTATGGTGCCCCCTCCGAGTTTTTACCCAAATCGAACGTTTGAGGTAAAAGCGTGGAAAAGCAAAAATTGAAAAAATGTCATTTTAAAATAAAAATAAGAAAAATAGGGTAAAACCCTAATTCATTTTTACTGTTCACTTTCATTGTTTCAGAGCTCTACAGGCGAAATGGTGGAAACGATGCACAGATCGACAGAGGTCCGACGCGGGTTGCGGGTAAGGATCTAAACCTAGTGTACTATGTTTTTAACTTGATTTACTTGATTTTTTATTTGAATTTTAATTGTTTTTGGGCGTCGCGGCCATTTTTAGGCCGTCGATGACATCGGGATGAAATCGTCCCAATTTCGTCAAAATCGTCCCTATATCACCGATTTCGTCTAAGGACAAAATCAGAGAAATAGGGGTGATCCCGTCCAATAAGGGGCGATCCCCAAATTGAAGAACGGAGACGATTTCATCCTATTAAGGATGATTTTGTCTAAATTTGGTACGATATCATCCAATAATGGGCGATATAAACTTTTATGGGATGATTTTAATTTTAATTGATTTTTTAATGATTATGTACTAATGATTTTTGTTGTTTTATTGTTTATTTTGTAGAGGGGATTACTAAAGAGTCGAGAGTGGAAATACGGAGGTCTAAGAGATGACTTAGCCATGCTCGATCAGGCCGAGCGAGACAGACTGGCAGAGGTAGGACTGCAGCATGTGGCAGAGATGCCACAACTTCCTACAGACATGGGGCTACTGACAGCCCTAGCAGAGAGATGGTATCCGGAGTCATCCTGCTTCTAGCTATCGATAGGGGAGATGACTCCCACTCTAGAGGATGTATGGAGGATCTTGAGGATCCCCATACATGGTCGATTCATGACCCCTTCGGCCAATCAGGGCCATGCTATGATGAGATTGTGCAGTGACCCAAGCTTCACCCTGGAGAAGGGCGAAGTGAACATCGAGGCTTTGAGGCAGATGCCTAGGGCATCTCGGTTGACCCAAGTTTTGGTAGGGGTGGTGGGTGGCCTTCTTCTATGCCACCAGAGTGGATGCAGATTACCATGGCTACTCTCAGATGTGGTCTGTGACATGAGAGACCACGGATACAGGTTTGCTTGGGGTAGCTTTGTATTGTGTCGCTTGTATAGGATCCTTTACGGGGTCGTATACAAGGGAGGTCGATGTCTAGTGTTGACATCACTCCTACAGGTTTGGTGCTGGGAGCACATTGCGGTGCGGAGGCCGGTAGGGCTTCCATTGATAGGAGTTGATTAGGAGAGACCCTAGGTTTTCTATTGGTGGCTCTAGAGAGGGTCACAGTGATGGATAGATCTATCGATGTCCCGAAGGTTTCTGGATGACCTCACCCCAGATCGGATCACCTGGAGACCATGGAGAGAGCATCCAGGGTGGGCAGAGGATGGACAGGAGTTGGCTCACATCAAGCGAGTCATATGGTTGAGGACAGAGTGGGGAGAGGTAGAGCTCCATCGCTATGACCAAGTTTTGAGGTAGTTCGGTCTACAACAAGGGATCCCTTCTCTTAGGGATTATGAGTACTCCCAGACTATGCGGGATAATACCACATTGAGTGGGGCTCTAGACATGCAGTGGTTTTGGAGTCAGGATGTTGATGATGCCCCCATTCAGCTAATGGATGGGGATGATGTGAGGGTAGCAGATGGGTATGATGCCTGGTATGTAGGCATCCACCCTCCTCGAATGATGAGGGCATAGGGTTCGATGCATGCTGTAGTGCAATGGATGGAGAGGCGGTGCCAGGCTACCATCGATGCAACGAGGAGTCATGGAGGGAGGGATCAATGATGGCCTCCTCAGGAGAGACATCGAAGAGTACCATAGGCTTTGGAGAGACCATAGTAGTTAGAGAGGAGGGAGGAGAGGAGAGAGAGACTCCCTTCTCAGTAGAGGGATAGGCCACCATCGCCTGATAGGGGCAAGGGTGTCGAGGTGGGGGAGAGCAATGAGATGGTAGCTCTTCGGGCAGAGAATGCCCACCTACGAGCTCAGGTGTAGACTCTGTAGGATGAGGCTACATGGCTCAGGGCTCGAAGTGGAGGGGCGAGCATTCTGGAGCTGGCATGGTCGGTTGCTCAGACCACGTTCTATCAGGGAGTGTACTACCATCTGGTTCTAGAGGGCTAGAGGATACAGTTGCTAGCCGGCATTGTAGAGCCGATCAGGATGGGGTCATCGAGGACATCATCATGATCGACATCGAGGACCCACGACATAGGATGGGCTTCGATGGGACCACCTCCTCCACCTCAGGGTGGGAGAGGAGATGAGGCTGAGAGCTCGAGGGCTTCTCGAGACTAGACGCACATTGTACATAGACTATTTATTTTGAGATGATTGAGTATGCCAGGGTATAGATTGTGGCATACCAATCCGTTTTGATATGATGTATATACTTTTTGATATATATATATAATGTTCTTTTTGTGATATGACTTGTGCATATGTTTTATGATGCTTTAATATTTCAATTGTTGATTGACTATTCATGTAATTATGTCGTTGAAAATATTATAATTTTATGTCATGCTATAAAATTAAATGAAATAATCTGATGTAAACAAACTGGTTGTTGTGGTGTGTTTTGATGAAAATAAAGTGACTTCTAACAATAATTTCAAAGGACATTGTCGTTGTTACATGACCATTTCATGGAGTCACCGCTCGCTAGGTCATTAAGCTAATCCCGGTATGAGAGAAATATTGCTAAAAGTAAAAGGGTGCTTAAGAGACTTTCTTAAGACTTTGTGTTGTGATGATGAAAAATGATGATAGTGATGATTTGTTTTCAGATTTCCATGAAAATATTATGCATGAAATATTTAAAAATATGATTTTTGCTAGGCATAAAATTCCTAAGTATGATAGAAATTTGAACAATTCCCTAGGAATTATACCATCGTCGCAAAAAAATGAATGTTGACATAATGAAATGAAATAGGAAAGTTTTCGTTCTTTTTAAAGCACAATTGTGTAACATAATGATTTAAGCCATATGCTTTTATGGATTAAATAAATGGGAAATAAAATTAGAATGATGGTTTGCGCTAGGCATAGAATTTTAGGTATAGACTTATACCATCATCGCGAAATCCAAAGAAGAAATTGATATAATAGTTTTATTGCATAGTTGATTTTTGATTTTGAGATAAACAAAAAATATAAAAATGAGGACTTGCACTAGGCATAAAATTCCAATTTAGGTTTAGGAACTATACCATCAGTCACGAAAGTCAAAAATATATAAATGTGACTTTATTGCTAGATTTTGAACATGTTTTGCAAGAAAATTTTGGATTTTTGAAAAAAATGTATTTAATTGATTTTACGCTAAGCAGATATTCTCAAGTAAGAAAATCAAATTATTCCAGAAGATTTGCATAAATATTTTAAATTATCTCAAAGACAAATTTTAGATTTATAAGGAACCCCGTGTGCATATGTGAGTTCATTGCCGATCTTGATCTATCATAATGATACAAAATCTCTCAAACACAAATGTGTGTGCAATTGTATTGTTCATTTACCGATTTTGAGCAAGATAATTTGATACAAGTAATTTGAATTAACCAAATGAGTGTTCGTTGACCATGATTTATATGCATGTAACCATACCAAACTACTATGTAAGTCGGGTCATCAAGAGCTAGCTGATCCATGAGCGGACATAGGTCTGTACAAAAGAAGGTCGCTAATGTGATAGACATATCACCACGCTAGGAGTTACCCAAGGCCAAGCGGGTTGGGCACAAACCACCTGTTATGGGGCTTACCTCATGATTTTTGAATAATTGAGAATTCCAGGGATTCAAGCTCATTCACCCTTCTTTTCTTTCAAAAGGGGGGGAAGGATTTATTGCTTTTTGCTTTTTCTTTTCTTTTCTTTTTCTATTTTTTTTTTGTATTTTGCTTGACACTGAGATAATGCTGAAATATTGTTGAGATGGTACAAAATGATAATGCTTCTGAATAATTTCTCTTTTTCTCATGATTTTTCTTGATTTTCTTTTTCTTTTTCTTTTTCTTCCTATACTAGGGATACTTGCTCGGATTGGTTGTAGAGCAAGGGATTTTTATTCTGGGCAGGGGTGAGCTTGTCCTTTTGTCAATTCTCAAAGATTCTAGACCATGTGCATGATAGGATAGCAGGGGAAACTTTTCGCTCAAGAGACCACTTCTACTATGTAGCATCATTTTGAATTTGCAATGAAATCATTTTAATGTGAAAAGGTGTACTTGGTTCAAGTAAATAACAAGATCAGTTCTCTATGCTCAAAAATTTATTTAATTCAACTGTGGACTTCGATATAAGAGAGATTAATAATCATACCAAATAAGATCAAGATATTTATTCATGTGAGTGTGAAAGTGAGGGATTCCAGATAAATGCTAATTTATCCAAAATAATTGAAAATATAAATGCAATACTTCAAGAATTGATAGGTGCAAAATAGAAGATGTTTTTGAGGATTTTGATGATTTTGATTTTTTTATATTTTGATTTTAATTTATGATTTGAGAGAATACATAATATTACTATTTTTTTGAAATTTTTATATGAATTACTAATATGAGACAATATGTATAATATATATAGTGACGAAATTACCAGATTTATGCATAATAGCGCTTAAGATGCATAATGTTCATAGGTTCTTTAAGATCTTTACCATCTAAGGTAGCTAATATGTATGCTCCTGATCCAAATTTAGCAGTGATAATATATGGCCCAAGCCAGTTAGGCTCGAATTTGCCTTTAAGGTCTTTAGTTGCATTAGTATTTTTTTATTTTCTTTTAAGACGAGGTCACCGATCTCAAAGGATCGATTATGAACTTTCTTGAGATATGCTCGTTTGAGCTTGTTCTGGTAGGCACGAAGATGCTCCAAAGCATTAATGCACTTCTCATCTAGGAGTTCCAGCTGACTAAATCTGCCAGCACGATATTCATCTCCTACTTCAGTATCTTGAAGTAGCAGAGCCAAAGAAGGAACTTCTAATTCAAAGGGAAAAACAACTTCAGCGCCATAAACCAAAACAAAAGGTGAAGTGCCCGTGGGAGTACGAATGCTAGTTCGATAAGCCCACAAAGCAGGATATAATTGAATGTGCCAATCACGGCCAGATTTATTGACCAGTCTCTTGAGGATTTTAATTAATGTTTTATTAGATGCTTCTACTTGGCCATTACCCTGAGGATAATAGGGAGTGGACCAACGATGTTGAATTTTATATTTTTGACATAGTTTCTTTACATATTTGTTTTTGAAACAAGTTCCATTATCCGAGATGAGATTTGCAGGAATTCTGAACCTACAAATAATTTGATTAAGAATAAACTTGGAAACTTGTGTTCCAGTGCAAGAAGCTAAGGGCATAGCTTCGACCCACTTCGTAAAATACTCGGTGGTGGTTATGATGAATTTGTGTCCATCAGATGACACAGGATTGATTTTTTTGATGATGTCTAAGCCCCATTTTGAAAAGGGCCAAGGAGATGAAATAGCCTGCAGTTCTTGTGCAGGCGCATGGACAAGGTCAGCGTGTTTCTGGCACTTGTCGCAATGGTGCACGTAATCATGTGCATCATTCTCCATGGTAGGCCAAAAATATCCTATCCTAAGGAGCTTCTTAGCAATGGCGCTACCACTAAAGTGTCCCCCACAAGATCCATCGTGGGCTTCACTCAAAGCTGATCTAGACTCTTCTAGATTCAAACATCTTAATAGGATACCTTCAAAAGATCTCCTATACAACGTATTGCCAATTATTACGAAGCGACTTGCTCGTCTACGTAATAACCGATGCTGGTTTCTATTAAAACCTTCAGGGAAGGTCCCATTTTGAAGAAAATTGAGGATGTCAGTGTACCAAAGTTCAGGAATAGTTTCGTTGATTAGAAACACGTCCAAAGGTTCCAAGCATGATTTAGTTGAAGCGGGTTCCTAGAGTCGATGAATAATGATGGTAGCATATTCGTCATCTAACTCCAAGGGTAAAAGAGATGCAACTACGGCCATAGCGTCAACCGCACGATTGCTAGTTCTAGGAATAGCTTCCAAGGTAACTTGATCAAATAAAGATATTAATTGTAATACATATGCTTTATATGGGCACAATTTATCATCTCTGGTCTGATAAACATCATTAATTTGATTTATAACAAGTTGAGAATCATCGAAAACTAATAGATTTTTAATTTTTAGTGCTAGGGTAGCTCGTAATCCAAGGATTAGAGCCTCATATTCAGCAGTGTTATTAGTATAGGCAAACGTTAATTTAAAGGATAGAGGTATGAGATGTTTCTATGGAGATATCAAAATAATACCTGCACCAGCCCCACTCATACATCGGGCTCCGTCAAAGTATAGGGACCATTGCTCTGAATGATCTGCCTCTAGTTTAAGGCATTCGTCAGGAAACTCAATGACGAGGGGATGGGTGGACTCTAAGGGTGCAGCAGCTAATTGATCTGCTATGATTTGACCCTTAATAGACTTTTGTCCTATAAATGTGAGTTCAAACTCACTTAGAGCAAGAACCCACTTCGTTGTGCGACCCGATAAATAAGGTCGACTCATGAGATAGCGCAAGGGATCGGATTTAGCAATAACGTATGTTTTTTGACTGAGCATATAATGGCATAGTTTCTGTGTAGAAAATATGACTGCTAGACATAACTTCTCTAATGTTGTGTAGCGGGTTTCATAACTAATTAATGTTCTTCTAATGTAATAATTAGCACGCTCTCTTTTCTCATCATCAAGTTGAGCTAACATAGCTCCTAAAGCAAAATCTGAAGCAAAAATATACAAGATAAATGGGCGATCAGGTTTAGGTGGTGAAAGTATAGGTGGGTTAAGAAGATATTGTTTGAGGAGTTCAAATGCTTCCTTACATTCGTCGTCCCAATGGAAAGAGACATCCTTCTTAAGAAGCTTAAGAAAGGGTCCAGTTTTATCCGCCAACTTATCGATGAAGCGACGGATAGCTTGAAGCTTACCTTGTAGACTCTGTAATTCAGATATATTTGTAGGTGCGGGCATATCAGTGATAGCCGTAATCTTGAGAGGGTCAATTTCGATGCCACGTAAAGAAACTATAACCCCCAATAATTTACCTGACTTAACTCCGAATATACATTTGGTTGGATTCAATCGGATAAGATATTCCCTTAACCGATCAAATACTTTTCTCAAGTCATCTAAATGGTCATCTTCTTTAGTAGAACATGCTATAATGTCATCTACATAATCATGTAGTATATCATGCATCATATCATGAAAGATATAAGTCATGGCTCGTTGATAGGTTGCACCTGCATTCTTCAAACCAAATGGCATCACTTTCCAACAGAAAGTCCCCCAAGGGGTAATAAAGGTTGTTTTAGCCTGATCTTCAGGAGCTATCCTGATCTGATTATAACCATAAAATCCATCCATTAAGGATATCATTCCACTCCCAGTAGTAAAATCAATGATCTGATCCATATTGGGAAGGGGAAAATCATCTTTAGGGCATGCAACATTAATATCTCTAAAGTCTGTACAAACCCTAATCTTAGTAGCTTCTTTCTTAGTTACTGGAACTACATTCGAGATCCATTCAAGCATAATCAATGGCTTGTATAAAAATAACATTCAGGAGTTTTTCTAACTCCCCTTTGACTAGTAAGGCCACTTTAGGATGCATTTTTCTAAGCTTCTGCTTAATAGGTTTAGCATCCGGATGCACTACTAGGTGATGCATAACTACAGAAGGGTCTAAACCTGGCATATCTTCATATGTCCAAGCAAAGACATCTTCATATTCTTTAAGAAATGCAATGTATTTATCCTATTTTTCTTGACTCAATTCTGATCCAATGTTGATTATGTGAGGGTTATCCTCGGTTCCAATGTTAATTTTTATGACATTTTCTACTTCCATGTGTAGATCTCTCTCAAAATTAGGTGGGGCGGGTGAAACACCCAATTCTTGTAATTCTTCCAAGGTTAGCTTGGATAATTCATCTTGAGGAGTCGTGGCCTCAAGCTGGGCTATACTAGGTATAGAGCCATCAAAATAAAATCCATTATGTAATAATTCCTCAATGGAGACATCGTGAAAGATATCTCCCTCCAACTCATCGTCGGATTCAACGATCATCTCAGGATAAGCTATAGATAGCATATTACATGTGAATGTCTTATTCATTAAACACAAAGCATCACGTTCATCTAAATAATCTTGGTAACATATAAGATGGTCATCATCCTCAAATGGGAATGGCTGACCCTTACTAGAAAATAGGCCCACACCACATCGAGCGGGCCATGCTTCTACCTCAAAAGGTTCTTTCATACCATTCTGGAAAGGTCCCAAACCTTTCCCTTTATATCCCAATTTAAGCATTATAGGTTTGGCTTTAATATACTCATTAGTAAAATAACATCGAGCATATCCATCATAATGAGTTCTGATGTTTCTGGGTATTCTACCCCAGTCATATCCCTTATAAATAAAGGCACAGCTCCCGACTTGGTAAATACTTCCCATAGGCTGTGGGAGGCCCAAGGTATGAGGAGATGGTGGCAAATTATTTAAAATAAGGGAATCTTGCATAGAAGCATTCGTTTCTTCTGATATAAGGATTTTAGATAGATCGGGTAAGAGCTCGTCAGTAAGAGCATAAGAGGTAGAAGGAACATTCCCTACGTCTTCTGATGTAGAAAATATAAATTTGGTGGATGTAGATGGTGTAGAGGTGTCGATAGATGGGTCTATTAAAGGTATGGAAGTTATAGGAGTAGAACAAGAGACATTGGTTGTGGGATTAGGATCTTTCTTAGGTCCTAATGTGGTTTGTTCAGAAGATGGTTGAGCTATATGTGGAGGTGCAATTGATGGAGAAGAAGTAGATGACGTTGTGGGTGTGAGTTTCACATGTTTAGATGGATAATGAGAATTAGGATGTGTGGATGATAGAGCAAGGCAAAATTGAACTCCAATAGGTTCTGCCAAAGCACACATATCAAAGGGTCTTGGATCACCATGAATGGTAACCAACTGATTCTTAAATTTGAACTTAACACATTGATGTAAAGTTGAGGGAATAGCTCGCATCGCGTTGATCCAAGGATGACCCAAGAGTATATTGTATGATGCAGGGCAATGTACAATAAACACAGTCGTATCCAAGGTTCTTGGACCAACTTGCAATGGAATGGTAATAACTCCACACGTTTCTTGTGTTTCATCATTGAAAGCTTTTATGATCATATCAGTTCTTTTCATTTCATCACTTCTAAACCCAAATATTTGGTAGAAGTCAAAAGTGCAGATATTTAAAGATGAACCATTATCAATCAAGACTCGTTTGACTGCTACATCTCCAATTAAGGCAGTAATATACAGGGGGTTATCTTTATGTAAACTATGTTGCGGTATGTCTCTATCTCGAAAGTCAATACAATCAACTTCATGAGTTATTATAGTATTGGCCATGGCTTCAGGTTGAATGTCTTGTGGTACCATCATCTGGCTCAATGTGAGCATTAATTCATCTCTATGTGTAGGAGAAGATCTTAAAAGGTCCAAAAGAGAAATTCTAGCTGTAATATTTGATAATTGTTCATTAATATTATAAGGAGGTTTAGGTTGAACATTAGGTGAATGATTCCCTTTATTAGGAACCTTCAAAACAAATGGAGCTGATCCACCATTCTGAATTTGATCTTGTTGAGAATTTTGAGCCTGTTGTCTAGTAACAACTCCGATGGTACCCACAATATTATTCTGTGGATGATGAATGGGTCTTGGTCTAGCATTTATAGCTAGCTCATTAGAAAGTAATCGGTGAGATGAGGGTCTAGTAGTGACTCTTCTTGGAAATGGCTCTTCTGGAACCATATAACTTGTGATAGGGTGAATAGGATCTGATTCATCATTAGAACTATTCGATTGATTTGATGTGATTTCCATATCACTCTCAGTCTCGTATTCTGTATCACTAAGATCAGGTATCTGAATATTATATAGAGGCCTGGTTGTAACCATGGATAAAGTTGTGTCAAATATTTCCAGATCATGAACAGGTAAATGCCCACTAATAGTTCCTACATATCGGGCAGGAGGAGGGACATTATGATGTTCAACTTGATTAGCCACCTCCTTACCATGTTTTGGTAAGGGATGTTGAAATATGTCCAATGACTGATTGGCATTCTGATTCTGGTTTTGTGGGGTGTTCTTTTGAACATTATTAGGAGGATTTTGCTTAGGTTGAAAGGCTTGCACCTCCATCTCATTGTTATCAATCAAGTCCTGTATTTTATGTTTTAATATTTTACAAGAGTTGGTAGTGTGTCCAGGTCCTCTATGGAAGTCACAGTGTAAATCTGCTCTGTATCCGGGTATAGTTGGATCAGGTTCCCAAATATTTGGTAATTGAATCAAACCTCATTCTAATAATTGTGGTAGAATAGTTGATAAAGGTTGATTTAACCTAGTAAATTCTCGAGGAGGTCTATCAGGAGGTTTCAATACAAACTTCTCCGTTGTCTTCGCAGCATTAACATTAGCAATATTTCTGCTATCGGTGACTCCATCACCCACAACTTGTTTATTCTTATATTGATTTTTGGATGTTTTATCATCGTCTCTCTTGTTAAGTTGGCCTCTCCTAATGAGAGCATCTTCCACTCTTCGGGCTAAGTCTATAGCCTGATCGAAGGTGGTCAAGGTAGCAATTGATAATTCGTAAGATAGTTGCTCTTGCAAATTATTAATAAAGATGTCCAACATCTCCCTATAAGGTAACACAAAGTGCAATTTTCCTATCAACTGTCTCCACCTAGCTAGGAAATCAGCAAAGCATTCATCTTTGCCCTATTTTAAGTTATACAAATCTTTAATGGTCACATATCTTTCGATGTAGGCACTAAATTGATGAACAAAAGACTCGACAGTTTCTTCGAAATTCCTCAAAGAATTAGTGGGTAATTGATAATACCACTCTAATGCCATTCCTCCCAAGATTTTTGGGAACATTTTTAGTAATAACAAGTCATCATGTGATATATCATGACATGCTATCCTAAACATATGAAGATGCTCTATGGGATCTTCGGTTCCTTTATATATGGGAAGAACAGGCATAGGAAAATGTTTAGGATATGGTTGTGCTATGACTATAGGATCTAAAGGCTGACTACACATCTCTCGATAATTGTACGAGGGATGGTAGGGATCTATCTGGTCCATGCGGGAAACTAACTGTTTCACCACGGCTTCAAGATTGCTAGTTTGTCCACCATATTGGTTCGGTGGCACATAGGTATGGGATCTATGAGTGTATGATGGTGTGACATAAGGATTAGATGTTATATTGCTATTATGCAAAGTGTTGGTAGGAAGAGTATTATGAAGGGGATTTGTAATAGTATTATGTTGTACCTTAGATTGTTGGTAATTGGTGTTCGGTTTTGTTTTGGGTTTTTGTTGATTTAAGGTATGTTGATCAAGAGCTTGGTGAAATAGAGCAGTAAATGATGGTTTCTTTTGTGCGGGAATGACCCTAGGCTTGTTAATAGGCACTTTAGATCGTTGGGTAACCTGTTGTTGTTGCATGCTCTGGATCACAGCTACTATATCCAAATTGGATGGTCCAACTTGATCACTCTCTTGATCAATAAAGGACAAGGGATTAGTGCATGTTTGAAATACTTCTTCTAGAGTTGCTTGAGTGTCACTAATTCGATCCTTGTCCATATGGGCTGCTCTATTAAAAACACCAATATTAGTATTAATGAACTTCCAAAATTGTTCCATGTTCTCAAAAGTGATAGCTCCTCCCGGAGACATTTTAGGGGATGAGGATCCTTCCTCTCTAATAGTTTCTTCTTGTTCATTTCCTACAACAAGCTCTTCTTCTTGCTGGTCTAGGATTTCTTCTTCCTGAAATTGGTCCTCAGGAGGGACATTTTGGTCAATTAATGGTCTTCCTAACCAATCTTCATCTTCTTCGGTTTGTTTTCCATTCCTAAGTCTAGGCATTGTGCTAAACTTAGGTTTTAGCAAATATATATACTTATATATATATGCGATAGGGTTGAGAGGTATATATTTTAACTATATACCTACTATAATACTTTAAAAGGAAATATTTTGTTTTTTTTTTTGTTTTTTTTGTGTGATTTTATTATATTATTATTTTACGAGAATAAAAATAACAAACAACATGCTAGTTATAAGAAACAATAGTAGAAAGAATCACTTAGCTTTCTATGAATAGTTTATGGATATCATTGATAGGGTCAAGTTCATCAGGAGTCATGAAATGCTCCTCTTCAAATTGGAAGTTGTTTTTCAAGAACTTGACAAAGTGTGCTATGGTAATATGATCTATTTCAGACTCTGACATGTAAAAATAAAGTTCATGGCAATACTCTCGATACAACACAGCTCTAGGAACTCTATTCCATCTCTTTCTATCCATAAGAATGACTTCTTGATCCTCTATACGAGATAGAAATTTATGTACTACAACTACGTTCTCAAGGTATTCCTCAAAGGTGTATAATTCAGAAGACACAAGTGCTCTTTTATCGGCTAACCACCTATGGCAAGCTCTCTGAAGTTCATGGTACAAAGTCACCTGATCAGGATCCAGGATTCTATCTAGGACAAACCTCTTAATTTGCCTAAGTTCTGCAGATCTAGATTTAATAATACCCAATCTCCTATCAAGTTCATCCCACAAAGGTTGGGCTCTATATGTTTGAGGTACTCTAAGCACATAAGTAATCTCTATGGCCGTTAATTGATTTTCAACATTTATGGAGACTGCTCGTCTTCTATTATAATCTACCATCTAAGTATGATATGCAAATTTAACAGTTTTCTAATGATTCTAGATGTTCTTAATAATGTGTTTTTTTTTTTGGATTGTTTTCAAAAGGTGTTTTAGTTTCACGTCGGGTTCACCAAAATGTATCGCCCAAATTTTTTGCACCCTTACCTTCAGGCTAAAGGATCCGTGCCCGAAAGGGGGATGCGAAAAGGATGGAACAATACCTCGGACGGAGAGGCCCTTTGAAGGTCGCGCCTCTCGGGGGAGGGGTATAAAGGTGAATTTTTGATGGATGGTGGGGTTCACCAGGAAACTTTGAGTGGCAGTTTCCATGCCTAGGTTGAGAATGGGTTTGATTTGTTCATTTTATGTTCAATCATTCAGATTCCTAGGTTGGCCAAAATGAAGCTAAGCTATTCTATATGAAAATTCTGATTTATATGAAGACAACAGACATAAATGAATCCTAATGCGATTAAATACAGAGAATATGTTAAATGGAGAAGAGTACACCTGATTTCTGATGTCTGATGAAGATTCTGAAGCTTGTAGGAGTCCAGATCATCTCGGATATGATAGGATCATCTGTAATTATACATAATCATCCCAAATCATAGGCGATCATCTGAGATCACCCAGGATCATCAGTGACCTGATGAATTCATCAGACGAATTCATCAAAAACCTGCAATCAAGAAAATAGACACCAAAAACCAAAAATACTATTGCAAGAATGATGCAAAATGATAGAAATAAGAGTGTAGATGCTTAAATAACAAATCCAGATATCAAATTAAATGAGATGCAATGTTTTGGTAACTTATTTTGAATTTTATCATGCAATTATGCTAAATGAGGTGAACTCCAAGATGCAAAATAGAAGTAAATTAATCTAATGCACCAATAAATAAAGAAATGAGGTAGAAAATGCAAACTCGGGACTCTGATTGCCCCTAAGCTGAATTGTAGTCAAGATCATCTACAATCGTACAAGATCATCACCGATCTTGACAGGATCATCCAAAATTGTGGTTGAATCGCCTACGACGATCCGAGCTATCTCCGACTGAAACACAGTGAAATCCTGCAACAAAAACTTGAAAACACAAATATAAAATCCTATAGGGAGTCAGGGAGAGCAGGTAGGGGAAGAAGGCAGGATCAGGGGGATAAACTGGAAAAATCCCAGTTTATATAGGATTAGGGGGAGGTTAGGAGGTTGGGGATCATCCCAATCTGGGAGATCCTCAACGTGGGAATCTCCAACCGTGCAGACACGCTTCTGCCCAAGTTGGAGAGGTCATTGAAATAGAAGCTAATTATGAAAATTTGGTTTTGGGACGAAATCGTCTGGACGTTCTGTTCTAGACGAATTCATCCGATTTGGGATGATATCGTCAGATCGGCGACGATATCGTCCAACGGTCAAAACAACTTCTAAAAATGGTGCAAAAAATGAGGTGAGCGGTTAACGGGCGGTTTCGGGGTTAAAATTCAAATTTCTACCTTTTTACTGATGGTTTAACTCTGCCAATTTTAGGGTGCTACAAGGGTAGGATTAAATTTTCTTTTTTTATACCCAAAAATTTTGGCATCCTCCCTTAAAGGAATAACATGGGTCATAACCTCAGTATTAAATGTCCTTAAGTCATCATAGTCCCAAGCAAAATTGTCCCTATTTTTTCTTAGGTATTGGATGTATTGTTTCTTTTCCTTTGGTGATAATGCTTTGTCAATCCTAACCATTCTTGATTCCCTGGATATCCCAACATTAACTTCTTCACCTTCATATTCGTGATGTGCAGTCCTGTGGGCCTTGTCAAAATTGTCAAAAAGAGATTCTAAAGATACCAAACCTCTAGGGATCTTATTGGTTCTTAATTGTATTACTTCTTATGGAGTCCCTATATGTTGCAATTTTTCTTCATCTCCTTCATCACAAATTACCCCAGCAAAGTGATTATGCATAGCCATAAAGTCTTTGATATCAGCATCATCTTGGAAGACCTATAAGTAATCCATATTATCGAGGATAGAAGGGTGATACATAGATATGGTGAGGAACTTGCCCATGTATTATGTATCTATCTCAGGACTGTATGCTCCAAAAGCATTTATAGCCAGTAAATTAACCACATGGTTCTTATATCTGGGAATATGGGATATGTTGAAGACCATGAACTTATCAAAATCATCTAGCATTGTTTGCTTGTATTATTTCAGTCTGGGGTGTTTAGTTTGATATTTCCCTTTTATCTGTTGGATAATTAGTTTAGCATCCCCATAGATAGTGAGGAAGTTTATACCTAGTTCTTTGGCTTTCCTAAGTCCTAGAAGAAGTGCCTCATATTCTACCACATTATTTGTGCAAGAGAATTCCAATCGATAGGGCACACCCAAATAATTTCCTTTTATGTCTATCAGGTTAATTCTAGCTCTAGCCTCTATTTGTGATTTTGCCCCATAAAATGTCAGCATCCACATTTTAGTGGTTAGGAATTTGTCAGACTCAGCATCCACTACTGCTTTTACCTCAAAATCCATACCATTTGTGTTAGGCACTTCCTTAAGGAAATGTGTATGCCAAATAGAATAAACACCCAACTCTTTCTCCTTAGCAAAGCTAATAAAATTGATAGTGGTATTATCAGGTCTCATTAGTTCGACTGACCGTTTAGTGAATGGTTCTCTCCTCAGGGTGGCTTGTTACTTGGATGAGAGAGGGATGGTGGCATATTATCAATCCAACTATATTGACCCACCTAATTGTTCAACCCAATGCCTAGAGAGTAGTAGGAAGAAAAATGGGTCTACATCTACCACATCCACATCCATTACAATCTCTTTCTTTAGATATTGATCTAAAAAGACCAAAAGGCCTATAATTATCCCAACACAAGGTACCTGCCTATTTTCCATGATAGAAATATGAGGAAAATCCTTTATACATATCAGTCTCAACTGATTAGCCACCTATTTTGATATTATATTATAGGATGCCCCATTATTAAGCATGTAGTTGTGTATCACATAGCGGTCACCATACCTAGAGGTATAATAAAGGGATATATAAAATGGTCTGACTAAGGTGGGACTTCTTCCAGATGGATTAGAAGTCAAAGCTATGAGGACATGACCCTCCCCTTATTCAGTCAATCCAAAGGCTCTGCATATCTTATCCCTATATTTAGGTACTGTCATCAATTCCCCAAAGGTTATATTTATCTTCTATTTTTCTAGTTCCAGTCCTATGTCAAATTTTGATTTCTTATTTTCTGACCCACTATTGACTGGTTCAAATATTTTGGGAGGGGGTTTTTTATGGCCATAATTTGGTTTTTTTACATTGGGATGCTCCTTATCCTTAGCTATATTTTTTTTATCATCCCTGCCAAGGATGGTTCTACTGCATAGCCTAGTGGCATGGACTATTTCCAATGTTTCAACTTCCTCGGTTGTTGGGATTAGTTTGCCCTACCTTATTTATTCAAAGTGATTATTTGGAGGCCTCTTTAGGATTTTTACATCATCAAGGGCAAAGTTTGTAGGTCTATTATTAGGATTGGAAGGTTGGGTTGGTTCTTCTTGAGTTGGTGGTGCTTTAATGGTCTCATCCCAAGTCCAATAGGCATTTACTCTGATTTCATCTTCTAATTCCTCCTCGAGGTTGACACCTAAATGGAGACTAAGGTATACACTACAATTGACTGGATTGTGGGGAGCATCACATTTTGGACAGAAGAAAGAGAAACTAGAGGCTACATTGATGGAGGTCATGGGGTTTGAGATAGCATCCTCATCTTTTTGGACTTCTTTTCTTTTTCAATTATTATTCAAATTTCTACCCCCCTCATTATTCCATTTTCTTTTTAAATTCCTCCTAAAAGGTGGTATGACTTAATTTTTATGTTGTGAGGATTCCCCATTAATGTTGTGAGGATTCCTCATTATCAAATTTGTCTCTTTCAACTTTAGATAGTCATATTTTCATGGACTCAAACATTTCTATCAACTGTGATGACAATTTCTCAATTGGATCCAGCTCTGATTTTTTATGTTGAAGCCTACATTCTTAGGTTTTCTTTTGGCTTGGCTTGGGCTAGGGTCTAATGAGGTTGGCTTCATCTTCCTACTATCTATCATATCCCTTTCTATCACTGTGGCTCTTTCCATACAAGCATCAATGGTAAGTGTGGGTTGTTACCTGAGTTCATAGTTGAAGTCACCAGGGAAGGCATTCTTGTAGAAACATATGGATTGGTGATCATTAGGCCTCAAATCCATCGAAATTTGATTTCTCAACTTGGTGAACCACCTATTAAAATCATCTACAATTTCAATGTCTTTCTTTTCATGGTCACCAACTCAATCAACAGATATTGTTCATTCTTTTTCTCCCCATATTTCCTAAGAAATACAATTTCTAAACCCTGGAAAGTGCCAATAGTATCCATAGCTAGGCTATTAAACCATTATCTAGCATCCTTTTCCAGGGTTTGAAGGAATAATCTGAGGACAACATCCTCATGCTCCACCTCTAGGCTATCCATAGCATATAAAAATTCTTTAATATGGTCTTCACCGATCATAGTATTATTGTTGTGGTTCATCCACAACACACCCCAGAAGTGGGGACCCACCTTTGTTTTTGCAGGTTTTAGGGAGGATCTCAAAGACCCGGATGCTAAAAATGAAGAAAAGAAGAAAAATGCCTAAGTGTTGAAAGGGTCGCGAAATCGTGACATGTCGCGATATCGCGACATGTCACGAAATCGCGACCTGTCTCTCCATCGCTGCAAAAATTTGAAATCTATCGCGAAATCGCGACGTGTCGGCAGCAGGACAGAAAAGATGTCACGAAATCGCGACGTGTCGGCAGCAGGACAGAAAAGGATGTCGCGAAATCGCGACGTGTCGACGGCAAAGAAAAAAAGGATGTCGCGAAATCGCGACGTGTCGACGGCAAAGAAAAAGGGGATGTCACGAAATCGCGACGCATTTTTTGGAAGCGTACGAAAAGTTGAAAGGGGTCGCGAAATCGTGACCTGTCTCTCCATCGCTACGAGTTGTCGAGAGGAAGCACAAGGTTGAGGGTGGTAGCGAATCGCTACCACTTCGTGAAGCGGAGGCTCGAAGGAAAAGTGGTAGCGAATCGCTACCACTTCGTGAAGCGGAGGCTCGAAGGAAAAGTGGTAGCGAATCGCTACCACTTCGAAAGACAAAGGCTCGAAACAAAGTGGTAGCGATATCGCTACCACTTCTTGAAAGGAAGGCCCAGAACCAAAGTGGTAGCGATATCGCTACCACTTCTTGAAAGGAAGGCTCGGAACCAAAGTGGTAGCGATATCGCTACCACTTTTTGAAAGGAAGGCTCGGAACCAAAGTGGTAGCGATATCGCTACCACTTTTTTGAAAAGAAGGCAAAGCAAAGTCGGTAGCGATATCGCTACAACGAGCTACGGCGGGCGTACGGACCAAGAACATGTCGCGATATCGTGACATGTCACGATTTCGCGACATGTCGCGTTATCGCGGCTAGGAAACAGAAGAGGCCAAATGCAAATTCTATCGGGATTTCCGTGGGAAAGCGTTACGAAAGGTGCAGGAGACGCAGGACACGTGGCAGAAATGACAGAACCAGAGTAACGTTTCATAACAACAGTTACTGGCCGCAGAGATCGAGCGTTACGATTGCATGCAAGGGTTAGAATACCAAAAGGCGGGAATTGAAGCGAAGGGTCCCGGGAGTCGAAACGAAGCGTCATGGAGCAGCCGAGAATGCGCGACAGAAAGGTTAAATAGCAGAAGTGTAGATGGATACAGGGGCTGGAGATTGTAACAAAAAAGCATTACTTATTGAAATAAAGGATTTTTCTTTGGTAACACGACTTTTGTGTGTAAAATCAAAAGGAGATCGAAGCCAAAACTATTGTTTTACTGTCAATCTTTCCGTTGCATCATTTTGTCTTGTATCTATTTCGTTTACGCCATGGGATGGGTTACGATAGGTGAATGGTAGAATGATGCAGTTATATTCTTTTCCTTAGAGTCTTGCATCTGATCTGATTAGATTGTGTGTTAGTACAGATCTGATCGGTTGGGTTGTTTTGGGGATTTCATCTCTTAACTTGGGATTTTGCAGGGAGGAGATCGTGAACCATTTTAATATCCTTCATTATTTTCCAGCTGATTCAAAATAACAGTTTCTATTTTATTCCTTGATATGCTTAATTTCATGTCAGAGACTAACACTGAAATAACAGAACTATTGAATATAGATAAAACGAACAAGTTAACCTTAGAATAAATTGTGAATATTAGAACATCAAAAGGATTTTTGTTTATTTTTTTGATTAATCAAACAAGTCAAGATTACAAAGTTCATTAAGAATCAACAAAGGCCCCTTGTTAACAGCTATCTGTAGGATTTTGAGTTATTCTGGGATATATCAGTTGCATGTATTAAATTGAATTCATTTTTATATATGTAAAGGTTGTTTCACAAAGAAACTTGGAGAGATAATAAAAGGAAGGAAAATAAAATAAATTATTTCTTTGCAAGAAAGAGTCTTTTGTTCGAGACTCTAAGTTGCGTGTTATTATTGGTAATATGACAAATTAACACTCAACATTTTGGCGCTAGAAGGAGGGCCTATGTATTGCTTTGCAATTTTGATTTGTTCTAACAATTAACGTGGGTAGTTTTGTTT
The DNA here is from genome assembly GCA_028583015.1 of Wollemia nobilis. Lineage (NCBI taxonomy): Eukaryota > Viridiplantae > Streptophyta > Pinopsida > Araucariales > Araucariaceae > Wollemia > Wollemia nobilis. The sequence goes on along the minus strand of JAQPPZ010000709.1, from coordinate 63,348 downwards.
CCACCTATTGTGCTTGCAGGTATAACATTTAGACATTTTATCTGGCAGCAGAGTTGAGAAATCTTTTAGAGTCCTAGAGTTTCCAAGCTGGCCCAACCTGAGTACATTGCTACTAGGTCTAAAACCACAGGGGAAACTATCTTCCAAAGTCTTTCTCCCACTGCTAGGAGGCCGAAAAACAAAACATTAGAAGTTGAAATACCACCCAGTATACTTGAGTTAGGGATTTCTTTGGACTCAAGTGCCTTTAGTGGGCCTGAACCCTTAAGTTCAAGTGGGATAGTAACACCAGTTGTATCTGTCTCCACAGTTCCAGGAGTTCCAATTGTTCCCACAGGGTTGACACCTTTGAATAACATGGCCCAACAACAACAACAACAACAACCACCTGCCCTTTGGTATGGTGCTCAGAGTTCCCCTTTAGATATTCCGGGGCAGTCCACGACTTGCCTAGAAACATTGAAAGGGGATTACCCAAATTCATTCATGATGGTCCAACAACAGCAGAAGATCATGTCCAAATCTATAAAGATTACATGTTTAGGCAGGGGGTTACTCACGAGGATGTTGCCTGTCGAGTTTTCCTTGCTAGTCTAGACCACATTGCTAACGAATGGTATCGAAATTTGCCAGCAGGGTCCATAACTTCATGGGCCCAGCTAGAAACTGCGTTCATAGGTCAATTCAGACAGTTAGTAGATCCCTCCATGACATACAATTTCTTCGTATCTTGCAAAAGACAAACCAATGAACCCATTCGAGCGTTCAATCAGAGATTTCAAAAGCTATATACGAATGTGACTCGTCACTTTGCGGTAGACCCTGCAATTGCCTTGCAACTATACTTCAGAGCCTTAGATCCTTTAACATCTTTGTTGACTAGAAGGAACCCTCAGGTTACAACCCTTCCTTTGGCTTATGCAGAAACAATGACTCTCGAACAACAGATGAACCTGCCAGGCGCAGGATTGTCTCAATTGACTGGGATGGGACAATATGGCCCATACAGCCAATTTGCCATGATGAACCAGGTAGTAGCACCACAGGCTCCGATGTTGAACAACTTCCAAACACCCACCCAAGTTACGCCATTGTCAGGTTATCCGAATGCTGTTGTTCAAGCGCAGAGTTTGATTCAAAATAACTCGATGGGTTTGCATGGGTTCGGTATGGGCAATAATCTCTTGACCATGCCGGGGTTTGCTCCAATTAACACGCCAAGCTCAGCAACTTATCCAACAATCACTCCCATTCAAAGTGTGAATCCAGGATGGAATCCACCTGCCCAAACTCAAGCCATTCAAAATGGGAATCCGGGATGGAATCCACCTGCCCAAACCCAAGCCATTGTACCCAGTCCAGAGGTGGCTAATGCAGCCAACGCAACTGGACCTGCAATTGCAGTGCCTCAACCACAAGGGTCCGAAGCAGCCATAGAAAATATGAAAGAAACGTTGGCCAAGGTGTTGGTAACAGTGGGGAATGTCAATAAAAAAGTTGATCAGGCCATGGGCCATAACCGACCTCACAATCATAGAGGAAAAGGAATGTATAACACGCAGCCTAACAACGGGCGGGTACCCAATCCCGTTGCCAACCAGGTAGACGTTTCGGAAGACTGTGGAGATGCAGGATCTTGTGATAATGATTGCCCGCACTGTGGCCACGTGAAACCGGAGTCTATGCTAACGGAGGTCATACATTCCCATGAAAATGAAGAAGAGGAGGATGTAGAATTTTTTGGAAGCGAAGATGAAGAAGCTTTGGAAGTTCATGCAAACAAACGTTTTGGGAAAGCAAATCACAAATATTACACTAGGAGTTCTAAAGAGCCCAAAACTTCCTCCGCTCCTCCTAATAATCAATTACTCCCTCCTGACCCTAAAGGATATGTCAATCCCCCTCCTCCATCGAAGGTCAAAAAGTCTAAGATGATGCAAAACTTGCCAAATCCCGAAAAGCTCACTTACGATTTGGTGGAAGATATGAAGAAGAATAGGGCCAATGTATCGATGTATGACATGGCCCGATTATTAGGCCAAGAAGTGAGTTCACCAAAAGGATTAAATCCATCTGCACAAGTTCATGAAGCTAAAAGTGCTGAGTCCCAAGTGGTTGTACAAAAAGAAAAACGAGATATACCTCCCTTTTTGGTAACCATTAGAATTGCAGGTAAAAACTTGCACAATTGTTTAATAGACTCAGGGGCCTCGGCTACTATCATGCCCTTAGAAATCTGTAAAATATTGGGACTTACACCAAAGCCTTCTAGGAGCAGGGTGGTGCAGTTGGACAGGTCAACCATGGAGGCAGTAGGAGAGCTGGGTGATGTGCATATTCAAGTCAATTCAGAACCCAGAATTCAACAGCGCATAGACATTTTGGTGCTCGATATTCCTATCAAATATGGCATGGTATTGGGAAGAGATTGGAGTAAGAACCTAAACGGTTACATTGTGACAGACTCTTCACACATGTGGCTACCTTGGAGGGGAGTGGCCAATCAAATTCGAATTGACAGTGAACCCCGACTCAAAGAGATGATCACAGATTACAACAAGCCGAACGAGATCCAAGACATTGAAGCTGAGTTGGGAGCATACTGTTTGGACATAGAAGCACTCAAAAATACCCATGATGAAAGGATGGGGCACAACTTTACTGAAGGACATCAAGACATTTGGACCTTGAGATTTGATGGATCCAGGTCCAGACAAGGAGCAGGAGCCGGTGTTGAATTGTCATGTTCGAACCAGGAGCCTATATTCGCTGCATACAGACTACAGTTCCCTGCCACCAACAATATGGCGAGAATATGAGGCTTTGATTCTTGGACTACAGCTGGCCATTCGAAAGAAAATTAAATATATCAAAGTCCTTGGCGATTCGGAACTGGTGGTGAAACAAGTGAGGGGACAATACATATGCAAGGATAGGCGGCTCAGGCTTTACCGAACTAGGGTCAGAGATTTAATAGATGAGTTCGACGCCTTTAACATTTCTCTGATCTCGAGAAAGGGCAATCGTCTGGCAGACTCCCTAGCTGTAGCAGCGAGTATGTTGAAGCCAGTGGACCATAAGAAATGCAAGAAGTTCTCTATAGAGTTGGTCCCTTGTCCCTCTATACCAGATAATGTTACGAACTTCCAAGTATTTGATAGTGACAGGCACATATTTCATTTTGTCACTAATTCTGGTATATTTGAAAAGCAGTACATAGATGAAGAAGAAAGGGACGTAGAGGAGGTAGTTTCGAAAGATAAAAATCCTGTAAAAAACAACCGGATGCCTGATGAGATAGCTTCATTAGAAAAAATCTTTGATATCGGAAGCAAACCAAGAAAAGGTAAAAGGGTTCCATCTCCTGGAGAGGCCTGTGATTTGGTTAACATTGGAAGTGCAGAAAATCCCCGGGAGGTATTCATAGCAAAAGCATGTACCAAGCAGGAGAAGGATTCCATAGCAGATGCATTAAAAGAATACATAGATTGCATTGCTTGGAGTTATAAGGAGTTGAAAACCTATGATCAGAATGTCATAATGCACACGATTCCACTGAAGCCAGAGTCCAAGCCCTTCAGACAAAGACAAAGGCGAGTTAATCCATTATTAGAACCCTTGATAGAGAAAGAGGTGAAGCGACTGTTAGAAGCTAAGATCATCTTTCCCGTTAGGCATTCCACGTGGGTTGCTAACCTAGTCCCCGTGAGGAAAAAGAGTGGAGAAATAAGGTTGTGCATTGATTTCAGAAATCTCAACAAGGCATCCCAAAAGGACAACTACCCGTTACCCACCATCGATGAAATACTCCAAAAGGTAAACGGGTCGGAGATGATGTCATTCCTGGATGGTTATTCGGGATATAATCAGGTCCTTATCCATCCTAGTGATAGGATGAAGACCGCTTTTACGACAAAATGGGGCACCTTTGCATACAGGAGAATGCCCTTCGGACTATTGAACGCAGGTGCCACTTTCCAACGAGCTATGGATTTTGCTTTTAAAGGGCTTATTGGTAAGTGCATCATTGTTTACGTCGATGACATTCCTGTATTTTCTAAGAACAGGGAAAACCATGTCAAGGATCTTAAGAAAGTCTTTCAAAGATGCAGGGAACATGGTATATCTCTCAACCCAAAGAAGTGCATCTTCGGGGTAACAGAAGGAAAACTGTTGGGACATATAATATCTAAGGATGGAATTTCCATTGACCTTGAGAGAATAGAAGCCATACAGCAAATTCCTCGTCCCAATAGCAAGAAGGGGTTGAGATCATTTTTCGGAAAGATCAATTTTGTCAAAAAATTTATCGCAGATTTTGCAGAGATAGCAAGACCTTTGAACGACATGCTAAAGAAAGAGGTCCAGATCATTTGGACAGATGAAAGGATAGAGGCTTTTGATAATATCAAGGATGCGATTTCTAAAGCCCCGATTTTGGTGAGTCCCGATTATACGAAGCCTTTCTATATCTACACATTTGCTTCAGATCACTCCTTTGCGAGTGTTTTAACCCAGAAAAGTGAAGGCAGCATTGAAAATCCCATTGCTTTCCTGAGTAGTCCTCTCAAAGATGCGAAACTGAGATATTCTACCCTAGACAAGCAAATGTATGCGCTGGTTAAGACTGTAAAAAAGTTCAGGCACTACATAGTCCACAATAGGGTCTTTGCTATCGTCCCACATCCCGCTCGTCAAAGCCATGTTCGTTCGTAATGAATTAGGTGAGAAGCGTGGTAAGTGGGTTTCAACTTTGCAGGAATTTGATCTGGAGATTCAATCGATGAAGATAGTGCGGGGGCAAGGGTTAGCTAAGGCAATCGCAGAGCAGGATCTCGCAATTCCTTGTCAACATTATGAAGTCGCGGATATAACCAAGGAGGAGTGGTATGCAGATGTGGTGTACTATCTACTAAATGGTAGGTGTCCATCACTTTTGAATGCTACTCAGCGCAGAGCCTTGCGTTTGAAGTCTGCTAATTTTCTGGTTAGATCTGGCACATTATACAGAAAGAACCATGAAGGTATTTACCTTCGTTGCGTTGATCAAGAGGAGGCAGTGCGAATACTCGAAGAGTTTCATGGTAAACATGGGACAGGGCATGGGTCTGCCAATGCCACAGCCCATCAAATCCTCAGAGCCGGTTATTATTGGCCTCAACTATTCAAGGATGCCCATTCTCATGTGAGGTCATGTCACATATGTCAAACTGCAGCCAATAGAGATAGAAACGCTTCCATGCCTTTACAGTCAGTAATCGAGTCCAGACCTTTCGCGCAATGGGGCCTGGATTTTATTGGGATTATCAGCCCCAATTCCTCCGATACTCACAAATATATTCTGACGGCTACGGACTATTGCACGAGATGGACCGAAGCTATCCCCACAAAGAATGCTACTGCAGAGGTGGTCATTAGATTTTTAGAAGATAACATTGTCACTAGATTCGGGATGCCTAACTCCATCGTAAGTGATAATGGTTCGGCCTTTTCCTCTCTGGAGTTTGCTAATTGGGCATTTGATAACAGCGTGAGTTTAAAGTTCTCCTCCAATTATTACCCGCAAGGTAACGGATTGGCCGAGTCATCCAATAAGAATCTGTTGACTGTCATAAAAAAGTTGTTGGAAAGGAATCCGTGGGACTGGCACAATAAGCTTAAGTTGGCCCTTTGGGCTGACAGAATCAGAATCAAAGAAGCAATAGGGACATCTCCTTACCATCTGGTTTATGGACAAGATCCCATTTTTCCTGCAAATCTCAGATTACAAACGTTGCACTTCATGAAAGATTATTTTGGAACTAATGATAAACTTGAGTCTAGACTAACGCAATTAATGCGCTTGGATGAAAAAAGGGATGAAGCTATGCTTCATTTTAGTAAACACCAAGACATTGTAAAAATATGGTTTGACAAAAGGTCTAAGGCCAAGGCGTTTAAAATTTCAGATTTAGTGCTGTTATGGGACAAAAGACATGAGAAGAAGGGGGAACATGATAAATTTGATTACCTTTGGTTAGGTCCCTACCAGATTTCAGAGATCCTAGGGGAAAATAGTTTTAGACTAAAAACCTTGGATGGAAAGGATTTGGCACTACCTATCAATGGGTTGCACTTGAAGCATTACTTTCAAGCATGAGGTAGTTGGGCTTTGTATTATATGTAATAACGCTGTAATTTCTTGCTTTCATTTTTCGTGTTTAGGTGTGTATTATTCTTTTCTTTGACATGTCTAAGCTTTGTATTAATGTTGTGATCTGTTTCTTTGTGTGCAGATTTGATACTTAAGTGTGTGTTTCAAGAGATATCTAGTTTTGTGTCAATGCTGTAATTTAGTTTTTTTTGATGTGCAGATTTGATATGTTAGTATGTATTCATTTTTGTTTCAGGTTTTTATTGTATTAATGTTGGGTTTTTGCGTTTGTGTGCAGGTTGGACATTTAGGCGGTGGTGTTCCTTTGATTTCCTTTTCATTGCCTTACAAAAAAAAAAAAAAAAAAAAGGGAATAAAAGCTTGATGTTGAACACATGCCTAAGATTGGGAGAATATGAAACATTGGAATCATGTTGTAAAAGCTCCACATGTAATACAAACAGTTAATTTAGATCATTTGAAGCTTGTGATGCATGAAAAAGTCGGTTTTGCATGACAAATCATCTCATTTGCAATTCACGAAATAATGCATTCATGTTCCATCTCACTTTTCATACATTTCACCGTAGTGGCATATGCATCTTAGGTGCAATTCATTTGAGTATGTTGAATCCTCTTAGGGTTATGTCATAACATAAATTTAAGTAAATCCTAAGGTTGGAAACTGAGTCTTGAAGTATCTAGGACCAAGCACGTTTCATACATTAAAAAGGATCTTGAGCAAAATGATCAAAACCTAACTTGGAGGAAAAGGTTGGGCGAAAATGGTTTTCATGTCTATCCTATTATGCAACATGATCCTAAAAATAGTGGTTTTGACCACTTCCATAGAGCTTAAAGCCTAAAATCGGAGTAGTAAGGATAGGGTTAAATTCTCATCTCGGTTGGTTGAGAATCTAATTCCCCAAAGCTTTGATTGGACCCACATGGAGTAGTAAGGATAGGGCATAAATTCTCATCTCGGTTGGTTGAGAATTCGATTCCCCAAAGCTCTTATATTTCATTTCGTATTAAATCTTAGATTGTAAGGATCGTACTATTTGTCCTCTGCAAAGGATGGGTAGTCATCCCCAAGGTCTAAGTAACAAGATTAATATTTTCCATTTACATTTAAAATCTTGGGTTGTAAGGATCGTACTATTTGTCCCTAACCAGGATGGGTAGTCATCCCCAAGGTCCAAGAAGTAAAATAAATAAATTTTTCCCATCTCATCCTTATATTGGATTGTAAGGATCGTACTACTTGTCCTCTCGCAAGGGATGGGTAGTCATCCCCAAGGTCCAAAGAAATGAAGATAAGTTTTGGATTATGGGGTTAGATAGGCCCATGCATGACATCATGTCTTGCCTAAAAAGTAAGACCACTGATTGTCTAGAGGGTTAGACTAGCATGACCATTTCTTCCATAATTGGTTTAGTTATTTTGCTCAAAGTGAGGTAAAGAATTCTAAATCAGAATAGTAAGGATAGGGTTAAACTCTCATCTCGGTTGGTTGGGAGTCTGATTCCCCAAAGTTCTGATTTCACATCCACTTGCACATGGGTTCAAGATAGTAGGGACTCATAACCAACTTTGGGATATAATGAACCGTTCACTAGTGGATCCTAAGAGGGTTTGGCAGTCTTGAATGTTTGCACATAATACTACAAGAGTGACTATGCATTTTCTCATGGCATATTCAGTAGGATACACAAATCATTCACAATTTCGCATATGCATTCATGCAAAACCGATGATGGAATGTGGATCAAATTCAAATGATAAGGAAAGGAATTCATTGCACACACCGAGCTAATACTTGATGATTCTAATAATTCATGTACTTCTGATTTTGGGCATTAGGTATATTGATTATGGGCTAACCCATGTTTTCAAATTTGTGATTTATGTTAGGTTGGGTTCTTACTAAAATGCTCAAGAGCATTTGACAGCAGAGTCGCCATTTGTTGTGGTTCATCCACAACACACCCCAGAAGTGGGGACCCACCTTTGTTTTTGTAGGTTTTAGGGAGGATCTCAAAGACCCGGATGCTAAAAATGAAGAAAAGAAGAAAAATGCCTAAGTGTTGAAAGGGTCACGAAATCGCGACATGTCACGATATCGCGACATGTCGCGAAATCGCGACCTGTCTCTCCATCGCTGCAAAAATTTGAAATCTGTCGCAAAATCGCGACGTGTCGGCAGCAGGACAGAAAAGGATGTCGCGAAATCGTGACGTGTCGGCGGCAAAGAAAAAAAGGATGTCGCGAAATCGCGACGTGTCGACGGCAAAGAAAAAAAGGATGTCGCGAAATCGTGACGTGTCGGCGGCAAAGAAAAAGGGGATGTCGCGAAATCGCGACGCATTTTTTGGAAGCGTATGGAAAGTTGAAAGGGGTCGCAAAATCGTGACCTGTCTCTCCATCGCTACGAGTTGCCGAGAGGAAGCACAAGGTTGAGGGTGGTAGCGAATCGCTACCACTTCGTGAAGTGGAGGCTCGAAGGAAAAGTGGTAGCGAATCGCTACCACTTCGTGAAGCGGAGGCCAGGAAAAGTGGTAGCGAATCGCTACCACTTAAAGAAAAGGAAAGGTGGTAGGATATCGCTACCACTTTTAAAGAAGGCGGAACCAAAGTGGTAGCGATATCGCTACCACTTCTTGAAAGGAAGGCTCGGAACCAAAGTGGTAGCGATATCGCTACCACTTCTTGAAAGGAAGGCTCGAACCAAAGTGGTAGCGATATCGCTACCACTTTTTGAAAGGAAGGCTCGGAACCAAAGTGGTAGCGATATCGCTACCACTTTTTTGAAAAGAAGGCAAAGCAAAGTCGGTAGCGATATCGCTACAACGAGCTACGACGGGCGTACGGACCAAGAACATGTCGCGATATCGCGACATGTCGCGATTTCGCGACATGTCGCGTTATCGCGGCTAGGAAACGGAGGAGGCCAAATGCAAATTCTATCGGGATTTCCATGGGAAAGCGTTACGAAAGGTGCAGGAGACGCAGGACACGTGGCAGAAATGACAGAACCAGAGTAACGTTTCATAACAACAGTTACTGGCCGCAGAGATCGAGCGTTACGATTGCATGCAAGGGTTAGAATACCAAAAGGCGGGAATTGAAGCGAAGGGTCCCGGGAGTCGAAACGAAGCGTCATGGAGCAGCCGAGAACGCGCGACAGAAAGGTTAAATAGCAGAAGTGTAGATGGATACAGGGGCTGGAGATTGTAACAAAAAAGCATTACTTATTGAAATAAAGGATTTTTCTTTGGTAACACGACTTTTGTGTGTAAAATCAAAAGGAGATCGAAGCCAAAACTATTGTTTTACTGTCAATCTTTCCGTTGCATCATTTTGTCTTGTATCTATTTCGTTTACGCCATGGGATGGGTTACGATAGGTGAATGGTAGAATGATGCAGTTATATTCTTTTCCTTAGAGTCTTGCATCTGATCTGATTAGATTGTGTGTTAGTACAGATCTGATCGGTTGGGTTGTTTTGGGGATTTCATCTCTTAACTTGGGATTTTGCAGGGAGGAGATCGTGAACCATTTTAATATCCTTCATTATTTTCCAGCTGATTCAAAATAACAGTTTCTGTTTTATTCCTTGATATGCTTAATTTCATGTCAGAGACTAACACTGAAATACCAGAACTATTGAATATAGATAAAACGAACAAGTTAACCTTAGAATAAATTGTGAATATTAGAACATCAAAAGGATTTTTGTTTATTTTTTTTGTTGATTAATCAAACAAGTCAAGATTACAAAGTTCATTAAGAATCAACAAAGGCCCCTTGTTAACAACTATCTGCAGGATTTTGAGTTATTCTGGGATATATCAGTTGCATGTATTAAATTGAATTCATTTTTATATATGTAAAGGTTGTTTCACAAAGAAACTTGGAGAGATAATAAAAGGAAGGAAAATAAAATAAATTATTTCTTTGCAAGAAAGAGTCTTTTGTTCGAGACTCTAAGTTGCGTGTTATTATTGGTAATATGACAAATTAACACTCAACAATTATCTCCCAAGAACTTGGGCAAGTACTTGTGGGCTTTTGGGGGTAATGGGTTCAGGGTGAGTGGTAATATAAAAGGCCTATATCTATTAATTCACCAATTATTTAGAGGTGTATTAGCCATTGGTGTGATTGGGCCCCTCGAGATAGGAGGTACAGTGGGTGGGATAGTACTTGATAGGTGAGAAATTTTAGGAATAAAAATAGTACTTTTACTACTCTGATTACTAGAAGGAATAGAAATTGAAGCTTTCTTTTTGCTTTTGTGTTCTAAAAATTACCTAAGGTTTTGGAAGTTTAGGATGTAGTTCTTTCCCACTACTTCTTGTGTCTACTAGATCATCTCCTCGTTGGTATTGGTTATAAGTTCTTCAAAGTCGTCAGCACGATGTTCAAAGAGTAAGAGGTGCTCTCTGGCCAAGATTTCTTAGCCCAATATTTTAAATCTCACAGTAGTAATATGTCGAGGGGAGTAAGATAGTAGAAATATTTAAAGGATCCTCCCAAGCAATGGTGCCAAAAACTATTGTGGGTATTTCTTGCTTACCTCCTTAAGCTTTGTCATGTCATAGGAATCCCAAAAATCACAAGTATTGTAGACTCTAGTGGATCTACCACTTTGACCTAGAAATAGATTATCGAAATTACTCTAGATTGACCAGGTTGGATAAGGAAACCCCATAAAATGGGTTCATATATTTGCCATTTTAATGCACTTGCCCATGTATTACCATATTAAATGATATTATATTATTTTGATTATTTGTGACCAAACCAGATGTTGTTAGAATACGTTAAGACCAAATCGGTGCCATTTCCATTAGGTAGTCATAGCAGATTTTATATTTAATGACTCAAAAAATAAAAGTAAATGAGAACTAGTTCATTTTCATTCATTCAAATAATGTAATCAATAAAAATGATTTAACTAGTGATAGAAGGCATCATTCATACATTCATATTGTTGTAATACATAAATGAGTGAGACACATAAACCAAACACACAAAGGAAGCTAGGAATAGAGTTGGAGTTTCTATTAATATGAAATGATTTACATATGAGGATACTGACAGAATGCTTAACTCTTATATGATAGTGATTATAATAAAACCCTAGTTTGAATGTCGTAACATGGGGTTACTTCTCTCCATCTTGATGGTAGTGATGTAAGAGCCTCCAACTCTAGCTCATCCATAGGAAATGATCTCGGCAAACAAGGCATCTTGGATAGTTCCTGGACAAATGGCATAATAAAATATGGTGTAAGAGACACAGGGATTTATACAAAAAACTAACGCTCAAAACATAGCTATACCTGGTCTTAGGCTTCTCTCTTAGAGGTTTGATAAAAAAATATGCTCCTACAGTGGCCTCTCTTATATAGCACTGATTGCTCAAGCGGGTTGTAATTGTTTCCTCTAACTGTCCCAATCTCACTTCCTCCCCAAGAAGGATGTAATAAAAAATGGGCATGTAGCCCACGTCTTTCTATTTATGTAGGTGGTAGCTGAGGCTATGCACTATCTCCCCAGCTATCTTGGGTAAGCGACTACGCTACACATGGCTCATGTACTCTTGGTGAAGTGGGCCCCACCTCTTCCCTTCTAAGGTCATGTATACTTTGGTCAATGTAACCCCATGCTTCGTCATGGAAGGTTAAGGTAAATATTAATAGGTTGAGATCTTGCGTAACCTTTTTCACCCTTTCTTTGGTCCATTCCATGGTGTTCTCTATGAATACGCATAAGTGATCCATCATTTGTGCCAAGGCTGTGAATTGCTTTGACAATCTTACATCTAGGCCAAGGTAAATTTTTTGTATCTTCTGGAGCATAAAGTCCTTAATATCAAAAGCTTGAATAAAATCATCAAGTTTAAAACCATAATCATTCAATTCATCTTCGATCTCCTGTTCGATGTTGGTAATTTCTTGATCCCACATGAGCCAATTATGTTTGTTCTACAAGAAGATAAAAACTTTGGCATACACTTCAACAAAGATATAGGTAAAACCATCTGCCAATGTAACCATCATCCCACTAACCTCTACATTGTTCTCCCTAAAATTTTTATATACAAGAAATATGGAGTTAACCCTCTGATCCGCTTGTTGCAAATGTTTGTGTAGGAGGCTAGCAGTGTACTTGGTGGCATAGATATCATAAAATATGGAGGCAATATCCTCCATTTTCTCCATCATTTTCAAATTTATTTCCTATTTAAACTCTTTTGTAGACTCGATTTGGTCACTGTACTGTGCAGTAATGGTCTGGGAAGAAGACGGTATCTGCTTCAATTGATCAACCTTAGCTTGAAGCTGTTGCACTTTGAGCTATAATTGCCCCACCTCAAAAACTTTGCTCTTTAAATCTTCCATTTATTTTTCCAATGCAGCTGCCACCTACACTTGAGAAGCCATGTGGGACTTCATCATGTCCATTGGACTATCCTCTATCCTTATTATGCCCTTATCGATATCAATGGTGGCTTCATTTAAACTTGGTGGCAAAGGGATGTTAGATGTTATGGTGGATATGTCACATTTCTCCTATAAAGTTGTCCTTCAGGGTCTACTTACCCCTTTACTGGGGGATATATGCTCCTCTATATCTTATATTTGATCTTCTTCATCTACAATAAACTAGAGCATGTCCCTCACTCTTTCTAGCGTAATATTTTTTATGTTATTAGTAGCAGACTCATTTCTAGATTTCTTTCTAGTGGAGGACTATGTGGGGCTTCTTTCTTGTATTTCATATTCTCTAAGTATACTCGATAATCCCCTCACTTATGTTATTTTCTTTAAAGCCTTTGGGGGAATGGGATGCTCCTCTTGGTTGACTACCAAGGTGGTAGAAAAAAGAAGGTTGGTCCATTGCCACATCAATTTGCTTTGATGGAGACATCAACATCAAAGTTGATGATGTGAGGCCTTGTGATTGTTGCAAGGATTAAGTGACCAACTCCTTCCCTTTTGATGTGGCAATGGGAGAACTAGAAGAAGAGGGGATTTTTGCCTATTCTTGTTGTGCTTTACCCACTATTTTAATCATGACCTCAAACAAGTCAATATCCTGATGGAAAATCTGGAAAGTGGGGTCCTTGAATTCTTTTGGGGGAGTAGCTGGGACCAGTGGCACCACCTTATCCACCAATAATTCTCTATGTAATATTAACTTTGATCCATAATCTCCCACTACTTATAACTTTATGTAAGGCCTATTATCCATTATCCATACCAATTCCAATGATCGACCTCCTTTGATGGCCTTATGTATCTCATCTTCAAAGCCATCCTTCCTATGAGTGACTTTCAAGAGGGCAAGTTTTTTGGCAACAACATATTGTGGTGGCCAACAAGGTCATAGGGTCTCCACATAACTTCAAGAAAGTAGTATGTATCCATATTCCATATGGCCTACAACATTGCAAAATGGCCTAAATATGTATAATGGCCCATCGAGCAAGGAATGGGTAACCATGGCACACTCCCCTTCTTCCTGAGGTATCTTATTTTTACTTCCTTGGTAATCTATCGGGTTATCTCCCGGATAGCAATTGAGGTTGGGAAATGCTTTGGAAATGCCTTTGGGGGAAATTTAGAACCATATACCCTAATATAGAAGAATTCTTCTGTATAGAATAAATCTTCTTCCTTAGCCTCGTGTAAGAAGGTCCTCACTCCAACTCCAAATATTTTAGGTTCTTCACCACACAATCGGGTGTGTACTACTGGGAGGATATTCTTGAAGAAGACCTTGTAGCTTGAACACCCTTCTTGTATGCATAGCACTACATCCTGAATCACGGTCGCCATCACCCCTCCTAACCGAGCCACCAAGGATTTGTCGAGTTGATATATAACCAAATGAATTAAAAAATAATAATAAGAGAATGAGGGAAGATCTTCCTTATCATCTAGTATGGCCCCCTGCAATTTCACCAATTCCCTATCCATGTTGTCACTGATGATGTCTTCCCACTAATAGAGGGGTTTCTTATCCATCCTATTATACTATATGATCAGGAACATGACCTCCTTAGTAATGTGCTCCAAATATTTGGTGCCCAACACTAGGTTGATCATATTTGCGTAGTCTTGCACCCAAGGATGGAGCAAGAATTTAAAAATAGGGAAACCCGAAGACCTATACCTTCCTCTCTTTAGGAGCATATTTGGGAAAGTAGTGTTTAGCATGAAATTGGCCTAAAAAGTGAGCATCTTGAAGTCTAGAACCCACAAAGTTATGGCAAGCCCAAACACCTTTCTAATTTTGTCCACTATCAACCTAGATACAACCTGATTCTTGTGGTTGTGAATGGTTATGTTCTTGGGTTTGCAGGCCACGGCTAGCCATGCTAGGAGGTCAGAAGAGTGGTAAACCTTTGGATAGGTTAACTTGCCTAGGTTGGTATTCCATTTATTGCAAATTGGGCTCATCTCGATACTATCTCATTGTACCCTCATAAATAGGCTCCTCAAAGCATCGAGTGGCGCTGGCTATCCTCAGTAGGATCAAAATTAGATGGTGACATCTTCCACCTCTCTATCAATCTGTTATAATGTCTCTACCCAAATTAGCTGGGTTACTCAATGCCTTTGAGTCCTAGGCTCTCCCTGACCTCTTGGTAATTGGCCATGCCCCAGTAATCCTCCTTATGCGGGCTTTGACATTGGGCACTCCTATTGTAGCCACACTGGTGGAAGCCATGAAAACACACCTTTGTGGACAGATAGAATTTTCAAATTATTACGCATGATCTCATCGAGAAAACACCCTACATGCACATTTATGCTAATGGCACGAGGGAGTTCCATCACCTTCCATTTAAAGAGCCTACATTTAATTTGCTTAGGTGGGGTGCATGTTTTTTCATTCACCAATACTTTATGACCAGTTGTACCATAAGGCTGAGCACACCATGTCACTCTTCTTGTTGGTTGTTGATTGGCTACTTTTTATGCCCACTTGGTTGAATTACGATATGAGGAGATCTTAGGACATGTGGTAGATTTTTATTAGCTTGGGTGGGGTGCACTCAAGTGAGACGCACAGCTTTTTTGGGAAGACCGCATGAAATCTATGCCTTATTAAATATTTTAGCACCTCAAACAGGACTGGACGCACATATTCGTGTACCTAATAAAACTATGTGTGCTCCATTGGGGGAATGGAGTGCATGGACTCCAATGCAGGTGCACAATCTTGTGTGCTCGTAAAAATTTTACATACTCCAAGGGAGTGGAGCATGTAGACTACAATGGGGTGCACGAGCCTGTGTGCCCTCAAGACCCTTATGCACTCCATTCTTGGAGTGCATGAACCTAGAGGCAAGTGCATGGCTTTGTGCACCTAACTAGACCCTTGCACACTCCATTGGAGTGGAGCACATGGACACAACTTAGGGTGCATGGACTTGTGCATCCTTCAATACTTTGTGTGCTCCACTTGGGAGCAGAGCACACAGACTAGGGATTGGGCACACAGATTCATGCACCCTAAAAATTCATGTGCACTCCATTGGAGTGGAGCACGCAGGTAGAATTAGGGCACGTGAAGTTGTGCACCCTTTGGAATTTTTGTGTGCTCCATTTTATAGTTGGGAGCATGGACTCTAGATGGGTGCACAACCTCGTGCATTTGTAAGGACCTTCGCATGCTCCATTGGAGTGGAGCGCATGGACTCAACTTGGGGTGCACGAAGTTGTGCATCCTTAGAAAACCTCACATGCTCCACACTCCCATGGAGCACATAGAATCAAAGTGGGTGCATAGAGTCATGTGCCTCTTAGAGAATTTTGTGTGCTCTATTCCCAAATGGAGTGCACAGGTCAAAGTCGGGTGCACGGCTTCATGCGCCCGAAGGGACTTTCACACACTCCATTGTGGAGCACGTGGGCCTGACTTGGGGTGCACAAGCTTGGGCATCCCTAGACTTTTTGTGTGCTCCACTGGAGAGTGGAGTGCACGGGCTCAGACTTGGATGCACCACCTTGTGCTCCCTTCATAAAAAGAGGGAGTGTAACAAAAAACAAAAATTAAAAGGGAGTGGTATTCCATTGCTAATAGTTGTACATACAAGATTAAATTGATATGGTTCAAATTATAATATTTGAAGAGGTATATCAATATGCACTCAAGGCAAAATATAAATTGAATCATAAGTAATAAAAATTTATAGAGGAAGAGGAAAATTCTCTAGAGTAAGAGTGCAACCAAATAGTGGTAGAGGGTAACATATGTAAGAATGATAAGCTAGTAATTATCAAAATTATTTCAGTCAAAGTGCCTGATAAAAGGATAATTCATCAAGAGGATGAGGTAGATTTGGTAGATGTAGAGGATGTGGTTTTACTAAGAAGTTTTATATATACCTATAAGAATGGCATAGAGCATATGAGTGCCCTCAATTGTAGCAAATAAATAGGTATGGAAAGGAATCCCATAACCAAATTGCACAAGTGGATGAAGAGAATATTACTTCAATAAAGCACATGGAGGAACTAAAACAAGGAGAGTCACTTATGATGAAAAGGGAATTATTAAACCCAACAAAGGAGGTGCATGAAGATGCGAAAAGAAGAAGTTTGTTCAAGACAATTTGTAAGTCAGGAGATAAATTTTGCAAGGTGATTGTGGATAGTAGAAGCACAAACAATTTAGTGTCTACATAGATGGTAGAAAATCTTGGGTTGTACAATGTTGAACATCCAAATATCGATAAGGTCTCATGGTTGCAAAAGGGACATAAAAATTTTTTAACTAAATAATGTATGATGAACTTTCAATTTTTTTTTTATAATTAAAAGGATTGCATTGCTTATATGGGTTTTAAGGTTCCCAAAACCTTGATACAAAAATAGCCATGCTTGTTGTGAATAGAAAATATTAACAAGGGATTATGATCTTAGCTTAGAACATAGAAAACCATAATAGAGGATGCAACCTCAGACCTAAGGAAATAGGAAAAAAGGATGTTTCCTAAGAAGATAATCTTGCAAAGCAAAAATTAAAAGGCTCCACATAGGATAATCATGGGAACAGGACACAAGCAGCTAATAAAATAAGAATAGGCTCCGTGTAGGGTAGCCATAGAAGAAAAAAATAAGGAAAAAAGGAAATTATTCCTCGGTGGAGATCCTATCCTCATTCTTGGTATCGCCTTGACCAGCTTCCTTAGGCTCTTCTTTGATTGCAACCACCTCCTCGACTTCAGACATGCCATCGACCTCCTAGCCACTATGTCCTCCAAAGAAGATCTTTTAAATACCTTCCTTAATATCAATCATCAAGTTTACCATGGCATTCATCATGCCTATCATGGAAGATATAATGAATTCCTTCAGCTACATCACCTCATCGTCAGCCTCTTCATCCTTAGTTTTGATGTTAATAATCTTACATCTTGTTACCTAATTTTGGAGGTGAACAGATTTCCTTATAGGCCCTTTTGTGCTTTCAAAACTAATGCTTTTCCTTACCTTCAGTTCTATGACAGCCTCAATGACCTTCCTCTTTCTTTTTGGAATGGAAAGGCATGCAGAGGATCCCATAGGTTTTGCTAGGCTAGGGATGATTGGGTTGGCCTTAGGACTGTGATCCAGGACATAGGTGTAAATAACCTTGAATAAACCTTGATGGAGAGGAAGGTCTTGGCTGGTGAACTTTCAAATTATTTACTACAAGGATGAGATATTATGTAATATTATGCTTATAAATGCTTGTCATATTTTATTGGGATGACCACAAAATTTTAATAGAAAGGTAGTGCATGATGGTAGGGTGAACACCTACACTATTGAGAAATATTAAAAGTAGTATACATTAAGTCCACTACAATGACAAAGAAGAAAAATTGAAACAACAATCCTATAGTGTGCATGAATATAGATAAATAATTCTTAAAAGGTTATAAGATAAAGTTGGAAGGAGAAATAGAAATTTTAAGAGAAGATGTAAAACAAGAGGAGGTAAATGTAGAAACAAGAAATAGAATAAGCATAGGGAAGAGGCATTTAGCACAGGTCACTAGTAGTAGTGAAAATGAAGACAATGATGTAGTGATTCTTGTTATATATAAAGAGAATGAGAAAAGAAACAAAGAGATAGGATAGGAAGATGAATGTCATGATGTCATTTATTATTGTGGTGACCATGACATAGGCTATATTGCCAAAGTTGATAGTGAAAATGGTACTTTAGAGGATGGTGAAGGGTGTTGTGATAGTGTGTGATATTTAAATAATGATGATAAATATCATAGTGGTGATAAATAATTTGGATGCTTTGACAGGTGCATCAAATGTATTGGCTCGAAGTTAATGAGAATAATTAGGTACAATAGTAAAGAATTGGGAAGATATGGGAAAGGTGTGAAAATACCTATAATGCCAAATATAAGGCCAAATAATAAAGGCAATGGGTATACAAGTCAAGTAGGAAGCAATAAGATAAAATTTGTGAGAAGGGCAATCAATACAGGAGATGAAGGTTCTAGGATGGATTATTGCAATCAATATGGAAGGTCTAAACATGTAGCAACTAGGTGTTGGAACCTACATCCTTGTAAGATTTTTGAAGGACATAATCACTCCAATAGAAGGTGTTGGTACAAATATAAATACATGTTTATTGTGGTTGGATGTATGCAATGGGATGAGGTAAAGTGAAATGCATGTTGAGTGTATTCTATAAAATGAATTTTTGTTCTTAAAGGAAGGAGAGGATAAAATAAAAAATATGGCCCTGTGAAGAAATCCAAGATAAAATGGCATTATCTAGTAAGATCAATTCATGAAATATTTCCTCTTACCAGATGAGTATGATGTAGGAGCATCCGAACAGTCATAGGTATGGTAATCACAAACCATATGTAACTACCACATTCTACATATAAAGGAGGGAGAGAGAGGAGAAATGGTGGTGGTATATAAGAATAAGAGGAGAAGACTAGGGATATAGGTCTAAGATAACCTAAAATAGAGGTCTAGGAGAGACATATAGGTAGAGATAGAGATACAACCAAAGCAAGGTTATGTAGGTGGTAAATTTAATTCCCAAAAAAAGAAGAAATGAAAATATTGTACATAATTTGTTTGTAATTTTGATAATTTTTATTTATAATTTTCATGAAATGAAATATGAGATGAAATGTACATCAAATTAAATGTAAATGAAGTCAAATGTAATTAAATATTAAACTAAATAAAATTAGGTAAATGTGCATGAAGTTAGAATTAAATAAAAGTGACTTAGAACTTTAGAAAGTGAAATTAATTCATGCATGACAAGGGACTCAGTGTAGCAATTATGAATGACACTTTATCTTGGGAACCACTTGGAATGACCTAGGGCAGGATTCATAAGGTCTCCTTATTCATTTTGATAGCTATTGATCCCAAGAGAGAGAAGCCTATTGATTTCTATGGATTTTATTATAGTATATTCCTTTGAAAGAAGTATGTGTAAAATTTGAATATGTAATTATAGTTTATGAAAGATGAAGTAGGTTGTTGAGTATAATAATATTGTTGCTATTTGAGATATCATCATTATACTTGGAAATAAAATCCATGATATTTTCACAACCACAATATTGGTTGCAACAATGAATCAATAATATAACCTAACCACTACTATATTTATAGTCTTATTAGTGCATGTGTGTATGATTGTTAGTCTATTATAAGTTGCATCCCATCTGGTAATACAAAGTATATAAAATATTATTATGGTGAATATGATTTTTAATATTGTATTTCAATAGGATAACAATTGCAAGTTATAGTAGAATTTACGATTGATTGTAATAATAAGAAGTTGGTAGTTATAATAGTTATAGGTCATACGACAGGGGGCATATAAGGGGAACAAAGAGGAGTGTTGATCGTATTAGAAATTTCTATCTAAGTATAACTTTGTATGTGTGATACCATATAAATCCATCACCATACACTATTAAGAATATTTCCATCAATTTTATATTATGTTGTACGAGAGTGATCATACGATAGAGTGCATTATACAAAAAATGGAATTGTATGATAGATTGGGTCATATAGTTATTTGATCATTCAGTCAAGATCGTACAATCTTGATCCATGATGTACAAATGGTATTTTTAGTCTCATTAATATAGCACCATTTAGTCTCGATATTTTTTGCCATCATTATTGGGAATACTATCACTCATGCTATATTTTGCACCATTGTCATTGTCAAAGCGAGGAGGGTCCAATTAAGTGAAGAAGTATATGTGAAGGAAGAAAGGTGGATGATAGATATAATTATATAAGTATGTAGGAGACAAGAGCACAAATAGGATCAAGTTCATGTGAGGAGGAGCATGAGTATCACTTAATATAACAACTTCAATAACTCAATATTGTAGTCAAGAGAAACAGAGGAACCAATACTCAAAACTATTTGGAGTCCTAAATAGAAAGAAAGTGAAAGGTGGAAGACATTGATGTTAACCATAGAATACAAGGAATAGGGAGAGCAACATCAAATAGTGGAATAAAAAATTCATGTAATTGAAGATGCCAATGTAGAAAATGCACAAGGAGATGAGGCATGGATGGTGACACCTGAGAAAATAAGGCAAATTTTGCCAAGGGGTATGGAGGATGGAATTTAGACACCAGTGGAACTACATGTGAGTGTTGGGGTGAGTAGACTAAATCCACCTCTCATATATTCATGAAGTTCACAAAGTGAGGATACACTAGAGTTTGGAAGGATAATATTTGAAGTAGAATTGAAGGTCAAGAGACACAACAATGAGATGAGGTGCCTAGGACCGAAGCACTAGGAGAAGAATAGCAAGTAGAACCACCAAGGATAGAAAGGTATTAGGCCAAAATATCATTGGAGCCATATTCAAGTAACAAGGAAGTGGAGAACCACTTAATGGAAAATATTACAAATAGAGTGGGCAAGAAAAAATTCCCACCCTTCACAAAAGAGAAGTAATATCTAGTAAGGCACATAGGCAATTGCACGACTATTTGGAAGTCAAATAGGGTTTGACAACTTGATGAATAGCTATAATTATTTCTTGCTACATAATGAGGAATCATAATAGATTGGTACTTAAAAATAGAAGCTACACAATCCTTTACTACATGTGAGACTGTGATACAAGAATTCAAATAAGAATTCTGACCCTTGAGAGATGATACACATATCATCACAAAAAATTACTTTATGAAACAAAACAAATATGAGGATATTAAGATATATAATAGATTTTTGAAACAACTAATAGATAAAATGGAGTTGAAACCAGTCGATGGAATGGTGAAGATATGGTTTATTGATGGGTTGTTGTCAAAGTATAGGAAAAATATGAAGATCATACCTTGCTTGACATATGTAGACGAATTAGAGAGGGCAAGAAATTTTGAGAGTGAGTCAAAGCAAACATTTGTTGGGTTTGGAGGCCATGGTAAGAGTGAGGACTAGGATAGTGACATCGAGGATAAGGTGAGAATTGTATCCAATATATTAGGAAGGAATTTGATAAGATGATAAAAGAGGTCAAGGGTGAAGTAAAGAAGGATAGAAATGACATATGGTGCTTGTACCATAAGTCTAAGGGATATACCAATATGAATTATCCAAATAATGCATATTATGATATATGTTATGTATTGGAACATCTAATTATATATTGTCCATTCAATTTGAAAGTATTAAGGCACCAGACTATGATGGTGTAAGAGGAAGAGAAGAAACCAAATACCTTGAGGAATGAACAAGGTGAAACTAATAAATATTATAGTAATAATCACCAAGGAGGTAGGCAATACTAGGGAAATCAACAAGGAGGTAAAAATTTATTGTAGTATGACTCATATGGAGGATCGATCCTACAATGTTGTAATTACCAAAAATAGGGGTATTTTTTGAAGAATTGTCCTACTCCTCAAATAGGAGAAACACCAAGAAATAATGTATCACACATGTGTCGATGGTGTAGTCCAAGAAATCATGAGGTAAATTTACCAAAGAAGGCAAGTATAAACAACTCATAGAATATAAATTTTCATAGCATATAAGAGCCTCCTATAAAAAAAATCCAACAAAGAATGGCGTGCTTGTCATTACAAAAATTCGGGTAAAGAAGGATAATTATCCAAAACCTACCATAGAAAAGAAAGATGGCAAGAGGCACAAAAGGTGATAGAAGAAGAATTTGATTAAATGAGAATGATTAGCATAGAAAAGGAAGCTAAATAAACCATTGGGATCAAGGGAGGTTTCAATATAATAATTGGTTGCACAAGTGTTGAATACAATGGTAGAAGTAAAAGTGGTAAGTTTGCTTAGTATCACACTATCACTTCATGCAATTACAAGAGAAGAACTATAGCCACAAAAGTGATAGAGGTCCAAAACTAGCTTGAGGAGGAAATAAAGAAGAATCACTTTATTGATCTGATAGTATTGATGATTGATGTTGAGAAAAATCCAACATTTATTCATATGGTGATATTAGACCATAAGTTGACACAAGTTATTGTCAATGGTGGATCAATTGCAAATGTGCTCTTGGAAAAGACATGGAAAGGGCCCCATTTATTTGGTTGTTGAGTTTCAAGTTATACAGCATGGGCCAATATAGTATTGAGATGAAAGGAGTCTTAATGACTCAAAAATTAAAGATTTTAGATCAAGAATTCATCATGGATTTCCTTGTGATCACAATAAAAAAACAACCATATGATGCATTATTGGGAAGAGGATGGTTAAGGATGGCTAAGGAGAATCACAGATAGGAAAAATATTTGTTAACATTTAAGAAAGGACAAGATAAGTACATAATTAATTTGAAGAATCAAATAGTGAATGAAGATTCGATGACAATTGGTGAGTCAAGAAGTTTCTTGGATGAAGATAATTAGTACAAGCTAAATGAAGGAATGTTGTACCTAGAGGAGTGTAGTGGGGATGAAAATCGACCAGATAGTGGACTTCTTCATTGGAAAATAGAGTAATATGAAATATTTTATCCCAATAGTAAGAATAATGGAGAGAGTGAAGAGAAATGGACTTTGCCCAAGAATTTTGTAAAATATACAGTTGGTGATGTTGAAATTGATGAAAAAATAGCACATCAAAAAAATGATAAAATCAAGGTATGAACCGGGTCCCTTAAGGATAATTCAAAAGAGGAAGTTCTAATATATTATAGTGGAAACTAAATACTTGACAAAGTGGGTAGAGGTAAGGGCACTATTAGATAGTTCAACCAATAGTATAGCCCAATTTTTGTATGAGAGAAATTACTAGGTTTAGGATTCTGTTACAATTAATGAGTGATAGAGAAGGTCACTTTGTGAATGAGGTTATTAAGAAGCTAATAATATAATTCAATATTTTACATTTTTTGTCAAGTCTATATTACCTTATAGCAAATGGGTAGGTAGATGTGACAAATAATATCTTGGTATCCATGCTTTATAAGACCTATGGAATTGAAGGAGCTAATTTGGAGAAGAAGTTATCATCAGTTCTACAGGCATATAGGATGGATTTTAAGCCCACAACAAATCATACGCTACTCTAGTTAATGTATGGTCAAGAGGTAGTAGTTCCAATAGAATTTCTAATACTAGTTTAAGGGTAGCAATGGAAAACTAGCTTGGATATTAGAAGAGCCTAGAGAAAAGGCTTGCAATGTTAATTCAAATGGATAAAAAGAGAGTTATGGCACAATGGGTGATAGAGGTCGCTCAACAAAGAAGAAATTTGTATCACGACAAGCACCTTAGGAAGCTATAATTAAAACCAAGTGACTTGGTCTTAAATTATAATGGTAAGAGAGAAACCAAGCCAAGAAAGCTAAAAATATTATGGTGTGGTCCCTTTCAAGTAGTCGAAATTATGGACAATGGCATGGTGAATTTACAAAAATTGGATGAGGTAGTAGTTCCCAAAACTATTAATGGGTCAAAATTAAAGCCCTATAAAGCAAGAACTCAATGTGTATTTATTTTCCATTAAAATGTGGAAAGGAGAAGATAATAAGAAGTACTTTGTGAACAAGGAGAATCAGGCCAAAGAAATCAAAGTCATCAAAAAGATAAATATGATATGGGGATGAGAAGGTTATTTGCAAAAATGGAGGAAGCACATCTAGTTATACAAGAGTCGGAACCTCATCCCATAGAAAGAAGAAGAATATGAGTAGGATATGTTTGTTCTTGAAGATTTAATACAAGTATAGAATGAGGAATTAGCAATAGTAAATCTATTACCTCAAGAAGGATTCATACAATAAATGTTGAGGGAAGCACATCCTTGGATAGAGTGGTAGTAATTGGTACATCACCTAAATAGAAGAAGAATAATGTGGTATAGGTATGGTTCCCATATTGAATTAAGATATATTACCAATAAATATTAACTCTTGAGGAAAGAGTTACAAATGAGGAGTTAGTAAGATATAGACCACTAGCTCAAATTGGGCTCATAGAGTAAAGTGAAGAACACAAGCTTATACTGAGAGAGCGAGGGGAACAATATAAGACCACTTTTTAATTTTCTTTTCAATTCAATATTATGTAGTGTATAGATATAATTATCAATAGCAATAATCAAAGCAATACACAAAACACCATCCACAAAAGTGACACAACTATTTACGTGGTTCACCCAATGCGGGCTACTCCAGGGAGAAAATATTTTGCTAAAACTTTCTCAATCAATCTCTTGGGAATCCTTCCCAATTATAATGTTTATGGACCTCTGTCCAAAGGAGATGTTGATCCCCTAAATCTCAAATTTGTGGATCTCTTACATAGGAGAACTCTTTTCCCTTCTGCTCTGGCTAGTGATCTTTTAGAAGACTCTATCTCTCTGCTACACTGACTTATGGATATCTCTCCACTTGAAGACTACTCACTCAGATGTCTTCAATTGTCCTAGCTATTGGATCTCTATAAACTAAGACTTTATCCTCTATACTCTGTCACCTCCAAATCTCTATCAATAGGCTCACTTAGAACCTCTTCAAATTTTCTCAATAGGCTCACTCAAAACCTGCTCAAATCTGCTCAATAGGCTCACTCAAAACCTGCTCAAATATGCTCAATAGGCTCACTCAGAACCTGCTCAAATTTGTTCAACAAGATCACTCAAAACCTACTCAAATCTTGCTCAATAAGCTCACTCAGAACCTACTCAAATATGCTCAACAAGCTCACTCATAACTTGTCTAAATCTGCTCAACAAGATCACTCAGAACTTGTCCAAATATGCTCAATAATTCATCTCTAGGACTTGCTCAAATATGCACAACAAGCTCACTCAGAACTTGTCCAAATATTCTTAATAAGTCCTCTTTAGGACTTGCTCAAATCTGCATAGTAAGTTTTCACAAAAGCTTACTCAAAATCAGTCCACAAGCCTTCTCAAAGACTTGCCTCAAATCAGATCAACAAAATCTCAACTCAATATTATAGAAGCATAAAGATAATTGTTAGAGACTCAATATGTTCTATACTCAAATCCCAATCTCAACTCAAATCAATCTCAACTCAGCAATATCATAGAAGCATAAAGATAATTGTTAGAGACTCAATATGTTCTATACTCAAATCCAATTTCTTTCTCAACTCAACTCAAATCAAAATATAAAATAGTTTGTTTTATGGAACTTGAACAACCACTTCACACAATCACTTGACTAGGCTCAAACAACTCTACTCAACCAATCACCACAAGGAACAACTCTTTCTCACAAATCCTAGTCCAAGTATGAATCAACCCACTCAAAATATTTCCAGCAATGTTCAACAACAAATCTCACATAACAATGATACTCATGTTCTTCTCTAACTCAAGTTCAAGTTCTTTGCACAACCAATAGGCTTCAACAATAATGCTTATAAAACATTCTTCACATAACAATGGTACTCATGTTCTTCTCAAACCCTAACTCAATTTTTTCACACAACTAATGGCTTTAACAACAATGCTTATGAAACAAGGTTTTAACCATAACTCTCAAACTAGAAATCCTTGAAGCATTCAACCAAAAACTCTCAAAAGGAAACCACAATCAATCCTTTTCACTCCAATGATATTTTCAGAAACCAACCACCCAAATAAATCAATGGAGAATATTTCCCATACCTTATTGATGCCAAGAAGTTGTCCACAAAATCTACCACACTCAACACACTTCCTTTTTCCAATCTCAACAAGGGTTGGTGGACTTCAAATAATAATCACAAGATAAACTATAACTCAATTTACACCTTTTTAATCCAACTCAATAATCACATCCACCAAATTCCCTATATAGAAAAATCCTCTAAAAATAATAATCAATAAGCCACTATTCAATTTCCACTTTATTCAAAATCCTTATTTCTCCTAAAATAATACTCTCAAAAATTCAAATCAATACCATAAGGCTCAAATAATCATCTATGGTTTTCACCAACAAAATAATTATTTAACCTTTTAAACACAACAAAGGTTTTACTAAATAAAATATTTCCTAACCCTTATCACTCCAAACTTTAGAGCATTCAAACAAATTTTAATTAAAAAATCGCATACCTCCCTCAAGGTGTTTCGACCCCTTGACCTGCCTCACCGCGGGTGCCTTAGCCGCAACTAAGGTAGCCAAATGAGCTACCCACTCATTCGCAATGCAAAAGGGACACGACTTCCCTTTATATGCTACAGGCCCACGTGCCTTAAATAAATCATGCACCCTTGGCACTTCCACCACAAAGCATAGCAAATGAACCTTACCAAAAATTGAACGCACAACCTTGTGCTACCAAATTTCTTTGTGCTGCCCGAGTTGCCAATAGGCCACACTGCCCAAGGTGACTTGGGTTTTGCACGTCGTCCAATTTATTCATTGCTTCTACCACTTAAACCTTTTTTGCATGAGCTCTATTCACTTTTCGACAATCGCATTAACAACAAGAGCAAGGATAATTTAAATTAAATAATTTAATGGTATATATATGCCTTCCCTATGCTTGGAAACGTTGGCACTTCCTCATGACATCAATAGATAAAATTTTACTTTTAATTTTAAAATTTAAACTAAATATTTAAAATTAAATATCTCCATCACCAAAGCACCTTTTTCAATGAAACGAAAAGCCAACTTAGGTTTTAAGCAAAACCCATTTCAAATATGTTGTCCATGTTTTTAAATAAAACCTTTAAAATTAAATATATTCATCAATGGGGCACCTTTTTCGAAGAAACAAAAAACCAACTTGGGTTTTAAGAAAAACCCATTTCAAATCTGCCATCCATGGTTTTAAATAAAAGTATTTTCTAAGCTTCCCTTGAAGCTCCTTTTTAGAACCAAATGACATGCATCCTTTTGATCAAAACCTTTGCTTATCATGAAGCTCTTTGTGGAGAAAATCATAGTGCTTGCTTGCATAGTGTTGGCAATTTTGGGTACCTTGGGTACATTGCCTTTGCTCAAGTGTATAAGTTGTCATTGATGTCAAGAAGCTTTTGAAGGAATTTGATTTGATGTAAAATAATTTGTTTTGATGAAGGTTACGGCTTGACAAGTTCGAAAGAAAGCAAGTTAGAAAAGTGTCGCGATATCGCGACATGTCGCATTTTCGTGACTTAAGAGGAGAGAGAAAGCAAGTTAGAAAAGTGTCGCGATATCGCGACATGTCGCAGTTTCGCGACTCAAAGAGGAGAGAGAATGTTCGAGTCAAAAATGTCACGATTTCATGACATATTGCAAGGAAGGTTGAACGGAAAAAAAAGTGTCACGATTTCGTGACATGTTGCAGGAGAGAGAGTCCGAAAGAAAAAGTGTCATGATTTCGTGACATAATGCAGGAGAGAGAGTCCAGGAGAAAAAGTGTCACGATATCACGACATGTCGGGTTTTCATGACCCGAAGAAAAGAAAAGCGCTAAGGAGAAAAAGTGTCATGATTTCATGACAAGTCAGAAGACAAAGTGGAAGCAAGATAAAGTGTCACGATTTCGTGACATGCTACAAAATCAAAGTGAGAACTGTCACGATTTCATGACATGCAGCAAAGGGAAGAGTCAAAATGAAAGGTCGCGATTTCGACATGTTGCAAAGAAGACGTATGAAGTGAAAGCGTCATGATTTCGTGACAGGTTGCAAAGAAGAGCTAGAAAGGAAAGCGTCATGATTTCATGACATGTTGAAGAGAAAGCAAACAGATGTAGAAAGTGTCACGATTTCGTGACAGATTGAGATGGCAACATTCGGTTGGAGAAAGTGTCACGATTTCATGACAAAAATAAAAAGGAAGTCTATAGAGGGAGAAGTGTCATGATTTCATGACAAAAGCAAAGAGGAAGGCTATGAAGAGAAGTGTCATATTAAGTGAAGAAGAAATGTCATGATTTCATGACAAAAGTAGAAAGGAGGTCGACGAAGGGAGAAGTGTCACGATATCGTGACAAAAGCAAAGTTGATGTTGACAAAGACAAAAGTGTCACGATATCATGACAAGAGCTTAGTTGAAGTCGACAAAGGCTAAAGTGTCACGATATCATGACAAAAGCCAAAAGAAAGTGTACGGTTGCAAAGGTGTCACGATATCGTGACATGTTGTAGTTTCACGACTAAAGCTATAGAAGAGTTACAGAGGCAGTTGAAGCCGACAAAGTTAAATGTGAGTCGACGAAGATTAGGGTTTGTAGTAGATGAAGTTTAGGGTTGTTACATTCGACTAAGATCAAGGTTTTGATCTTGAAAATGTTATTATAAAAGGAGGGGTTTTTGGAGAGTTGGTGAGTGTGATGTTCGATAGAGCGAGTGAGAAGTTCGAATCGAGAGCAGAGTGCAAAATTTGATCGAAGTGGCGAGTGAAAGAGTGAAGTGAGAAGTGGTGAAAAGGGTTAGTGAGGACATTGAGAAAAGAATTTGAGACTTAATGGACGTGATCATAGAGAGGCGAGAGGTCTCTTAGGCTAAGCATTGAGGACAGGAGGTCTTCGGTGGAAAGGAGTTCCATGGGCAAGAGGTAGAGGTTTGATCTTCTGAGGGATCATTTCCAGAGCAGAGGGGAAGGTATCTCCTTTGAGCGAGGCTCATAAATTTTATTGGGGGAAGGTATCTCCTTTGGGTCGAGGCTCATAAACATTGTAATTGGGAAGGTATTCCCAAAGAACTTTGATTGATAACTTTTAGAGAAAAGTTTTTTCCGTGGATGTAGCCCAACCATTTTGGGTGAACCACGTTTAAAATGGGTCCTCAATGTGTGATGCTTTCTGTCTTGATTAATGTTGTGTTGATGCCACTTGCTATCTAAAGTTAAAATTATTAATTGGTTAAGTCTTATATTGTTCACCCCCCTCTCAGTATAAGCTTGTGTTCTTCAATTGGTATCAAAGCTAGTCTCTCCAGAAAGAGCCTAACAACTTGGAGAAGGATCTATCAAGAGGAACATACAGATTTAGAAAGAGATGAAGAGGTTGAGTTCGATCTCAAAGGTGAATTCTTCTTGGCTTTAAGAAAGCTTGAGAAATTTAGGGAAGAGAATTCTGTTCTCAAGCATCAATGTTAGGAAGAAGAGATAGCAAGATCAAAATTGTCTCAAAGTGTTATAGACTTCAAAATTCTAGCCGAAGAAGGGAAGAAGGTTGAACAGAGTTCGACAGAGGCTCTAAAAGGAAAGGAAGCTGATTGCGAGAAACTAGAAGAAGAGGTTATGTCTCTTAGAGTGAAGTTGGAACAATTGGCTCTCAGACAGAATACTCCGTGTGAAAAGCAAAAGAAGGATGGTATCACCATTCATGAAATAGGGTCTTCGAGCAAGATCAATCTTCATCCTGAAGAGCGGTGGATTCCAGTTGGTCACAAGAAGAACAATCATCCAAGGCATCAAAACAGAGTTACATAATACTTTCCATGGCTATTGTTTTTCCTGCAAGAAATTTGGTCACAAAGCTATGCATTGCAATAAGTCTTTGAATAGCCATAGTAAGGAAAATGTTAACTCTTTTGCACCTCTTATGAATAAAAATGTCATGTGTTACAAGTGCAAGAATTTTGGGCATATAGCAAGGATGTGCAGTTTGGATAGATCTAGCCTTGAGTTCACTAAAAAGAGAAATGAGATCAAATCTAAGTCAATGATAGTTCAAACTGCTTTTCATGCTCAAGACAAAGTAGAAAAATGGTATCTTGATAGTGGTTGTTCAAAACATATGACTTGGTGAAAAGGAAAAGTTTTTGGTCTTAAAAGAAACAAACGAGAGAAACAGTCAGGTTTGGAGATAACAGGTCAGCTAAAATCTGTGGTAAAGGGACTCTTAGTTTGGATGGGAAATCCAAAAAAGAAAATGTGCTTTATGTAGAAGGCCTAAGACATAATCTTCTAAGTGTGAGTCAACTTTGTGATCAAGGGCACATAGTATCTTTCTTTTCAGATAGATGTGAGATAAGTAAAGAAAAAAATGGAAAACTCATTGCGAGTGCTACAAGGACTCCAAACAATCTTTACATGCTAAGTGAGATAAAAAGGGAAAAGTGTTTTCTAACTCAAGAAGATGAGAGTTGGCTATGGCATAAAATATTGGGGCATTTGAGCTTTGATAATCTTGTCAATATTAGTAACAAGGAACTAGTTAGAGACTTGCCCAAAATAAAAAGGCCCCATAACATCATTTGCGGTCCTTGTCAACATGGAAAACAGACCAGAACCAGTTTCAAATCAAAAGGGTATACTTCTTCAAAACCATTGGATCTTATTCATACTGATTTATGTGGCCCTACCAGTAACTCTGAGCATTCAGGGAGAAAGCTACTTCATGTTGTTTATAGATGATTATTCTAGAATGACTTGGGTTACTTTTCTCAAAGAAAAATCTGAAGCTTTTGAAAAATTTAAAGCTTTCAAAGAAATGATTGAAAATGAGACTGACAAGAGAATCAAATGCTTAAGATCGGATAGAGGAGGAGAGTTCACTTCAAATGAATTTGTGGAATACTGTGAGCAACAAGGAATCAAAAGAGAATATTCAAGCAGCAAGAACTCCTCAACAAAATGGAGTAGTTGAAAGGAAAAATAGAACTATTGAAAATATGGCTAGAGCTATGTTAAATGAGTCAAAACTTTCGGATGGCTTTTGGAAAGAGGCAGTCAATACAACGAGTCTACATTATCACCAGGGCCCAACTTAGAGTCAATCATCATAAAACTCCTTATGAGTTGTGGAAAGGAAGACCAGCTACAGTAAAATACTTCAAAGTGTTTGGGAGTAAGTGCTTCATCAAAAGGGAAGATCAGAATTTGGGTAAGTTTGATCCTAGGTGTGATGAGGGAATCTTTCTTGGATATTCCAACAGAAGCAAGGCCTACGAGATGCTTCAACAAAAGAACTCATACGAGTTGTAGAGAGCATAAATGTAACAGTTGATGAAAAGACGAGGGATAAGAGAACCAGTCAAGGAACTCGGTGATGAAATTTGTCAAGAAGAATTGAGAGAGGTTTCAGATGAAGAAGAGGAAAGACAACAAGCTGCTTCCCAAAACTCCTTCACGATATGTTCAGAAACATCATCCCAAATATTTGATCATTGGTGATCCAAATAGCGAGGCAAACAAGAAGAAGAGTCATTCCTTCACATGATTCTACAAATGTTTCATTATTATCTCGGATTGAGCCAAAATATTTCGAGTGAAGCATGTGCGAGATAAGTTTTGGGTAAAAGCAATGGATGAAGAGCTAAATCAAATAGAGAAAAGTGAAACTTGGGATTTGGTTCCAAGACCTAAGGACAAGAATGTCATTGGCACAAAATGGATATTCAGAAATAAACTCAATGAGGATGGAAAGATTGTCAGAAACAAAGCTAGGTTAGTCTGCAAAGGTTATGCTCAAGTAGAAGGTGTTGATTTCGAAGAGACGTTTGCTCTCGTTGCTCGTCTTGAAGCTATCAAAATGTTTTTGGCCCTTTCAAGCTTTAAATCATTCAAGGTATATCAAATGGATGTAAAGTCAGCTTTTCTAAATGGGGTGTTGGTAGAAGAAGTCTACATAGAACAACCAGAATGAGTGTCTCTCTCGGAACAGTCAGACTATGTGTGTAAACTAAAAAAGGCCTTGTATGGGTTAAAGCAAGCACCTAGGGCTTGGTACTCAAGACTTGACGAGTTATCTTCATGAGCAAGGCTTCAGGAAAGGTGTGGGAGATAGCAATTTGTATATTAGGGATGAAGGTGATGATATGTTGATTATGGTTGTCTATGTTGATGATATTATTTTTGGGAGAAATAATACTTAGATGTGGAAAGATTTTGTTAACACCATGCAAAGGAATTTGAGATGTCTATGATTGGAGAGCTGTCATTCTTTTTAGGTCTTCAGATTGCTCAATCAAAAGATGGTGTATTTCTCTCTCAAGGGAAGTATATCAAAGAAATGTTGAAGAAATTTGGGATGATGGACAGCAAACAAGTATGTACTCCAATGATTAGAGGGTGCAAGATGAGTAAAGATGATGAATCTCCAGTGACAGATCAAAAGTTGTACGAGATCAATGATTGGCAGTTTATTATATGTTATAGCTACCAGACCAGATATCATGCAGGCAGTTGGGTTAGTAGCAAGATTTCAGGCAGCTCCAAAAGATTCTCATGTTATAGCGGTTAAGAGGATATTCAGATATCCGAAGGGCACTATGGACTTTGGGCTTTGGTATCCCAAAGGTGATGATTTCACCCTCATAGCTTATACAGATGCAGATTGGGCAGGCGATATTGATGACAGGAAAAGCACTAGTGGTGGAGCATTCTTTCTGGGAAAGAGTTTGGTTTCTTGGCTAAGTAAGAAACAACCTTCAGTTTCCTTATCTACAGTAGAGGCTGAATACATAGCAACAGTGGTCGGGTGTACACGAGTTTTATGGATGAAAACCACCTTGGAGGATTTCAAAGTCAAGCATGAACAACCCATCTCCATACTTTGTGATAATACAAGTGCCATAAGTATTTCCAAAAATCTGGTAATGCACTCAAGGACAAAGCATATTTCCATCAAGTATCACTTTCTAAGGGAGAAAGTGCAAGACAAGCGAGTCAAGCTAGAGTATGTGTCTACTAAAGAGCAGATTGCGAGATATCTTCACCAAACCTCTTCCAAGAGATACGTTTGAGTATCTAAGGGAGAAATTGGGAGTTGTACTCCCACCCCAGAAATTAATCACCTCATCGGGAGGTGGGGGAGGGACCAAGCTAAGAGGCTCATTCTTAGTCCCGAGCCCCAAAGGTGACCCTTTGCCATTGATGACAAAGGGGGAGAGATATGAGTAAGGGGGAGAGCTTCAAGTGAAGAGGAAAGCTTCAAGTCAGGGGAGCAAAACTTCAAAGGAAGATTCTCAGTTGTGGGCATAGTTTCTCGGTTGTTAGCACAGTTGGTTTCAGTTTTGGCTCTTGAGAAGTGTTTTCAATAAAGGTTTGCCATCAATGACAAAGGGGGAGATTGTTGGCAATTTTGGGTACTTTGGGTACATTGCCTTTGCTCAAGTGTATAAGTTGTCATTGATGTCAAGAAGCTTTTGAAGGAATTTGATTTGATGTCAAATAATTTGTTTTGATGAAGGTTACGACATGACAGAGTTCGAAAGAAAAGGTAAGTTAGAAAAAGTGTCGCGATATCGTGACATGTCGAGTTTTATGACTTAGGAGAGAGAAAGCAAGTTAGAAAAGTGTCACGATATCGCGACATGTCGTAGTTTCGTGACTCAAAGAGGAGAGAGAATGTTCAGTAGAAAAGTGTCACGATTTCGTGACATATTGCAAGGAAGGTTGAACGGATGAAAAAGTGTCACGATTTCGTGACATGTTGCAGGAGAGAGAGTCCGAAAGAAAAAGTGTCACGATTTGCGACATAATGAGAGAGAGTAGTGTTTACATGAAAGTGTCAGATTTGCGACAGTAGAAAAGTAAGTGTCACGATTTTGAATTTTATCATGATTTGTGACATGACAAAGGGAAGAGTCAAATGAAGTGATCACGATTTGTGAAGGTTGAAAGAAGGTATTTAAGTTGTGATTTATGAAGTTGAAGAGAAAGCATACGGATGCAAAAAGTGTCATGATTTTGTGATAGTGAATGGTTGGTGGAGAAAGTGTCACGATTTCATGAAAAAGAAAGTTTCTAGGTGAAAGTGTCACGATTTATGACAAAAGAAAGAGGAAGGTATGAAAAGAAGTGTCATGATTTATAGAAGTGAAAGTAGAGGAGAAGTGTCACGATTTCATGACAAAAGCAGAAAAGGAGGTCGACGAAGGGAGAAGTGTCACGATATCATGACAAAAGCAAAGTTGATGTTGACAAAGACAAAAGTGTCATGATATCATGACAAGAGCTTAGTTGAAGTCATCAAAGGCTAGAAGTGTCACGATATCATGACAAAAGCCAAAAGAAAGTGTACGGTTGCAAAGGTGTCACGATATCGCGACATGTTGTAGTTTCGTACAAAAGCTACAGAAGAGTTATAGAGGCAGTTGAAGCGACAAAGTTAAATGTGAGCCGACGAAGATTAGGGTTTAGATAAAGTTTAGGGTTGTAAGCGACTAAGATTAAGGTTTTGATCTTGAAAGTGTTATTATAAAAGAGAAAGCTTTTTGAAGAGTTGAAGTGTGTTGTTGCGACGTTCGTAGATAGAGCGGAGTGAGAAGTTCGATCGAGAGAGTGAAAATTGATCGAAGTGTGCGAGTGTGCGAAGATAGGTGAATTAAGAGTGTGAGAGAAGTGCAAAGGTTGAAGTTAAAAGATGTGTATGATTTGAGAGAGAGAGAGGACTTGTGAGCTGAGTTTGATAGTTCTATCAGAGAACTTGAGGACAGAGATGTATTGGTTCTATGAGAAGAACTTGAGGATAGATTTGGTTGCTGAGCTGCTGTGGACGTGATCATAGAAGGTAGAGGTCTCTTAGGCTAAGCATTGAGGACAGGAGGTCTTCGATGGAAAGGAGTTCCATGTGTTGGCAAGAGGTAGAGGTAGTTGATCTTTTGAGGGATCATTTCCAGAGTAGAGGGGAAGGTATCTCCTTTGAGCAGAGGCTCATAAATTTTGATTGGGGGAAGGTATCTCCTTTGGGCTGATGCTCATAAACATTGTAATTGGGAAGGTATTCCCAAAGAACTTTGAGATAACTTTTAGAGAAAAGTTTTTGTGGATGTAGCCCAACCATTTTGGGTGAACCACGTTAAAAATGGGTCTTCAATGTGTGATGCTTTCTGTCTTGATTAATGTTGTGTTGATGCCATTGCTATCTAAAGTTAAAATTATTAATTGGTTAAGTCTTATACTATTCACCCCCCTCTCAGTATAAGCTTGTGTTCTTCAATTGGTATCAGAGCGGGTCTCTCCAGAAAGAGCCTAACAGCTTGGAGAAGGATCTATCAGAGGAACATACAGATTCAGAAAGAGATGAAGAGGTTGAGTTCGATCTCAAAGGTGAATTCTTCTTGGCTTTAAGAAAGCTTGAGAAATTTAGGGAAGAGAATTTTGTTCTCAAGCATCAATGTCGGGAAGAAGAGATAGCAAGATCAGAATTGTCTCAAAGTGTTATAGACTTCAAAATTCTAGCTGAAGAAGGGAAGAAGGTTGAACAGGTTCCGACAGAGGCTCTAAAAGGAAAGGAAGCTGATTGCGAGAAACTAGAAGAAGAGGTTATGTCTCTTAGAGTGAAGTTGGAACAGTTGGCTCTCAGACAGAATACTCCGTGTGAAAAGCAAAAGAAGGATGGTATCACCATTCATGAAATAGGGTCTTCGAGCAAGATCAATCTTCATCCTGAAGAGCGGTGGATTCCAATTGGTCACAAGAAGAACAATCATCCAAGGCATCAAAACAGGTTACATAATACTTTCCATGGCTATTGTTTTTCCTGCAAGAAATTTGGTCACAAAGCTATGCATTGCAATAAGTCTTTGAATAGCCATAGTAAGGAAAATGTTAACTCTTTTGCACCTCTTATGAATAAAAATGTCATGTGTTACAAGTGCAAGAATTTTGGGCATATAGCAAGGATGTGCAGTTTGGATAGATCTAGCCTTGAGTTCACTAAAAAGAGAAATGAGATCAAATCTAAGTCAATGATAGTTCAAACTGCTTTTCATGCTCAAGACAAAGTAGAAAAATGGTATCTTGATAGTGGTTGTTCAAAACATATGACTGGTGAAAAGGAAAAGTTTTTGGTCTTAAAAGAAACAAACAGAGGAACAATCAGTTTTGGAGATAATAGGTCAACTAAAATCTGTGGTAAAGGGACTCTTAGTTTGGATGGGAAATCCAAAATAAAAAATGTGCTTTATGTAGAAGGCCTAAGACATAATCTTCTAAGTGTGAGTCAACTTTGTGATCAAGGGCACATAGTATCTTTCTTTTCAGATAGATGTGAGATAAGTAAAGAAAAAAATGGAAAACTCATTGCGAGTGCTACAAGGACTCCAAACAATCTTTACATGCTAAGTGAGATAAAAAGGGAAAAGTGTTTTCTAACTCAAGAAGATGAGAGTTGGCTATGGCATAAAATATTGGGGCATTTGAGCTTTGATAATCTTGTCAATATTAGTAACAAGGAAGGAGTTAGAGACTTGCCCAAAATAAAAAGGCCCCATAACATCATTTGCGGTCCTTGTCAACATGGAAAATAGACCAGAACCAGTTTCAAATCAAAAGGGTATACTTCTTCAAAACCATTGGATCTTATTCATACTGATTTATGTGGCCCTACCGGAACTCGAGAGCATTCGGGGAGAAAGCTACTTCATGTTGTTTATAGATGATTATTCTAGAATGACTTGGGTTACTTTTCTCAAAGAAAAATCTGAAGCTTTTGAAAAATTTAAAGCTTTCAAAGAAATGATTGAAAATGAGACTGACAAGAGAATCAAATGCTTAAGATCGGATAGAGGAGGAGAGTTCACTTCAAATGAATTTGTGGAATACTGTGAGCAACAAGGAATCAAAAGAGAATATTCAACAACAAGAACTCCTCAACAAAATGGAGTAGTTGAAAGGAAAAATAGAACTATTGAAAATATGGCTAGAGCTATGTTAAATGAGTCAAAACTTTCAGATGGTTTTTGGAAAGAGGCAGTCGGTACAACGATCTACATTATCACCGGGGCCCAACTTAGAGTCAATCATCATAAAACTCCTTATGAGTTGTGGAAAGGAAGACCAGCTACAGTAAAATACTTCAAAGTGTTTGGGAGTAAGTGCTTCATGAGAAGGGAAGATCAGAATTTGGGTAAGTTTGATCCTAGGTGTGATGAGGGAATCTTTCTTGGATATTCCAGCAGAAGCAAGGCCTACAGATGCTTCAACAAAAGAACTCATACGAGTTGTAGAGAGCATAAATGTAACAGTTGATGAAAAGACGGGGATAAGAGAACCGGTCAAGGAACTCGGTGATGAAATTTGTCAAGAAGAATTCGAGAGAGGTTTCGAGATGAAGAAGAGGAAAGACAACAAGCTGCTTCCCAAAACTCCTTCACGATATGTTCAGAAACATCATCCCAAATATTTGATCATTGGTGATCCAAATAGCGAGGCAAACAAGAAGAAGAGTCATTCCTTCACATGATTCTACAAATGTTTCATTATTATCTCAGATTGAGCCAAAATATTTCAGTGAAGCATGTGCGAGATAAGTTTTGGGTAAAAGCAATGGATGAAGAGCTAAATCAAATAGAGAAAAGTGAAACTTGGGATTTGGTTCCAAGACCTAAGGACAAGAATGTCATTGGCACAAAATGGATATTCAGAAATAAACTCAATGAGGATGGAAAGATTGTCAGAAACAAAGCTAGGTTAGTCTGCAAAGGTTATGCTCAAGTAGAAGGTGTTGATTTCGAAGAGACGTTTGCTCCTGTTGCTCGTCTTGAAGCTATCAGAATGTTTTTGGCCCTTTCAAGCTTCAAATCATTCAAGGTATATCAAATGGATGTAAAGTCAGCTTTTCTAAATGGGGTGTTGGTAGAAGAAGTCTACATAGAACAGCCGGAAGGAGTGTCTCTCTCAGAACAGTCGGACTATGTGTGTAAACTAAAAAAGGCCTTGTATGGGTTAAAGCAAGCACCGAGGGCTTGGTACTCAAGACTTGACAAGTTATCTTCATGAGCAAGGCTTCAGGAAAGGCGTGGCAGATAGCAATTTGTATATTAAGAATGAAGGTGATGATATGTTGATTATGGTTGTCTATGTTGATGATATTATTTTTGGGGGAAATAATACTCAGATGTGCAAAGTTTTTGCTAACACCATGCAGAAGGAATTTGAGATGTCTATGATTGGAGAGCTGTCATTCTTTTTAGGTCTTCAGATTGCTCAATCAAAAGATGGTGTATTTCTCTCTCAAGGGAAGTATATCAAAGAAATGTTGAAGAAATTTGGGATGATGGACAGCAAACCAGTATGTACTCCAATGATTACAGGGTGCAAGATGAGTAAAGATGATGAATCTCCAGCGGCAGATCAAAAGTTGTATAGATCAATGATTGGCAGTTTATTATATGTTACAGCTACCAGACCAGATATCATGCAGGCAGTTGGGTTAGTAGCAAGATTTCAGGCAGCTCCAAAATATTCTCATGTTATAGCGAGTTAAGAGGATATTCAGATATCTGAAGGGCACTATGGACTTTGGGCTTTGGTATCCCAAAGGTGATGATTTCACCCTCACGGCCTATACAGATGCAGATTGGGCAGCGATATTGATGACGAGGAAAAGCACTAGTGGTGGAGCATTCTTTCTGGGAAAGAGTTTGGTTTCTTGGCTAAGTAAGAAACA
This sequence comes from Wollemia nobilis, assembly GCA_028583015.1. Lineage (NCBI taxonomy): Eukaryota > Viridiplantae > Streptophyta > Pinopsida > Araucariales > Araucariaceae > Wollemia > Wollemia nobilis. The sequence goes on along the minus strand of JAQPPZ010000709.1, from coordinate 24,380 downwards.
ACCTTCAGTTTCCTTATCTACAGCAGAGGCTGAATACATAGCAGACAGTGGTTGGGTGTACACAAGTTTTATGGATGAAAACCACCTTGGAGGATTTCAAAGTCAAGCATGAACAACCCATCTCCATACTTTGTGATAATACAAGTGCCATAAGTATTTCCAAAAATCTGGTAATGCACTCAAGGACAAAGCATATTTCCATCAAGTATCACTTTCTAAGGGAGAAAGTGCAAGACAAGCAAGTCAAGCTAGAGTATGTGTCTACTAAAGAGCAGATTGCAGATATCTTCACCAAACCTCTTCCAAGAGATACGTTTGAGTATCTAAGGGAGAAATTGGGAGTTGTACTCCCACCCCAGAATTAATCACCTCATCGGGAGGTGGGGGAGGGACCAAGCTAAGAGGCTCATTCTTAGTCCCGAGCCCCAAAGGTGACCCTTTGCCATTGATGACAAAGGGGGAGAGATATGAGTAAGGGGGAGAGCTTCAAGTGAAGAGGAAAGCTTCAAGTCAGGGGAGAAAAACTTCAAAGGAAGATTCTCGGTTGTGGGCACTGTTTCTCTGTTGTTAGCACAGTTGGTTTCAGTTTTGGCTCTTGAGAAGTGTTTTCAGTAAAGGTTTGCCATCAATGACAAAGGGGGAGATTGTTGGCAATTTTGGGTACTTTGGGTACATTGCCTTTGCTCAAGTGTATAAGTTGTCATTGATGTCAAGAAGCTTTTGAAGGAATTTGATTTGATGTAAAATAATTTGTTTTGATGAAGGTTACGACATGACAAGTTCGAAAGAAAGTCAGTTGAAAAAGTGTATATCGTGACATGTTGACTTGAGAGAGAAAGCAAGTTAGAAAAGTGTCACGATATCACGACATGTCGTAGTTTCGCGACTCAAAGAGGAGAGAGAATGTTCGGAGTCAGAAATGTCACGATTTCGTGACATATTGCAAGGAAGGTTGAATGGACGAAAAAGTGTCACGATTTCGCGACATGTTGCAGGAGAGAGAGTTCGAAAGAAAAAGTGTCACGATTTCGTGACATAATGAAGAGAGAGTGTATGTAGATTTGACAAGTAAGACAAAGTAAAAGATAAAGTGTCACGATTTCGACATGCAGATTTGACATAAAGGAAGAGTCGAAATGAGAAGATCATGATTTATGAAGGTTGAAAGAAAGTTTTGAAGCGTCATGATTTCGTGATAGGTTGAAGAGAAAGCATAGGATGCGAAAGTGTCATGATTTCATGATATGAGATGGATGGTGGAGAAAGTGTCAGATTTAAAAAAAGTGTGTCACGATTTATGAAAAGAGGAAGGTATGAAGATCGAAGTGTCGCGATATAGGAAGAGAAGTAGAGGAAAGTGTCACGATTTCATGACAAAAGTAGAAAGGAGGTCGACGAAGGGAGAAGTGTCACGATATCATGACAAAAGCAAAGTTGATGCTGACAAAGACAAAAGTGTCACGATATCGTGACAAGAGCTTAGTTGAAGTCGTCAAAGGCTGAAGTGTCGTGATATCATGACAAAAGCCAAAAGAAAGTGTACGGTTGCAAAGGTGTCAGATATCGCGACATGTTGTAGTTTCATGGCAAAAGCTACAGAAGAGTTATAGAGGCAGTTGAAGTCGACAAAGTTAAATGTGAGCCAACGAAGATTAGGGTTTGTAGCCAATGAAGTTTAGGGTTGTTACAGTCGACTAAGATTAAGGTTTTGATCTTGAAAGTGTTATTATAAAAGGTAGGCTATTTTGAAGAGTTGGTGAGTGTCGTGAGTTGCGAGGTTCGCAGATAGATTGCAGAGTGAGAAGTTCGATCATCGAGAGCAGAGTGCAAAATTCGATCGAAGTGTGAGAGTGAGCGAAGAGTCATGGTGAATTTTTAAGTAGTGTTGAGAGATAGTGCAAAGGTTGAAGTTCGACAAAAATGCGGCTATGATTTGATAAGAGAGAGAGGACTTGTGAGCTGAGTTTGATAGTTCTATCAGAGAACTTGAGGATAGAGGTGTATTGGTTCTATGAGAAGAACCTGAGGATAGATTTGGTTGCTGAGCTGCTGTGGACGTGATCATAGAAGGCAGAGGTCTCTTAGGCTAAGCATTGAGGACAGGAGGTCTTCGGTGGAAAGGAGTTCCACGTGCTGGCAAGAGGTAGAGGTAGTTGATCTTCTGAGGGATCATTTCTAGAGCAGAGGGGAAGGTATCTCCTTTGAGCAGAGGCTCATAAATTCTGATTGGGAGAAGGTATCTCCTTTGGGCCGAGGCTCATAAACATTGTAATTGGGAAGGATTCCCAAAGAACCTTGAGATAACTTTTAGAGAAAAGTTTTTGTGGATGTAGCCCAACCATTTTGGGTGAACCACGTTAAAAATGGGTCTTCAATGTGTGATGCTTTCTGTCTTGATTAATGTTGTGTTGATGCCACTGCTATCTAAAGTTAAAATTATTAATTGGTTAAGTCTTATACTGTTCACCCCCCCTCTCAGTATAAGCTTGTGTTCTTCACATAGGTCCTTTTGACATCAATGACAACTTTTTAGCTTAGGGACTCAAAATGTCCAACATAAATAATGCAGGAATAAACATAATAGCTATAAGAAGAGTATAAGATATTGAATAGAAATAACATAATAATGAGAGAGTAAATCATTTAGAATTTGGATAATACTATACAAAGAATAAATTAATGAGAAAATACAAGATGATAGGAATAAGAGATAAAATTTGAACAACAAAGGAGAACTAAAGATGGTGTAAGATAAGAGCAAAGACCATAAGAGGAACCTGAGGATCTAACATAATATCAGCTAAGGAGGGAGGACGTAGTCAAGATATTATGGAGGAATATTGAGAAAACCTCGACATCACCAAAAAATATCGATAGTAACTAGGTGAAAATTTTGAGTAGTTATGGTGTTCCCCTAGTTTAGAGATGAAGTAGAAATTTAAGTAGTAGTTTTGATATCTTAATAAGACATAGAGAACCAAAAATTCATCTTGAGTTACAATAATACCTAGATACAAATAGACAATTAAGAAGGTAAATGAGTAAAGTTAGAAGGCTACAAAGATGCATGGAGGAACCACCTAGATGGATCTTAGAAAGAGAAGATGAGGGAAATAATTTAGGTATCGATTCTAACTTCTCAACATAGTATAGAGAAGTTTTGAGGAAATATGTGGCATAAATATATTGAGAGGAAAGGATACAAACTCAAATATTTTAATCTATAGATAGAAGATTGAGAAGGTTGAGAGAATTGTCCCTAAGTAATCAAAATAGAAGAGATTCAAGTAGATAATAGGAACAATAGAAATAAGGGATATTAGGAATATTGGGGAGGAAACAAAGTCTTTGCAAGGGCCTAAGGAAACCTAGCCAATAGAGGATTTTGAATGGTCTTCCTACCAATCATTTGAGTGAAATAAGTATCCCTCCTACTACCCCTAGGTTGTAGGATCAATGTAATGAGCCACAAGGACCATTTATTGATTTGGCAAGAAACAATCAACTTGGGTGTGAACTTTAGGTTGGACCATTTGGACCACATCCAAACTAAAGAAGTTATCCATGACAACCAAGAAATTGGATGGATCTTTGATAGCCAAGAGTCAAGAGAGGGTTGTGGGTTACCCCAATTTAGAGAAATTTATCTTATAAAAAGAGGAAGATCTATGGTGTGAATGAGTGGCCATGGAATAAATTGGTAGGGAAATTAAAGATAACAAGATTGCATAAGCCAAGTGTGATTCTAACAAGTTCATGAAGGAGTTAGAAGATGAACTCAATTGCCAAGTTTGGAAGCATACTTGGTCCAAGGAAACCCAAGTAGGGATCATACAAACTGCATAATAGGGCATCATACATATTAGGAGTGGCAAAGAATTGTATGATAGGAGGTCTTACAAGTAAAATAAAAGAAGGAGGTTGTACGATAGGCCATAAATCAACCCAAGTACAATAATATTATATAAATCATATGATAGAGGGTCGTATGGCCAAGGATGTGAAGGATTGTATGATCACCCATTGTACAAGTGTAGATTAAGAGGGTCATATGATGAGGAACCAGACAATAGAGGATGTTAAATAGGATCATACAACCTATGTAGTATAAGAACCACATGAATGACAAAATGATACAAGAGACATCATACAAATGCAAGTTTGTATCATTGTATACCTTGCACGATGATCCTAACACATCATCAAGTGGGCATATTTAAATATGTATAATTTATATAAAAATAAAAAATTCAAAAAGTGGAGAAAACATGTAGAAGTGACGATGTGGCAACTAAGAGAGACGTTATAACTATTTTCCACCCAAGTCTAAACTTATAAATAGAATGGGAAAGATTGAAAGCAAATAGTTGTATTAAGGAGCATGTTGCAGAGATGAGGAAATTATTGAAGGACACCATCAAAGCCAAGATATTGCCAAGATAGAAGTTTCAAAAGAAGCAAGAGTAGCCAGAAGTGGAGTAAACTCATAGCTAGGTTATTGGATAGTACCCTAACTATGGAAAATTGTAGGCATACGGAAGGCTATAATATTGTGAAAATAAATATTCTAAACCATCAAACATATGAATTTGTGTGTTGAAAGAAAAAAATAAAAATTAGATGTAGAATAAAAACATCATATAAAGTTGGGGAAAGATAGTTAAAAATTTTCTCATCAACTCTTACATTGAATAAAATTACACAAAAAGAAGGGATACCTGCTATTCAAAGAGATTTGCAATCAAGTGTTTGAATAATCACGCAAGGGAAGGCAACATAAATTTGTCATATGGATGAAGGGTTCCAAGGAGAAAGATCGACAAGTTAAAAAATCATCGTATGGGTGCACAAAAAGGAATACTATAAAGAAGAAAGCTTGCAAAATTTAAGTGATGTATCAAACTTGATTTGAATTGATCATACAAGAGGGATGAAGGAAGACATATGACATAGGGAAGTTATCATATGAAGGAATAGAAATAATCATATGATGTAGTAAGTCATTATATGATAAAGAGAAAAGCAATTGTACAGTCATCATACGAATACTATCATACAATTGGAGGACGCATCATATGATCGACTAAATTATGGTAGGATGAGAGTATCATACAATTAGAGTGTCATATAGTTGCAAAGGGCATCATATAGTTTAATTATCTTCATACAAATGTAAGAGTTAGGTTGTATGGGTGATGGTAGATAGTCTATGACAAGAGGAAAGGATGTACGATAAATGAAGCATGAGTAGGAGAATAGATTTTCATGAGCACTTATGAAGTATTGTTGCATAAATAATTGAATGATCACCAATCCCACTATATCAAAGGGAGTATCAACCAAGAAGAGAAGATATAAGACCTAGCAAAAGGTCAAAACTAGTTGAATACGCAAATAGACAAGGATGCAATCACGGGATGGAAGAGGAAACCTAGTCTTCAAGAGGGCATTGGAGTGAATTGGAGAAATAAAATATACCAATAAAGAAGATAACATGGACTCAATAAATTGGAGAATTCAATTGCAAATGGTTGTATGAGACTCCATCGAATCATGAGTTGAAGGCTAAATTGATGCAAGCAAGAGTGAGTTGCATTATGCAGATCCAAATATTTGTTACAGATGCTTGAGTCCTATGATGCAAAGGAGAATGTGAGCTTTGTTATGATTAGGAATCAACACATCAAGGTGATGTTCTCAACAAAAAAAATGGTAAACGTTTGGGTTGTCATAATAAGAAATTGTAGTAACAAAGGAGCATTTGGATCAAAAGAAATTGAATAGGATAATTTAGGTTATGACAATTATTAAATCTAAATATGTGAGTAACACTTTCAATTCAAGAGGTCATGGGATCAAACTAATCTATTTAAATTTTGATAAATTAAGATGTGTCATGAATATCATAATGTCAAAGCTATTAGGAGGAACTAGATCATCGAATATGCTTGTGTCTAGCACAGTATGTGGAAGGCATCATGAAATATGTGCAATATGATTGGGTAATATATTTATCACATAGAATCAAGAATTTACTGAATTGACAAAAATATAATTTTTCGATGGCATTTCACACCATTAGAATTATGCTTAATGTAGTGTCCTAGGCCAATTTGGAATTTACTAGACTCATTGATCCAAGAAACTTGTTGGAATTAAAACCTATAATTATGAAATGGGTACAGATAGTACCCATTGTGAAATCCACTCCATCAAAGGTGAAGACTAAGAAAAATACAAAAGACTAGATATATTGTCCCATTGGAGTATAGTGAGGCTTTGAAGGAAAGCGTAGCCCTTGAAAAAAGAGGTAGAAAAGATTAGAAGATTATTTGGGATAGGATACTGGAAAAGTAACTATGCAAGAATATCACAAAGATTTGCTATAAGAGCAACACGATGAAGAAAGAGGGGAGGAATAAGGATTGCCAATAAGTCCTATTTGAACAAGGAGACATTAAGAATATGAGAGATTGATACTACAAAAGTAATAGCCCTTAGAAAATACTATGCAACAGTAGGAGGAAGTAAGGGTATAACCAATCGAAGAGGTCCAAGAAACTTGTTGGAATAAGAACCTTTAATTGTGAGATGGGTAAATATGGTACCCATTATGAAATACACTCCATAAAAGGGGAAGACTAAGAATATTGTAAAATACTAGATATATTGTCCCATTGGAGGATAGTGAGGCTTTGGAGGAAAGTGTAGTTCCTTGACGAATGAGGTAGAGGAGATTAGAAGATGATTTGGGATAGGATACTGGAAAAGTAACTATGGGATAATATCACAAGGATTTGATATAGCAACACGATGAACATAGAGGGGAGGAATAAGGACTACCAATAAGTCCTATTTGAACAAGAAGACATTAATAATGGGAGATATTGATACTACAAAAGCAATAGCCCTTAGAAAAGACTATGCAACATTAGGAGGAAGTAAGGGCACAACCAATTGAAGAGGTCCAAGAAGAACCAAGAGATATAGATAATATTGATAAAAATTTGTTAGAAATTTTTGAATGGGCACAATAGGAGAATTTTTGTGGGTCATCTACTTTGTTAAGAATATATCAGTTTAAATTTTTAGAAATATCATGAGGGTTTTTAAAAGTAGTGTAACCAATAGAAACAAGAATGGAATATCCTAAAAGGGACAAAGAGGTTGAAATTGAACCAAAAGAACCTTAGAACAAGAGGAAAATGACCAAAGTGATCAAAAGAGGAGGCAACAGCCTAAGATCAGCTAGTAAGGAATTTTTTCCAAATATACATAATGTAGTGCAGTGTGACCAACTAGAAGGCTTGTAGGAACAACCTATGGAGCAACCTAATCAACAGGAAGAGAATAGAAAAGTACCGTAGGACCATCAAGAATAAAATAGAGAAGAACAAAACATGAAATAAGAAGAAGAATAAAATAATGAAGGAATATATAAGCACTTTATTCTTAAAGTGCCTAGATTTGGGTTAATTGATGGAGGAGCCCAAAATAATGATTAGGTTGATGAGATCTTCAAGAAAATGATGCAGGTCGTTGAAAATGCTTTACTATAATTTTTAATAGGCTATGTAGGATAGATACGTTGATGGAAATCCATTGTGGATAATGAAATAGAAAATTTAATGCAATGGGTTCAAGATGATAGAAGAAAAAATAAATTTGTTGAAATTCATAAAAATAGCCATGGGAGATACTAGTTGGGGAAGTAACTAGTATGATCAGAGTAAACGAGATGTCAAAATGTGCAATGACAAACTATAGGTTATCATAGAGGGTGTACATAAGTGCAAGTACCTTGCAACCTTGTCGATTAGAAACAATAGAGGTGGAGTATAGGAAGCTACCACCAAAGTTGGCACCATTGTATGAGAAGTTTAATTTCCTAAAATATTGGATAAACTAGTTAAAAATTGGGTTGGAGATGATTTATCAATCCAAGGAGGAACAAGTTAACTAGCATAAGGAAGAGAAGGAAGTTGTGAGAAAATAAATGAAGAAGAAGTAGGGGCTATGAAGAGGGAAGCAAAAGTAATGAAAAATAAAGTTGAGAAGAAGATTTCCAGCCTAAAATAAAACTATGAATAACAATTAAGGGCTAAAGGTGAACAATTGAAAGATAAAGAGTAACAGTTTAAGGATAATGATGAACAACTAAAGGCAAAGACAATGAATTTACTAAAATAAAGAAATATATAAAGAGGTACAATGACATAATCATAAAATTTAAAGTATAAATAGAGATAAAATCATAGATGCATGAGGATTGAGAGAAAGAGTTAGAGCATAAGAATTAGCTCATTACCAAAAGGGGTGACCAGTTGACTTTTGTAGCTAGGATGGAGGCTGAGCTAAAATAAATAATATAGAAGGGAAGGTATCTAAAGAATGATAAAAGGTTCTAATAGTGCAATTATCAAAAATACAGAAAAAATCTAATCACTATGGGTTACAGTGTCTTCATATCAGTAAGTATGCAAAGATATTTAAGGATGAGCAGGAGGCTCTACGACTTTAGATAGTTGATATGGATGGAGCACCTGTCATTACATATAAAAATCTAAGCATAGAAGAGTAGCAAGCATAAATGAGAACATGTACTGATTTAAAGGGGAGGACAAATGTAGGCAACAAATCTATTTTCTAGAAGAAGAAGAAATAAAAAAGTTGTACATAAATTGTTTGCAATTTTAACAAGTTTTGTTTATAATTTTGATGAAATAAAATTTGAAATGAAAAGTACATCAAATTAAATGTAGATGAATTCAATTGTAATTAAATTCCAGAATGAATAAAATTAGGCAAAATGTGCATGAAATTAGAATTTAATAAAAGTAACTTAGAACTCTAGTGGTATGAAACTAAATGGTGCGGGAAGCAGGATCATTTTTATATTGAATCGCTTTTTGATTGTAAGGTAGAAAACCCACAATAGACTTAATTTATATATTTGTTCGATGATGCCTTATTATCATATGTGGATTGCATTTAAATACCTAGTCTAATAGTTGTAAGAGTGAAGGGTTGTGACCCTAGAATATAATGAATAAATAATATAAGTAATTAGGACATGTTAGGAGGGTCCTAACATGCCACCCCCCTTAAAGGAGCTTTGTCCTCAAAGCTGGAAATTTGGAAATTGCTATTGGATATCTTGAAAATTTTCCCACGTTGCGTCTTCTAAAGGTAGACCTTTCCAATGGATTAAAACTTCCGTGATATCGCGAGTACGAAGGTGACGAGAGCGGCGATCCAAGATAGCTTCTGGCTCGACTAGAAGTACTCCATCATCGAAGAATTCAGGGAGAGTGGGTTGTGTCGTGATATGGGCTCCCACTGCGAGCTTAAGGCAAGATACATGAAATACGGGGTGAAGTTTGGAAGAGGGAGGAAGCTCTAGTTTGTAAGCAACGGTCCCAATACGTTGGAGAACTTTATACGGCCCGTAAAATTTGGGTGCTAACTTCTGAGAACCTTTTTGTTTAAGAGAGGATTGACGGTAAGGTTGGAGACGTAAGAAAACCATATCACCCTCGTGGAAACTACGTTCGCTTCTATGTTGATCGGCTTGCTGCTTCATGCGATGTTGGGCGGTGTGTAGGTTCTCTTTTAGGATCCATAGTATGTCATCTCTATTAGCAAGTTCCATTTCCACCGCATGGACTTTTGTAGTCCCTGGAATATAGGAAGTGAGGGATGGTGGTGTTTGACCATATAGTGCTTCATAAGGAGTCATTTTGATGGACGTATGGTATGAAGTGTTATACCACCATTCCGCTAGTGAAAGCCACTTTACCCAATGGAGTGGTTGAGTAGAAACAAAACATCGAAGGTATGTTTCCAAGCATTTATTTACAACTTCTGTTTGGCCATCGGTTTGAGGATGGTAAGCGGAGCTCATACGAAGTTGAGTACCTTGTAATTTGAACAATTCCTTCCAAAAGGTGCTAGTGAAAGTTGGGTCATGGTCACTAACAATTGTGGAGGGCATACCATGTAATTTAAAGATGTTATCTAGGAAGAGGTGGGCTATAGTGCTAGCGGTATAAGGATGAGCCACGGAACAAAAATGGGCATATTTAGATAAACGATCAACGACTACGAAAATGGTTGTTTTTCCTCCTGATTTTGGTAATCCTTCAATAAAGTCCATAGAAATATCTGCCCATGTTTTGGTGGGTATAGGAAGAGGTTGAAGTAATCCTGGAATAGCGAGGGTCTCCCCCTTTTGTCTTTGGCAAACTTCACATTCTTTTACAAAGTTTTTGATGTAATTTTTCATTCCTACCCAATAGAAGGAGGTAGTGGCTCTTTTATAGGTTTTTAAGAACCCTGAGTGGCCTGCAGTGGGTGAGGTATGTAACTCATGAAGAAGTTTTTCATGATAAGTTGAATTGGGGGTGAGGACCATCCTCCCTTTGTATCTTAATATATTGTCCTTCCAAGTGTATGGAGTTTTGCTACTAGGATTATGTTGAAGTTGTTGAATTAAGGCATGGATAGTAGGATCATTTATCCATTCTTCATGCACCTCATCTACCCATTTAGGAATAAGGGAGGAAAGAGCATGGACTTGAGGCATATCTTCAAATTTTCTAGAAAGTGCATCGGCTGCCATGTTGTCCTTTCCCTTTTTATATGTAATTTCATAATCATAGCCAAGAAGTTTAGTAACCCATTTTTGTTGTTTCGGGGTATTAGTCCTTTGTTCCAAAAAATACTTCAAGCTATGATGGTCAGTGCGTATAATGAAATGTTGGCCAATAAGGTAAGGCCTCCAATGTTGAATAGCATGGACAATCGCCAACATCTCTTTTTCATACGTAGAGCGAGCTAAATTCTTAGGAGAAAATGCTTTGCTTATAAAAGCTAGAGGCCTTTCATCCTGCATGAGTACGGCTCCCATTCCTATTCTTGAAGCGTCACTTTCAATGACGAACGGTTTAGAAAAGTTGGGCATGGCTAGAACAGGGGTGGTACACATTGCAGTTTTCAAGGTGATAAAGGCCTCATCCGCTTTAGACGACCATTTGAAAGCATTTTTCTTAAGTAATGTTGTTAGAGGAGCAACGATTTTACCATAATTTTGGACAAATTTTCTATAATATCCCGTTAGTCCAAGAAACCCACGTAGAGCTTTTAAGGTTTTTGGAATAGGCCAATTTTTCACCTCCTCGATTTTGGAAGGATCTACCATAACTCCTTCCTTTGAGACAATATGCCCTAAGTATTCAATTTCTTGTTTTCCAAAGGAACACTTTGATATTTTTGCATAAAGTTGATTTTCCTCCAAGATTTGGAACGCTTGTCTAACATGGTCCAAATGTTCTTCCCATGTTTTGCTATAAATCAAAATGTCATCAAAGAAAACTAATATAAATTTATGAAGAAAAGGGTGAAATACCTTATTCATTAGACTTTGAAAGGTAGAAGGAGCATTGGTCAGGCCAAATGGCATCACCAAGAATTCGTAGTGCCCTTCGTGAGTGCGAAAGGCCGTCTTAGGAATATCCTTTTCATTGACTCGTATTTGGTGGTAGCTTGACCGTAAGTCTAACTTGGAAAAATAAGCTGCCCCGTGGAGTTCATCTAATAGCTCGTCTATGACCGGAATAGGAAATTTATCTTTGATGGTCATTTTATTAAGCGCTCAAAAATCGACACATAAATGCCATGAGCCATCCTTTTTTCTAACTAAAATAATTGGAGAGGAGTAAGGGCTTTTGCTAGGTCTAATGACTCCTGCCTTAAGAAGCTCTTGTACTAATTTCTCTATTTCGGTCTTTTGGAGGTATGGATAATGATAAGGTCTAATATTAGGAGGTTGATGCCCTGGAAATAGTGGAATAGTGTGATCGTGACTTCGTTGTGGAGGTAGTCCTTTTGGTTCATTGAATACCGCCTTATGGTGGTCTAAAATATTTTGTAACTCTGGTGTCTCGTCTTCTTTGTGACTAGGTTGAATTGAAAATAATTGGGCGACCATTCCTTTGTTTCCTCTTCGGATAATTTTCTCCATTCTATGCGAGCTGACGATTTGGGAAGGTCCTGATTTCAGGCCTTGGATAATATAGGTTTGGTTCTTTGCTGTGAATTTCATCCATAGTTCATCAAATTCCCATTGGACTACGCCCAAGGTTCGTAACCATTGTACGCCTAGTACAATGTCGCACCCACCTAGGGGTAGGACGTACATGTCACCTTTCATGTTATAAACCCCCATAGTTAGTTTTATATTTCTGCATTTTCCTTTGCATGCAATTTTTCTGCCATTTCCAATCATCACTTTGAAGTTATTGCAAGGGTATATAAAACAATTTGCTTGTTTAGCCACCTTTGGATCGATAAAATTGTGCGTGCTACCAGAATCTAGGAGCACGGTAAGGTTTTGTTTCTTAAAATACCCTTTAACTCGCATTGTTTGAGGGGCAAAAAATCTAGCAAGGGCATTGAAGGAAACCTTTGGTGCATTTTCTTCGTCACTTTCAAGTGTGTTGGATAATACCTCTACTTCGAGTTCAGGTTCCTCTTCAGTAGAATTCCCTTCCTCTGTGGCATCTAGAATATATAATTTCCGTGAGGCACATTTATGATTTCTGTCAAATTTCTCATCGCAATGGTAGCAAAGACCCTTAGCTTGTCTTTCCTTCATTTCCTCGAAACTCATACGCTTAATTGGTAGAGCGGGGTTAATTTTTGGGGATGTGTAGGAGTTTTGGGTTCATCCATTTTGCATTGGTTTGGGGTTGGTATAAGTGTTTGATGGTTTCCCCCAAGTTGGTTTTGTGAACCGATTTCGTGCCTTGATTTTGTCCTCCGCTAATTTTGCCAAGCCGATGGTCTCTAACATGTTTGTAGGGTTATACATTTGCACCTCTATTCGAATTTCTTCTTTTAATCCATTGACAAAACATTCTTGAAAGAAGGCAGCATCTAATCCGGATGTTCGATTAGCTAGCCTTTCAAATTCTGCTTGGTATTCGCTTACCGAAGTGGTTTGGCATAATTTAGTGAGGGCCCTGTAAAGCTTTGAAACTTGCTAGGGCCGAATCGCACTAATAGATTCTGTGTAAAGGTTGACCACATCGGAGTGCCATTAGTTTTCTCGAACCATTGGTACCATTGGATGGCATCGTTTTCCAAGTGGAAGGAGGCGATATGCACTTTTTGCATTTTCAGAATTTGATTTAGTGAGAAATATTGCTCTGCTCGGTAGATCCAGTTTGTAGGGTCTCCTCCTTCAAATTTTGGGAAGTCTAATTTGGTCGTCCATGGTAGAATGGAAGTTTGTGGACCTCCTAACATTGCTCGGTTTGATGACCCGTGGTTGGGTGAATTTGCATGTGTTGTTGCCTGATTTTGACTGATGGCATCAAGTTTAACATCCATTGCAAATATTTTCTCGAAGAGTTCTCTTGTGGTACGGGTATTCTCCTCTCTTTCCTGTTGAACTTCTTCAGTGAGCCTTTCGTGTTTCTCATGAATGGAATCCAGTGATCGTCGTCCTTCAGCCATTGTGGTTGGTGTAGGTAACGATCAATATGACTTGGTACAGGTGAGCAAAAAAAATAAAAAAAATAAAAAATAAAAAATAATTTTAATTTTTTTCCTTTGCGTTTCGGACGTCGAAAACCTTGATGTTGCGTTGAAGATTTTAGCTTTTTCAAAACAGCCACCGGTCACCACGCGAAAGGTCGAGCAATTTGGGTGTAAGACAACTTAATTCGTACCTTAGGAGAAGGTTTAATTTTCTACGAGGATTTTGACACGGATCCGTGAAGCGTGAATGTTGTTTGCGTCCTCGCGAATGTGGACTAGCTGAAATGTGCGGTGGGAAAAAATTTTAATGGTGAATTTGCTCCTTGATCTAGCTCTGATCCAGATGGTATGAAACTAAATGGTGCGGGAAGCAGGATCATTTTTATATTGAATCGCTTTTTGATTGTAAGGTAGAAAACCCACAATAGACTTAATTTATATATTTGTTCGATGATGCCTTATTATCATATGTGGATTGCATTTAAATACCTAGTCTAATAGTTGTAAGAGTGAAGGGTTGTGACCCTAGAATATAATGAATAAATAATATAAGTAATTAGGACATGTTAGGAGGGTCCTAACATCTAGAAAGTGAAACAAATTCATGCATGATCGAAGGACTTAGGGTGGCGGTTGTGAATGACATGCTATCCTAGGAACCACTTGGAATGGCCCAAGGTGGGCTTCATAAGGTACTCCTCCTTCATTTTAATAGCTATTTATCTTGATAGAGAGAGAGAAGCCTATTGATGTATGTGGATTGCTATTACGGTTTGTTCGATTAGAAGAAGTATGTGTAAATTTTGAATATGTAATTTCAGTTTACAAAATATGAAGTAGGTTGTTGAGTATAATGAGATTGTTGCTATTTGATATGCCATCATTATCCTTGGCCATAGCAGCCATTGTATTTACATAAGCACACTATTGTTTGTAGTAGTAAATCAATAATATAACTCAACCATTGTTATATTTGTTGTCTTATTAATGCATGTGTGTGTGATTGTTCGTTTGTTATATGTTGTATCCCATTTAGCAATACAAAGTATATAAAACATTATTATGGTGAATAGTATTGTTATCATTGCATTGCAATAGCACTATAACAATTGCAAGTTATTGCAAAGAGTACAAGGTTATAGTAGAATGTATAATTGATTGCAACAATAGGAAGTTGGTAGTTACAACTGTTGTAGGTCATATGACAATGGGGTCATACGAGAGGAACATAGAGGACTATTTCCCACATTGGGAATTGATAGCTAAGTATAACTTTGTGCATGTGATACCATCTGAAGTCATAATTATACACTACTAAGAAGATTGTCATCAGTTTTATAGTGGGTCATACAAGAGTGATTGTATGATAAGATTAACTCATACAAGGGAAGGATCGTATGATATATTTATTGTACAATAGAGTGTATTGTATGACTAGTGGATTTGTATGATAGAATGGGTCATATAGATATTTGATCATTCAATAAATATTATACAATATTGAGCTATGTTATACAATGGTGTTTTTAGTCTCATGATTGTAGCACCATTTAGTTCTCAAATCTATCACTATAATTACTGGGAATACCACCACTCATGTTATAGGTTATGTCCCATAATTGATTTTTTTTTGTATAATAGTCATTTAGGCACATGAATAATACAACTATATTTTTTCAGTGTTTATTGTCCAATGTGTTAATGGTGAATACATTATATTGTTAGTATTGTATGTGGAATACGTTGTGTTTTGCAGGTTGTAAACTATAGTTGTAGAGTAAGAGAAGGATAAAATAGTTTTTCCAAAGAACATTGTAGTGTGGGCTTTGTCATTCAGGGTGATGTAGTGCAACTACAATACAAAGCTAAGTAGTCATTCGTATGAATCCCTAGCATGCATGTGATAATTGTCATTCATGTGACTATTTCCATTCAAGTGGAATTTACATCATTCCATTCAAGTGGAAATTTCATTATTTTTCAAGTGGAAGTTGCATCATGTCATTCAAGTGGAAATTACACTGTGCCATTCAAGAGGATTAATGTTGTTCAAATAGAAGTGTCGTACAAGTAGAGAATACATTACCATTCAATAAAAAGTATGAGTGTCATTCAAAATGGAGTGCCATTATTATATTATTAGTATATCATTTAGATGTGGTGCCATGCAAAAGGAAAGGTGAACAAGGTTTCATTCATGTGGTAAACACATACACTGTTCAAATCGAAGGGCTATTGCAAAGCCATTATGTTGACACATGGAATAATCGTTCAAATAAGAGTGCAAGAGATAATATAATCTATGTGAAGAACAAGGTTCCAAGGAGTGTCATTTGAGTGGATAAGAAGGTATCATTCAGGAGTATACCATTCAAATAATAGATTTATATTATTCAAAGCATTGGTCATACAATATTGTCAATAAGAAAATCCACCTATCATACAGTGGAACAATGTCATTCAAGTTGGCTCATGTTCAAGTAAAATTATCATCAAGGTGTTGTTCAAATTAGAATCAAGGTGTCGTTCAACTAAAAATTACTTCTTGTTTCATCATATCACATCAATGTGTCATATTTTTTCCTTTCCATCTTATACCATTGTCATCTTGAGACTTTGTCACCATGGTTGTATGTGTGATTATTGTACAATTATTATAGGAGGTTGAATTTGATAGTTGATTGCTTAAAATGGTCATATTTCACTAGAATCCCTTTTCATGGTTGCATCATTATATCCAAGATTTACAAAAACCTTTTTGTATTTTATATCCTATCATTGGATATTTACTTAATTTTTATTAGTGCTAGTGTTGTTTTCACTTACATGGTGTAGTTTCTTCTTAGGCTCATTCAAGTTTAGGTAAATATATTAGTCAAATAGACTAATCCACTTCTGACAAGTGTGTCTATACTATACTTATTTACCATAGCTTATCCATCCTAAATTCATCCCAAAATTATTACTAATAACCCTTTCATAAAAAATCTCATTTGTGAAAAATCTAATTTCTAATGACCAAGAGAGTAAATATGGCATTCAAAAGCATGTCTATGATATTGACATGATTGGTTAGGATATACCTAGAATTAAGAATGAATGTGCCAAACAAAATAAGAACAATGATGCAGAATATTGAAGGTATTGCTAACCAAAAAGACAAAATCTATCATAGTAGTAAAGACAACGTTGAGAAACAGTAGCATGGGACAAGGGACTCCAATCCCCCAAGATATCCTTTGATTTTATTGATAGATAATACCACTATGAACAATTGCAAATGACCATCATAAAAATCATGGTACAAATAATAAATGAATAGTATCAAAATAATATCAAGCAATTACGATTGGACTAAATTTTGAAAAATTATAAAGCCAAAATGGTAGCACCTCTTGACAAGAATCACAAGGAGTACCTAGGAATATAAAATAATTAATGAGGTAATAATCATGGATGGCATGAATTTTAGTGAGATTCAAAAAATATGCTCCAATAGTTCCTCAATTAACAGAAAAAATGGTTTATAGATCATGCCCTTATCTACTTATATAAATATAAATATTATAAAAACTATAAGAAAAAAAATCTAAGAAAAATAGTCCTAGTATATAAATAAAATGTCAAATATAATTCTATATTCAATTACCTTACAAAATAAGAATAAGAGAATTTTTTCTTAAGGCTATAAGGAAAGAAAAACAAAGCCCCAAGACTCAACATAAAACCACCTCCACCACCCATCATGGTGGAAGACATGAGGAGATAAAGAAAATGGTGGAAAAAATAGTTCTTGAAGTGAAATAAATGAAGAATCAAGTGGCAACACAATCACATAATTGGAAATATATTCTACTTAGTACAATTTCAAATGATTATGGCACAACTAAAAAAATAGCTTAATGAATCTATAGTTCCTCATAATATAAGTATTACATTGCTACCATTTCCACCTTATCCTAATGATAAAATTTAATATGTCGAGTCATTTTTAAAGATATTTTACAATAAATTAAAATATTATATATACATGAATCAAGATGTTACCACCAAGGTACTAGCTATATCCTTTAGAGGATCCATGCTGGATTAGTACACTAATATTCTCAAAGTATCAACAAGAGCTTTAACAAATTAATAAATATTATTACATATGATTTTAAGGATAGAACCAAAAATTTAATGCTATTAGAAAATTTGTTATACCCAAACAAAATTAAGGTGAAAGCATTGAAATTTTATTAGAATATGAAACTACCTTGGCTACCAAGAAAAGCATAATATTAATGATAGTAGCTTTAAGGGATGTTTAGTAGATTTCTCTATTCATAGAGAAGAAAGGGATGTAAATTATAATATAATTTGGCCACTTTACAAGATTGCATGACACATGCTAGGAATTTAAGAAGGCTAGAAGAAAAACATACATTAAATCCTAACCCTAAAAACAATAATAAATAAGTCATAAGAGATAGTGTTGCTCATGTTAAACTATTGTGTGATATGATTGTTACCAATGCTAGGGGATAAATAGAAAATCATAATATCTATTTTATGAATAAATCTCAAGAGGAACAATGACAACAATCAAAAGAAAAATACAATTTTATTTGTGTGTTGCATATGAGTATGGTACAACTTATAAAGGCAATGACTAACCAATGTCCAAATGGTTTAAATAAACTTCATTTTATTTTTTATTTTTCATTCTTAGACATGTTTTAAAAATGTGTAAAAATTTTAAAAATTCATGTATAACATATCATGTTTGATGAATTTGATGATTTTTATGCCCTTTGAATACAGAAAAAAAAATTAAATACCATTGTTTGCTTATAAACTATATCATAAAAGTAACAATTCCATGGAATAAAAAGCTTGATATTTATACCTAGGTGTTGTAGATGAGTTGGAGAGGAGAGGGAAATCCTCCAAGAGAGGTCCCAGGTTCAAATCTCCACCCTACCAAAAAGCTGAATTGGGTATCTAAAATCCAATTGATAATGTTGGTGCAGGCAGGGTCGGGTGCGACTCTCGGGTGACTTTGACGATGTAGAACCTCCTGTTCGTGGTCTCTCAGACCAAGGCGGCCCCGAAAGGGGTTTTTTCGCTATAAAAAAAATCTTGATATTTATAAAGAATATTTTTAAACCATCAAAATATCTAATAATCATATCTTCTAGAAAACAATATCATCTAATTTTATGAGGAAACAAGTACTTAATTAGTTACATGAATGTGAGCTATCCACTTAGAATAGATAAAGGTCAAATTCATATTATGAATACCATTAGAAAATGTCTATCTAAGATTGTCAAACAAGAGTCTTATAGGATACCAAATAAAATAACTACATATCCAACATGTACGTGATAAAATTTCTTTTAAACTCTTGAATACCAAAGAAAAAACTATCATGCATCGAAAATAAAAATTAATGATAAATTAGGAATCTAAAGACCTAAGTTTACGATAGAAAATAAAATAGGCTTTTAGAATCTCAAAATCCCCTCTTCTTCAATGGCATAGATAGTTTTAGTGATATTTATAGTGAGTCTTATGAAGAGTCTAACAAATTCAAAAATCAATATAAATATTACAATGGTCCACAATTCTTGCTAGACTCTAATTTTTAAGAGTTTTGCATTATCGGTGATGTGACCCGGGTTCAATCCCCATGGTGGATGTGTATAGGAAGTATTACTCAAAAAAAAAAAAAAAGTTTTCCAATGGTTTTTGCTCTTATTCTAATCATCCCTTTTCTAGTCCATATAGAATACAAATTAAATGGTCCAATCATCTCCTTCTATAACTTGTCTACCAATGTCCCACTTGAGGATGTCTCCTAGTCCTACATGTGGAAGAGATCTAAGCCTCGACATAATAGTATTCCTTGACATATTTGTTTGTCCTAAGTCTTCATGGATATATATCATATGTAATCATAGATCAAGTTCTTCCCCTATTGATAAGTGTAGCTCTCGGCCTTACTAGGTATCATGACTGGGAGGGGACAGCTCAACCCTATGCGTCGATCGTAGGGGTTTTATCACACTACCCGAATCCCAAAAAAAAATCATAGATCAAGTTCTTCCTTCCCTATACATAATTATAAGGCTTGCACCAAAGTTGAACATATATATCTTCAAAATATTATATAAACTCTTAATTATAGAAATAAATATAATTCTTTATAGAAAAAAAAAATTCCTCTTATCATTATAGATGTTATTAAATCAAACAATTACATTGCATGCATATTTTATGGCCTTAATTTGGAAGTGTAGTGAATATTCACTACAATCCAAATAGGTTTCATTTAAGAGATAATGCAAAGTCTAGGGTAGAAATAGGATTGTCTCAATCATTACCAACACCCACAAATTCCATGCCAGGAATCATCAACGAGGTATCTTCAAAGGGTAAACATAGGTGTAAAAGCCCTTATATGGTGTGGCCATGACTATCACCGAATTATCATGTGCAAATTATATGGTAATCCTACTAATTTTTTTGGTGCTATCTGAGCTAAACCCTGCAATGAATGGTGGTTGATGAGCCTTTTCAGTGATAAGTAAAAAATCCCCATCATTGGTGAAGGTTCAACCAAAGAAAAATTATGGATAAGCTAGTAGAATTGGCTCTCATCCATATTTATTTGGGCACGTAGCCCCTTGCACCCCGTCTGTTATCTCTCCACCACACTCTTAGAATAATACCTAGTGGAGAGGGATGACTTAAGGGGAGTTAGAAATTTGGGGAAGAAGATGAAGATTTGTGATAGATTCTATATCAATAGATCTCATCATTCATCTCCCTTCCTACATTCATCAAAAGATATTTCTTGAATGAAACATTCTCTGCAACAAATAGCTTACCTAGAGCAAATCAAATGATAAGTAAAGGAGCATACATGGAAATATTTTGGAGGAAATTTTTGTGGGCTAAATGTTGTCATCTATAGTTTTTACTATGATGGATTTCAATGGATCTTGTATTAAAAGGAAGATAAGAAAAATATCCAATCAAAAGGAAAATTTTGGTGAGTTTTGAAAGCAAGAGGTGTGGACAAAAATAGATCTAAGGTTTTTAGGGGAAACAAATCAAGGCGAAAGATAAAATTTCGACAATACTACCCCTTGGGACTTATAAATACTTCAAAGTGTGAAAAGAAGGTAAAAAAATCTTATCAATGGATTCTATCAACTAAAACCTAAAAAAAGGAAAGAATTTTTTTGAAATGGCAATCAATTACTTCGACAAATAAGAACTCATCAATACATAAAGGGGAGATATGAGTATTGGTGCATAGATTCCCAAAAGAAGTAGTTGAGCCAAAATGGGACGTCATTACTGGAAAAGGACATAATCATCTACTACAGATGCTTAAAATTGATAACATAGGAATAGGTAGGTGAAATATTAAGAATGAAGACATGGCCTGCAATAGTGGCAACTCCAAACTGACACAAGATATGGCAGAGTATATCTACATTCAATTTTTAGAATCCCTAGAAAAGGTAGTTAAGAGATTCAAAGTCACCTACAATTTTGGAGAGAAATATTTTACTTGGTTTTATAAAAAATAATATTTTTTTAAATTATTGATGATTAGTTTTATATAGCTATTCTCTAAAATATTAAACTCTAGTCAAATGTCCCTCATAAGACTTTGTAAGAATTGAAAAAATCAATTGACTCTTCTCTTTACCTAGAAATTGAAGTACTCTACAATGCTCTATTTCATCCAAAAATCAATTAAAATTTAGGAATGATTTGTCAACATCGAACACCATCTTCTTCAATCCTTCATATGCCAAAAAATCTATCCTTTTTACACTAGTGTTATGTTTTCAAAAAAATCTTAGGAATGGAGGAGAGAGAATTTAAAAAAAAAAAACTAAAAAAATTATTTAGGGTTTAAAAAATATTAAATAATATATTTCAATAATCAAAATCTTAGCAAAAAATGTTAGCACAAATACCATTCCATACTGGTCATTGGGGCCACTAGTCAACCGATTACTCCCATGTAAAGTGAGGAGGCATCCTTAGCACTGAGGTTAGAAGAGACACCGATGCCATTTTTATGAGTTCCCTTCATTAACAATGGTGAGTGTTGTGTTGCCTCATGGTTTTCTACCCAAACTGTTTTGTCGGAGGGAAAGGGTTTTATGCCCCTCCTTGCAAATTCCACAAACTAGCTTTTCTAATTATTTTCTTGACAATATTCTACATCAAAAGTAAAGGTGAAGCTCCTCTATATTCCTCAAATATGTGGAAGGTATGGGCTCCTACAAAAACCAAAGGTGTTCTATGAAGAATAAGGGTTGTCATTTGTTCCATTTGGTTCGTACATGGTTTCAACTTCTATTAAATTCTAGAGTGAGAAGCCTAAAAATTTGTATGATTTAGAAAAAAGGTTCCAAAATTTTTTGTATGATGAATATGTGGTCTACAAATTTTTCCCTTGAAAATATCCCTAGAGTGATATTTTAAAAAAAACAATTTCCTTATAAGTCCTTGCAATTTCTCTTGATATGCAACTTGTCATAACTTGGATATCATACTAAACTATATCCATACACCAGTAAGTTACTACTATTTGTACAAATGATCAAACTGAATAAAAATAATGTGTCTTTTGATGGGACGGACAAATACAAATAGAAAAAAACTATTATTTCTCATCCATCTAGGACATTAAAAATAAGGAAAATTGTGCTAGCGACAAAGGTCCCCCAAGATAGGTGAAATGCACCAAATGCTATACTAGTGATAAAAACTAATAAGGGAGTCTTTCAATAAGAAATGCAATCTCCTATGTCCTTGAATTGTGTAGCAAACCACTTGCACAACCTTTCAAATATGAATTTGATGCCTTAGAAATCTGATAAAATGTTAAATTGAAACCCATATAATTTGTCTAAGGCATGGTATATTTGAATAAGGACTTGGACCACGATGATCAATAGATTAAAAATAATTATATAAGTTAAGTAGATATGATTACCAATAGTCTACAAAACGAATATGAAGTGTATAGGACATTACATGAAAAGGTAGAAAAAATATTTAGATAAATCTCTTAGAGTATCGTCCTATTAAAATTACAAACAAAAAATATTTACTTTTAGGAAAGACTACTTCATGGAAGAAGTCCAAATATTCAAAGAACTACACATGTAACTTGATGACATCATATATTGGAGGTATGATGACTTGAAGGTGTATAACAAGGCCATCATCCAACACACTTTTGACTTGGTCCTAGGAGCTAGACCATTTAGAGAAAGGAAAAGACTTGTAAATCCAAAGATTGAAATGATCACAAAGAAGAGTTAATGAAGCTACTACAAGCAAAGACCATCTTCTAGATCAAGCATTCAATGTGGATTGTAACCTTGTGCGATTAAGAAAGAAAAATAGAGATATTAAGCTATGTAAATTTTTAGAACTTGAACAAGGCATTGATAAAGGATAACTATCCATTGTCATTTATGAATCAGATCTTGCAAATAGTTGCAGTGATGTGGACAACATTAGATCTATGCTATTTTTTATTAGGCTTAGTTTATTTTATTATTTACTAAAGCCTAAAGTCCTAAGTCTAAGTTAGAAGTTTGTTCTAGACTAGGTGTTAGCTTTTACTTATTTAATAAAGTATTAAAGCCTAAGTCTAGGTGTGATTTAATAAATATCCAATTCCTATTTGTAAATGTCGGCACATTTGGATAGCATAGTCTTTGGATTGGATTTGTTAGCTTAGTTAGAGTTAACAAATTGCTTTTGAGTGCTTAGTCATAGTTATGGATGAGCATCTTCCTAATTTGGAAGATTATTGTTGTAAATAGTGCTATTTAAGCACAACTTGGAAATAAGAATTAGTTAGTGTGTTTTCAATTCAATTTCCTCGTCATGCAGGTTCAAAGATGTCACTTCATGGTGAATTCCTAGTTATAATCAAATTTTTACAAAGGATAGAGGCCAACAAAAGATGATATTTACTACCAAATCAAGAAATTTTGATGTCAAAGGATTCCATTCAAATTATCAAATGCAAATGCCACTTTCTAGAGGGCCATGGACATATCATTCAAGGGGGCTCATCAACGAGATCATCTTGAAATAACTTAATGATATAGGCATTTTCTTTAAAGACCAAAAAGAGTACACCTTCCACTTGGATGGTCTTTGAGCAATGTAGGGAATTAGAGATTTTACTTAACCCAAAAATGTATATTTCCTACATGTAGAAGGGGAAATTGTTGGAACATGTTTTGAAGTATGAGTTAGCCATCAACACTAACAAAGTAAAAGCAGTTTTGGAGTTGCCACTTCTTACCTTGAAAAAAGGAGTCAAATTAGTTTTGGGTAAATAAACTTCATTAGGAAATTTATCATGAATTTTGTGTAAATCTTCCAACCAATTATTAATATGTTTAGGAAGGAGAATAGATCTTATTCAAATGCAAACCAACTTACTTGGAATAGATCTTATTCCCTCTTGAAAGAGAATTCATTTTCCTCAAAGTTTGGGTATGGCGAGGTCTTGGCCAGCTTGGATAAACCTAAAGGTCATTGATGGTAGTTGTTCCTTCAAGGGGCCTTTGTTGGTATAACTCTAAGAGATAGGTTTCCTAGACACAATGTGTTAACATTAAATTTTTAAATACTTGAAAGTCCCATTATAGAGATAGTGCAACATAAAACACCAATGATTGACTTTCTACGAAATGGGGAATAAAACTTGTAAGTGTGTGGTATTTGAAACTGGGCAAAAGAAACATAAATTTTAAACCATGCAAACTATCATTACCAAATTAACATTCATAAAA